>JAYKAV010001731.1:928024-1064529 GCA_035582835.1 Phoebastria nigripes
AAAAAAAACCCACCATAAAAAAAAAAAACACATTCAGAGGTGGTCCGGAAGAATATGAAGAAAAAATTCCCTGAGTAATGTTGGGGGGGTTTTTTTGTTTGTTTGTTTTGTTGTGGTTTTTTGGTTTTTGTTTTTTGTTTTTTGTTTTTTTTTTTTTTGAAGTTGTCGAACCCCAATGCATTCAGTATGAATGGTGCTAAAATTAAGACATACACACCTCTGATCATCTTCCTAGACCCTTCAATTTTCCCCAAGAAAATGCCTGGGTAGGGCTGTGCAATGCACAGCACACCTCTGCACCGAGCAGAAGTTGTTCCACACGTTTCTCTAATACCTCTTTCTCCCGATAGTGTGTTCTCTTGGTCACAGGATGTGATCCCACCAAAGCCATTCATCCTTACTGCAGCACTTGCAGATATTAAATTCCCCGGACAGGTTGACTAATGATACAGCAGGCTGGGGAGGCCCCAGGTGCTCAGGGAGTTGAAGGTAAGAGCTTTCCTTTGGCAGAGCCGTGCTCTGCTGCGAAGCGGGTAATAGAGTGCGACACGAGCAGCTCAGAGCGGGGGACCTGCTCCAGCAGTCTCCATTTTGCAGAAGGAAAAGCAGGGATATTAGCTGTTTCTCTTCCTAGCTCCTCAGCTTTGACAGCCAGGGACAGGGTGCTGGAAGAGCGTGGCGTCCCCCAGCCCAGCAGCAGAAGCAGCAGAGCGGGCAGCACATCTGCCGCTAAGCTGTCGCAATTCACTGCCCAGCTCATTAACACAAATTGAAACTGATGTGCTTTAACACACCAGGCTGCAAACTGCAGCGCCTAATGCATGGACATGACAAACTGCCCCTTCTGCAGGGATGTTGCCAACGGGGATGACTGTGGCTACCTCTTCGCTCGCCCCTGCATGAACAGCCAAAGCCTGGGAGCCACAGCTCTCGGTCACTGCTGCTTCTTGATTTTTTATTTCCAACCACTATCAGCTGCAGATCTGCTTTAGTGAATTGTGCTGACCTGCACCTTTTCTCAAAAACACCAATTCAAGCAACTTTGTGGAAAATGAACAGTTAACCTGGCTAATACAGACCTGAACGGATTATTGGAGCTCTGCAGAACTGGTTTTTGGGATAAAAACAGCTCTGCTGGGATGAAAGCCTTCATATGCCAAAGCCTTTTACAGCTAAAATGGAGAACATGTGCTATCGCATCATGGACACATGCTTATTTACACCAACTGAAGGACGCCCGGGTTCAAAATGTTCATATGTGAACATTGCTCATCTGCCAGCATCAATGTGAACAGAAGGAGACTACAGAGACAGGAGTAGGAATAATATTCCATATCGCCATGTAGTCCTTCAAGTATGCTGCACGTCAGCATTTCACAGTGCCGATTTTGACCACAGAGTGTGTCTACATGGGAAGAAAAAGGAAGAATCAAAGTGCCATAACTCAGAAATACGTTGCCTTAAATAACATGGTCAGAATTGTCTCAATCACAATCCGTTTGCTAAAGCAGACAAAAAGTATTTCATTAGTGAATAAAAGCTGTTTATCTTTTTAAAGGTTTTAGAGTGATGAGTCTGATAAATAGGAAACACTAAGTACTGGTTCCCTATGTTTTCATACTAAAGATTTTGCTGTCAACATTGCTGTAAGAAGAATAAAGCTCTCGCAGAACAAAGGAAAATTGGCCATGGTGGGCCACTACTATACTTGATTTTTTTAAATTTTTTTTTCTTTTGAAGTATTTTAATGGCACAGAATCTGTCATCTACTAGATGCTGGCAAGAAGAGCCTCAGCAGCTATGCTCCAGACCCACACTTCAATTCCTGCACAGGATCTAAAGAGACACTGCTTAAAATAGATTCGTTAAAAACAAGATTTTCCGAAATCCAATGCCAGTAGAAATGTTTCCATGAAATTAAAACAAAAATCTGTGGAAAACTACACTTTTATGCTAACATTTCTCTGCAGCATCCACAAAGCACGGCATTGCAACACTGCTACAGCACACAACGATCTAGGGAAAAAAACCAGAGACTGGGCCCATATAGAAGTGAAAGTGCCTACCCGTCTCCAATGATCACGCTGAAATACTGTAGAGAAATCAAAACAGTAGTTAAAAATACCGCAGAATAGCTCAAAAAGCATTCTGTCCCTAGTATTTACAGGATTATTAGTAACAAGCGCTGACTTTCCTGATTTGGCAGGTCAAAGAGATTATCTTTTGAACATCTCGGACAAGAATTCATCCTCAGAATCTCTTATTAATGATATCTATTACATTCAGGTTTGATGTAACTCTAATACCTCCTACCTTAAAGTGTTTCGCTACTGAGCTGTATTATACCCCACCAGAAGTTTGCCAAAGGAGTAAAACTGTTTTGTCACAGCTGTGTCGGAATCTCACAGTTTATTTTAACTACAGATGATGAACATTGTGATCAGGGTTCACAATTGCTCAATGCAATTGCTACTACTTGACCTTGTGCAGTCAGTGGACAAAATATACCGGCAAGATTTTCTTTCATGGTTTGGATAGCCTGTAACCTACCTTTCCGTCAGATGCAGTGTTTATTCTGTAGTGGTACACCCTTCCTTCGTATCGCAGTGAAATAGATCTCTGTCCTGGACTGCTCTCACTCTCTCGCACAAGAAAGCTGCCGTTGATACCGCTACTCAGAAGGTACTCAGCAGCATTACGTGACACTGGTCCGTGATACCAGGAATGCTTCTCCAAACTATTCACTGGGGTGATGTAGTTGCTGGGTACCCAGCCTTGTCCATTCTTCGTTTGGGCCTCGCACCATTCCCCATTATGATTGTAGCCCAGGACACGGAGCTTTTCACCTTAGCGCAAGAAGAAAATATATTTAGACGTGGCAAACCTGGGAGCTGAGGACAAAGATAGGTTCTTTCTGGCTAACAGATCATTAAATAATCTCCTATAAGAATAGGTATCTGACTGAGCAGGGAGCATGTGTGTTTCTTTAAGCTTGAGTGGACCCCTCAAAGCCAAATAAAGTCACATGCATGCTTCAGGAGTTTGTTGGGCTCTCGTGCAGTTCTGCACCAGCTCTGATATTGCTTGAGCTTAAAAAATGAATCCAGCAAATTTTATTTGCACCGAGTTGGCTTGATGGGGTTAGGAGAGAACAGGAGTGGATAAACAATAAAAAAAATAATTTCAATTAGCAAGGTAAGCAGATGTGACTTGGAGTATACATAAGGAACAGAAGGACTGAGTAAGAAAACACTGTATCTGTACAGTCATTTTTCACATAGGGACTGTGTTTTGGAGAACTATGAAAATGACAGAGGCCAGCCTCTAAGAAGTCAGCTTAGTTTAATTTCTCAGTTCAAATTCTTGCTCCTAATGGAGACCTTAGTTTTGGCAAACAGCTTCTTGCCCAACGCAAAAACTTCAGACAGTTTTAACCTTTTAAAAGGTTATGACTTTGTGAAGTATTTGTATTTGTTTAAGAAGAATTCCCACAGTAAAAAAAATTCCATAGGGTTTAGTGTATAACTCAGTTATTCCACAGTGACTTTTCTTTCTACGCCTTCTCACACACTCCCAGTACCATTCTGCCCAGCTACCTTACCTTTAGTTATGCTGAGAGTGTTGTCCCCACTCGCCACAAAATCATACAGTGCAACAAAGAGATGGGGGTCATTTTCACTAGGACAGGACAGAAGGTTTTCCTTGGAGTTCCAGCGAGCTGCTTCGCTCAGACCCTGGGGCTCAAAGTCTGACACTACCGGCCTCTGAAGGGCTTCTGGAGGAGGAAGAGAGAGAGACAGAGAGAGGAAAAAGCAGGTTCATTTTTGCTGATAAAAGCCATCTGGTTAACCCACGCACTCTGATTTTCTAATTTACATTGTTTCTTGACATGTGTGCTCCTCATGCCTCAGAGGACAGATACGGACAGTTCTTTAATGCAGATCTCCTGCCACATAGGCAGGACACCCTCGCCCCAGAGCTGTCCCCCAGCCTGCCCCGGAGCTCCCAGCTCCTGCCTCCCACGGCAGGCTGGAAAGGGAAAGCCCCTCTCCCTCCCTCCAGTAAATGTTGCTCACATAGGTTGTTTGCTGCTTGTAAATCCTTTGGCTCATGCCTGACTGCTGGAATGGTTAGATGTGAAAACAAACCCAAGACCTTTAAAAGGTAAATCCCTTAATTATCCTATAAATGAAATCGCCAGAATGTGCAGCACAGAGCGCGAGGCAGGGCGAGATTTATAAGACATGGTATTTAAGAATGAGATACATACTTCCAGTCTTCACAGTATTTTTAATATCATTTCTCTTCTTATTTGAGTCCAAGGGTGTGCCTTTCTTGTCGCTCTCCCTCCTGCTTGCCGCTCTCAAAAACAGAGCGCAGCAGTGAGGGTACTTCGCACTATGAGCTTTCTACATTTTTAGGAGCCCTGAGACACCTCCAGAAAAAGAGATTCCTAAAAACTGAGCTTCACAGGTAAGTAAAAACCAACCGCCAAAGTTTTTTGTACACTGCAGTACATTAGGTGTGTAATATTCAGTAAATATCAGGCAAGTCCAAGTACATCAGGGAATTTTATTTCAGTCGCTGCGGCAAACCCTCCCCTCCGGACTATGATTCAAGAGTTTGGGGCAGTGATGCTCCAGGTAGCTCTGCCCCCTTCACGCCAATGTGCCACCCCCAGCTGTGCTGGCAGCCCCGCAGGTGACTGCTGGCACAAACCCAGGACAATGAGCTGTGAAAATCTTGGGTTTTGAAGGGTTATTTTCCATCTGGATGAGTTCGTTGAGCGAGGTCACAGCACCGCACACAAACCATCGCGTCAGTGCAGCTACAGGGACAGGAAACACAGAGCTATCACACCCAGCCCCTTGCGCCACAAAATTGCTCTTCATTACTCAGCATCAGCCCCCGCCTGCTCCCCCCGCTCACTGCTGAATCCCTCTTCTGCACAGGCGAACGCAGCAGCGCTTTGGAGGGAGAAATCCCAGGCCAAGTGTTTTCTACATTATCAGGTCACCTGGGAGCACAGTTCTCTCTCTATACTTGTAGTACTCACTAGCAAGGGGCTGCTATGGAGATGCAATCACACCAAAATATGCTTTTAACACTATCGCTTGTTTGGTCGGAAATCCAGTATAAGCTGCACCAGTAAACCAGTGAAGAACTGATACAATTGACACCAGAAAAACATATGGAAGTCAAGTGTGGATTGGGACAGGTCCAAAATACATTTACCAATGGGGAAATGCTAAAAAAAAACCCCACCCAAAAACCCCAACCCTACAAACAATAACAAATCCCATTATTTTCTAAGCTTTGGTGGTGAAAGTGCCACTATTCACCCACAGACAATCTGGCGTCCTCGATGTGTTGGTCAGATCACCACCGGTAAAGGCTCTCTGGGTGATTATTTATGAACACGAGTACGACTGTATTCTTTGGAAAAGGTAGTATCATATATGTGGGCAGAGAGCAAAAGAGCAAGTATACACACTGTTGGGCCTGTTTTCCTAGCCAAACCATATCTGCAGGGAGATATATTTTTTATAGYGAATCAGAGAAGTCAAATAATTCTGCTTTCTAAACAATTCCATAGTCAGAAAAGGTGGTGGTGTGTTGGGTGGTTTTTTAAAGCATCCTTGCTTCCCCCTCCTGTTTCCTGCAGGAGAATACATTTTAATAGCCTGGGTTTGCTTCAAGAGGGACAATGAGAAAAGAAACAGAAAATCCACTTTCAGAAAATTAAGCTGTAATCATTTTACCATGAAAACGCTTTGATCCTGTCAAGCCCATTAAGCTCCCTTATCAAACACAGGGTGCTGCAGTGACTGGAGATACTCCAAGGAGTTACACCATCAGTAAACACCTGGAACAGACAGACAGCAGAGAGCTGCAAGTAGCAGATACACAACCTCAGCGAGGAGCAACGCCGTTGATGCTCTCCCCCAAATACGGTACAAACCAGTACATGCTGCATGGTGGGAAGGACCGTAACCTCTGTAAGGAAGGAAAATGCCTCCCCCACGGGGGACTGATTCGACAGGAAGGCAGGAAATCCAAGGCAGGCTCCCCTCCAACTCCAGCACGATCGCAGCCCAGCGAAGGACAGCTCATGCACGGCCACGGATGGGGATGCGGGAGGAAAGCCAAGCGCTCCGCAAGAATCCCTCCCTCGTGCCCAGGCCGTGGCGATGCTGGGACTGACTCATTACACATGGATGCCAAGGTATGCGCTTCAATTCAGACCATGAGATAGCACTGTGTCAAACACAGAAAACACGCACAAGCCGCGGTGCGAAAGTCAAGGAAGGCTGGTTTTGCTCCATGACATTCCTACAAACACTGACTCAGTGATAACTGTCTGCAAACCCAAGGACCAGCAAAAGCAAGGGCTGTTAAATAAACGTATGAGAATTTGCCAAGCTGGAAAACCACACAAGTCCCCCCGTGAATACGTAGGATGCTGCACACAGACAGGCTCGTATCCTCCGTATCCTCCAAGTCGAATCCCCCCTGCTCAGCTGCTGGCACCCCAACGGAGGTGCATGCTGCGTGTGAACGCTGCCATGCAGGAGAGCACGACGGGGCGATGCAAGACCCAACTCTTGGGTTGGGTTAGGGCTGGCGTTTCCAGAAGGTAAGAACCCCAAGTTAAGCACTAGGGTGGGGAAGGCAGTGATTGAATGAAGCTTAAAGGGCAGCAAGAAAGGGAGGATGAGGCCCTGAGTCAACATGGAGAAGAGCGTAAAGGAAAGAGCAGAGTTGTGGTGACCCGAGTGTAGCAGAAGCTTGATAGACCGTGACAAAACACACTTTTAAAGGTCCGGGCCCCAAGAGGAGGCTGTCAGCAGACTCAGGATACAAAATCATGAAGCAAGAGAAGCAGACAGGACATGTCCATCTGGGAGCCACGTACAGCTGGCTGTCAGCAGCTATTCTCTAGTCAATTTGCCCAGACATTGCAGTCCTTCAGAGCAGGAATTGAACATTGCTGTTCATACATATTGAGGGTCTTTTTCAACACACTACATCTTCTTCACCTCCTACTGCTGGTTTTAACTACAATTTTACAGCACTGCTGAGCTCTTCAATGGGCCGGGTTCCTCCTAATAAATCAGCGTGGCTGCTATACCTACAGGAGGGTATCCTGGCACGGCGATGGGGCAGGAAGCGAGCGTAATTCAATCTTTTATCTCTGTGTTGTGATTCCTTCCACGCATCCACTTTGTCTTCTGCTGCGTCCCAGCAAGACTGTAATTTATTACTTTGATCATAGCTTGCTCCAGATGACACCTGGATTCCTGGGAGAATTCCCGAGGCAACACTGTAATTCAGTTCTCCACTAACACCAACTAAATGACAACTCTTAATTAAAGCAGAGCAGACTTTGAAATAAGACAACAGCAGCTTTTATTTTGAGGCATTAGCCATAAGAATGTCTTCATTTCCCCCCTAAATTAAGTTTTTACCAGGAGATATTTATGTTTGCACACTAAAAGGTTTCACAAGCATAACTATCTCCTGCTAATTACTGTTTATATGAAGTCATGAATCATTGTTAGGGACTGTGTAAGAAGTTCTCAGATATGAACAATTCTGGTCTAGACCAATGCAAGCAAATTTCCTTAGTAATTTAAGGGAAGGATTGGAAAACAGGCAGAAGCACAGAATTACACTCGGCTCCTCCACAGCTGACTGCAGCGCAGTTCCGAGGGAAGGAAGAGACCTCCTGTCTCCCTACAAAACAAACATCCTGTGGCCTTACAAACTGTGCTGGCATTTTTTCCACGAGGTTTCTAGAGCGAGGGAGCGCAGAATACATCTAGTAATCTCTGTGGAGGTACAGCACATGCTATCTAAAGCTCCTCCTTTCCCTACATTCCCCCTACTCTCCTTTTCCCCTGGAAGAGATTATGATAAATGGCAGAATAGCTATGCAGATTTAATACATCCAAATGTTCCCGACTCTGAGCACATATGATGGAGCAGCTGCCTCTCTGTCCCAGTATTTCCTTAGTGGCCCCCACGAATTCCCTATGCCTGATGAAATATGGATTTAAAAAAAAAAAACAAACTGTAAACCAGATCTTTCCGAAAAGAAGGAAGGTTTCGTGTTTTATTTCAGACTCATCCCTTCAGCAAGATCATGCTCAGCCTCTCCTGTCAMCCGCTCCATAGCACAGGCCATATAACCTTCTGCAACAAAGGCTATCGCTGTCGCTTCTGCTCTTGGCTGATATTTGGAAAGTCCACATTCTTACAGCCAACATGAGGACAAATGATCACTTTTTAAATACTGTGTATTTCTATACAGAGATGAAGCAGTGCAAAAACAGATCCAGCCTCTCTCAACCAGACCCACTCCCCCTGTGCTGGGCCAGTCTCCCCAGCTGTGCTACCCTATTTCCACCCMCAGCGAAGCACCTTCGTCCCGCAGGCAGGCTGTGCCCCTTCTTGCACGGCCACCAGCAACCTCTGGCACCCTAGATACTGAAAACCAAGTCTACTGAATGCAAACACGAGAGAACAAGGCCACCCATGGCTCCTGCTTCAGTGCCCATGCACAAACAGGCCCTCGTAGCCAACTGCAGTTTTATCTTGCCTAACACTAAGCACCCCTGATGATGTGGCTTCTCCCACTCCTCCAAGAGATGATTCTGTCATCTTGGGTTTTTTTTGGGGTTTTGTTTTGTTTATGTTGGTTTTTTGGTTGTTTTGTGGGCTTTTTTTTTTTTTTTCTTTTTTTTTTTTTTTTTGAAAGTTCACTCTTATATTAGCCTGCAGGTTCCACTCGAGTTCATTCACTGAGTTTATTCCATTTACAACCCACAAGTGACACAGTAAATATCATCTTTCTCCAGCCAGCTAATCACAGTTGTAGATGTATGGAGTAGAATAGTGGGTATGGCAGAAATTTGGATTTTATTCCCAAATCTGCTACTAGGCTGCTGCCTGACCCTAGATTATAAGCTCTGGGAGAAGAAGGGGAAAGTAACTAGATCCAAGTGAATTTCTATGACACTTCTGTATTTCTGAAAACTTTTACCTTTACAATTTCTGTTTTGGTTTCCTTACTAAGGGAGCAGAAGGTTTGCCTGTTGCTGAGCCCTGGGGAGGGGAAGCACCAAGCAAGAATCATGGAGATTTACTGTTATATTTCCCTGTTTTACTAAGCAGCCCCAGACTGCTCAGGGAAGGATGAACACGTCTGTGGATGATCAGTTTTAGGTCTGAAGACAGTTACAGCTCTTCCTACGAAATGATAATCCTCTCTTCACCACAACCCATGGGAAATGGTAGCAAGCACCATCAGCCAGATTTTTTAATAAGGATGGGACAGGCGAGAACCGCTGGGGCAAGCACATAACTAGCAAGCCATACAAAGCCAGAAACGTATTTAAAAGCAAGAACTCTACTGAATGATGGTAGATGAGAGGCCAAGAGGTGAGGAGCAGAAAACAGCCAAGCAAGAGAGGAAACAAACAGAAGGCTGTTCCTTGGGAGGCAGCAACGCCGTCTTAATGCACTCRCTCTTCGTAACAGATTGACCGACGACCTGCCTGCTGAGCCCAGCAACACCGGGGCAGGATGAGTCGCTGGCATTGCAGATTTGGGTCTGGCTCAATACATGCCCAAACGCGTAAAAAAGAAACTCTCCAGGAACAGGGCAATGGCTACGGGCTGCTGCTCCTCCCCAGGCTCATCTACTCTAGCTGTAACAAGACACGCTAAAGAGAGAGAGAGGAGAAAGAAAAGAAAAAAAAAAAAATCTGACAGCTGGCAGGACAGAAATCGTTTCAGTTAGAAAACAAAGGACTTTACTAGTGTCCCCAGAACAGTTTTTAAACTTTACAGAGAACACTGACAGGTTTTAAACAAGGCTTCTGCCTTTCAGTGGTAGAGCAAGCCCAAAAAGGCAGCAAGACTATTTCAGCCCCTATTTGGGACATGGACACGTTCTGTTTTCCAGATCAGATTGGCAGCAGTACTTGCTGTGCCTCTTCCCTTCCACTCTTTACCCTTTCTTGGTGTGAAGTGGGTAAGGAATTATTCAGTTTGGCAAAGGCAGAAAGGAGAAAGCAGATGACAGAAATTCAGATCTCTCACATTTTAAAATAATATTTACTAGTGGGAATAGAAACGAGGGCAAAAAATGGCCAGCTCAAACATCAATATGAAATCTCAGTAGTCGTTAGAACCAGTTTAAACTTATTTTTGATCAAGTTAAGAAAAGGTCTCAACTTTTTCAGCGAGCAGGCAAGCCTGCCTGTACACCGCAAAGCRCACAGCAATGGGATGTAGCACCTGCCATCTCTCCACGCCACCACAAAAAGGACTCTATAAACAATCCTCGTTCCTGAAAACTAATAGAGCAGAAAAGCCTTTCAGGAGAGGACCACCATGAAAAAAACCATTTCTGATTACTTGGTCAAAAGACATGTACAGGCACACATGTGCCTGACTCTAAATCAGCCTTATATCAAAGCCAACCTCAGTACAGTATTTTCAAGAAGTATGTTTAAAAATACAACAAACAGATTTGATTTTGTTACAGTCCCATGCTATTCATCAACCAAACACTGTCGTGTTTTTGTTAACACAGGAAAACCAAAATAAGAAATTGAATTAGGTAAAATTTAATCTATCCTCCTGGCTGCAACTGGTTTTCCACACAACTAATGGATCTTTCATCCTTTAAGCAGTTATGTTTAAGGTTTCATAGTCTACTAGAGTGAAGAAACTTTCAGCTTTCCCCTCATGTCCTGAACAGCTTTCCATACAACTAAGATAACAAGAGCAGAGTTAAATCCTCCAACGATATCACCATCATCTCCTTAATCCTTTCAGAAGCTTCAGCGAGGCTGTGGGACGCGCATGGGAATGGACTGGCCATCACACGCTGCTCACAGGGACCCAGGAGCAACGGTCCCTAGTTTGTGGCCCTTGACACGAGCCTGCCCCCTTCTCATGATCTGGCAGTCTGGCCTTCGTAGGACTGCAAGCTTAAGCGGATGCTATCAAAATTAACAAATCCATATGTAAAAACCAGTTATCTTCTTAAGGGTAATAATGCAAGCATATTTTCACTCGTGCCCTTGGAGTACAGGGGTTTGGGGCAAGCCACCACTACTCTTTTGAAGAGTCCTCAACAGGGCTTTCAACCTCACAATAATTTTAATAAGAAAGCTGCCTAGGAATACCACGTGGGGACCTTCAGCTTTAGAAAGGAATAACACAAAAGCCTACTTTTTTTTTTTTTTTTTAAACTTCCCCCCCCCTCCAGATCACTGTAGATCCTCACTTCTCACCCTGCTTTCCAAGAGACCTGCAGTCGATTATGGTGGGTCCTGGGCTGCCTACTGTCACAGCATTAAGGTTGCAGTTGCCACATTTGTTCACCTTTAACATGCTGCTTGGATGCTGGCTTCAGTTTTGCCCCATGCTGAGCTGAGAAATGAGACTGAGCTACTTTGATAGAAGATCGTTTAAAAGTTGTTTCAATGCTCATTTCCCATCCCATCATAAAAAATAAATATGCAACCACAGTCTCAGGGAAGCAGAAAGTGGAAATACTACAATATTTATTGTGTCAACGATCATGTTCTTAACTCGATACTGCCTATCCGGCGCAAGTCAAGCTATGCTCTAATCCTATTATGTAACTGCATTGCAAATTGGGGAGGGGGGGAGTGGTTGTCACATACACAAAAGAGAAAACTTGCAAAAACAGTCAGGGTAACACCCTTGTAACATCATCCTTTAGCATTCATTTCTGCAGGGAAGAGAGGCCCCAGACGCTCTGCCTATTCTCACAGGGCTGTGTTGAAAGATCCAACGACACAGAAAGGAGGCCCAGCACGGCTCGGAGCTGCTCCTCAACGCGCAGCCTGGCCGTGCCTGAGCAATACCAGAGACGGGGGACACAGATAGAGGTTTTATAGACCTAAAAGATCACAGAAGAATTCAGTTGGATTAGAAATAGGAAAGATCAAAACTATTCAGGCGCATCTACCCACCACTAGGTTTCTGAAACTTTAAATAAATAAAAAAAAAAGTCCTCTGGAAACTGTTCTTTGATTTTAGAAAATTCTTCAGACCCACTAAGTGCATCTGATGAATACGGACTCTTGATCCGAAATTTCTTCAAATGGGTTTGCCATGAGAAGCCATTTGTAGATTTTGAGATTCCTAACCTATGAATTTCCAAGGACCATTTCTCCACTGAATATTCGAGAGTTGAGCAACAGCAACTTGCGATAGGCCCCGGGAAATCAGCTGCTGCCTTTCGTGCCTCTGATTTGATGAGTTAGCACGGTCCTCCTGGCATGCGGATTATTTTTACTGAAGCAACATCCAGGAACACAAAAGAAGTTGAAGAAGGCCGGACCGCCCCGGCGGGATGGACACAGCCCCGCTAGCGCAGCAAAGGGGCCGGGGCTGCACAGGGGGACCCGTAACGCTGCTCCGCAGGCGGGGTGCGAAGCCATACTGGGGTGAAGAACTTGCTCGAGGTCACGCCAAGCAAGACCTCAGCCCAAAGTCCCCCAGCCCAGCACGGTGCCTCTGTCACCAAGGCTTTCAATCTGAACTGGTTGGGTCCATATGTTTAATATCTCAGTGTCTACAAATAACCATGGGTGTGACTCAAAAATCACCTTTTAAAAGCAAACACGCAAGAAAATTCAGTTAAATGAATGCCTGTGGAAAGCAAACTTACAAGGGGATAACCAAAATGAACTAAGAGATGATGTATTAGCGCACGCTGAAAATATTTTACTGATGGACTCATCTAAATTTTGTTCCTGAGCCTGGAGAGTTGGTTTTACCATCCTCCTCTCACGTCCAAAATAAGGGAGATCCTTCCCTGGGCAAAAAAAAATTAAAGCCGAGGCCTGAAGATACGGCTTTGTTTATGGGCTCGGCAATAAGATCACTTGACATTTTACAACCATAAATGGTAGAGCCGCGCTCCCTTTGTATACTGCAGTTAATGAAAGTCACCTGGGGTCTGGATGCCGCGTACACCGCTCGGTTCCCTCGCCCCCGCATGCGAAAGCCCAGCCTAAAGCTGGCTAGGACCAAACGTCTCCCCAAGCCTGGCCCCAACTTGCAAGCAAGGGATAAAACTCGTGTCTGGGATGGTGGTGGGGTCGGGCCGTGCCCCCCGGGAGTGCAGCAGCCGGGGCCCCGGCTGCTGCGCTCCCGGGGGGCACGGCCCGACCCCGGCCCCCTTTGGTACTCACCTTCCAGGTAGCAGCTGGAGGAGGAGGAAAGCCCTTTCTTCGATTTGCAACCCACCAATTTCAAGCAAATCTCCAACATTTTCATTTGTTAGAGTTTGGCTTCGGCTGTCTGGTTTCCCTTCCCCCCCCCCCCCCCCTTTCAGCTTCTTCTCGCACTGTCGAATTATCTGGTAAAAGTCTGAAAAAATCCGGTAAGAGTCTAAAAAAATCCAGGAAAAGTCTGAAACAAAATATCCAGGAAAAGTCTAAGAAATCCAGCGCTCTGAAAACCATTACAAGGGCGAGCCCGAGAGGCGGAAAATCCTGGGGCCCCGCATCTCCTCTCCCGGGGAGTTAACTCCAGCCATCTTCCCTCCTTCCCAACTCTTTTGGCGGGAGAGAGGAAGGGGGATTTAAAAAAAAAAAAAAAAAGAAGAAAAAAAAAAAGGAAAATAAAAACGAAGAGAAAAGCAAAGCCAACCAAGTTGGGCAGAGTCACTTCTGCCCGCAGTTTGCGGCAGCTGCCCGCAGGCCGCCGGGCGCTGGGTGCAGGCAGGGCTGCCGGGGCTCCGCTGCCAACAAAGGGCCCCCTTCAGCCGCTGCCTGCCTCCATGACATCAGGCGGGCGAGCAACGCCCTCGCTCCTTAACCCTCCTCCTGCCTGCCTGCCTGCACCCTGCCTGCCTCCTCTCCCAACGCGAGAGAGGCGAGGGGGGGGGGGGAATCAACAAGTTTCCCCCGCCCGGGAGAGCCCTCCTTGGTTTGGGAAGTGGGGAAAGGCAGGATTCAGGAATAACGCTGCTGCTTTGGTGCTTGTGGTGCTTTGTGCATGGCTCTGTTAAACCAAGCGAACTGTAGGCAATAGTCAAAGTCCTAAAAGCCTGTCATTTCACAGCGTATTAAGGGAACCGCTCAAATACTGCGCCTTGTAACAGGGAGAAGCAAACCGAGAGCTATGCCCGTTCGTAAACCAGCACAAAACCTGCAGGGGAGCTGGAGGTCCTTCTCCAAAAGATGCCGTCTTCGCATCTCTTGTGATAATTACAGGCAAACAAATTCAAATCTCAGCTGACGCAATTACACTCACAGGATACTACTCCTCTTGCACAAGGGGCCAAAAGTTTTCAGTCTCCCACTACCTACTATTCTTTTCCCCTACAAACTGTGCCTTTCCCTTGCAGGTTTCTCAAGGCTACATCTTAATTACTGCTCTCCAGTTTTGCATTTTTTATACATTACTTTCTAGCATTATTGTGCATCTCCTTTTTAAAACAACCGTTACTTTTGTTATATATATATATTTATATTCTATATGTATATATGTATTTTTATATATATCTCTATTTTTTTTTATATATATATATGTATATATATATAAAGGAGATAGCAAATTGGATGTGTACACAATTGCATTTTTTTTCCACTCAAAAATCCCCTTTCGTTTCCCTAACCTTGGGGTGCTTTTGCTGCTCAGAGCAAGAGGTGCTCAAGGGTGCAGAGTTCTTCAGGGGTGCAAAATAGAGAGGCTGGGGAAAACGGCCTGGGAAGCCGACCCAATCACAAACTCCACCGCAACGCGTGGAGCACTTGGTGTGTCACACACAGGATCAACAAAGCAGCAAATCTTCATTTTTGTCCCTGAAAACTTCCCTCCACATCTGACAGTTTATTTTGGCAAGGTTACTGACTAGCTAGTGCTCTTTTGCCCTCCAACGTTTTCAAACATTTAATACTTTAGGGGAAACTCTGCATGCTTCCAGCATCTGAGGACCGTGCCTCCGAAACAGCAAACATTGCTCAGACTCTTTAAACATTATTTTACAGCATTACTTTGCCTCAATCTTCTGATCCATGGGGTGTACACATGAAAGACAGCTTGGAAAGAAATCCTTGGTCTTTCAACCCATACTGAACTGCAATAATAGCATTTGCATTTTTTAAAATACCACGAGTCACATAATTTCTAGCAGAGAAATAATCACGGTAAGGACAGCGTGATGTTCAAAGTGCTTTCACACTGTTTCTCAGAAAAGATTAATATGGATATCCCCATTTAATAAACCAGAAAACAGCGAAAGAACTTAAACATTTCCTCAACTTAGTCCAGCGAAAAGATGAGGCTACAGATCCAATCCCCCACCTCTGGCAGCCTGCATGTGCATTAGAAAGACAACGATGCACTTCTCCCCACGCTCTCCCTTCCTCCCTCCACTTCTGGAGGAGGATTTCTGTTTTATGGAAGCACAAGAGTTTTAAGAGAAACCAACACCTATCTACTCATTCCCTGCCCGCCTAACTTCAGATGAGACTGCAACAGAGAACTTGTGCAGAACTGCACTGGAAAAGAAAAAAAGAAAAAGAAAAGAGTTAAAAGCAGATTTGGAGGAGAAAGGTTATATAAATCACAGGAGGAGCTCAGTCATCATGCGTTTAGGCCCAGTGTCATGTTTAGGCAACTGGGATGAAGTAACATTGTAAGAGCAGACCAGGCATCTTGCACGCAACTTCTTTTCCACGTGAGGAGCATCCCTATCCCACTTCCCCTTCAGCTGCAGCTGTAGGAATGCAGAATCCCCATAGCATTCCCCTGGCAGTACAAAGGCTGCCCCCCATGAACATCACCCAGCCATTACAATTAAGGTTAATACAATGAGCGCCGGCAGAATTAATGCGGATTACATTCCCGATGAACTCCTGGGGTTCTTATTCCAGAAGAAGAATGCCTCATCTCAAATTAAATTAACCCGCTTGCAGAAGAACCTCACTGTAGGAGAAAGGCATCCACTCGGGGAGTTAAACACAAAGAGCTATCCTGGGATAACTTCCTCTGTAGATAAACAAATTAATTCCCTTTATGTTTCCACGCAGACAAGCTTGTGTGGTCCCTCTGCTACAAACKTCATCCTTCAACGTTTCCTCTTTTGTGTCAGAGCAAACTAGGCTGTAAATACTTGGAGCAAATACCCTCTGCCTTTCCTGCATGCCATGAAATTAACTGGCGATACAGAAATAAAAGCCATATTGGTGGTGTCACACAAACTCTGCTACTCTTACGGCTGACATCTATTAATCCCTTTCATGTTTGTTTGTCATATACACATCTCAGAATAAAATCAGTCATGGAAAGCGTGCAGACTTTTGGACTACAGAGTGACTGATGCAACCTTCAACTCTTTGCAAGGCTTTCTGTTGCAGAATGGCAAAACAATTTTGGTTGGGAGCAGACTCAGAAGGTCTCCAGTTCAACCTCCTGCTCAGAGGGCGGCTATCTGTCTAGATCAAGTTGTTCCAGGCTTTTTGCAGCTAAACTTTAACCGAGTCTGCTGGGCAGCGTGAAACACTTTTTATCCTCTTTTATCTATCCAGCTTTGCCTTGCTGCAAGTTGTAAGTGTTGCTTCTCCTCCTTTTGCTGTACACCTCTGAGAAGAGTCTCTCTGGTCACCAGTTGGGTGGTTACGAGCATGCTGGGACCCCTTCAGCCCCCTCTTCCCCGACTGGGCAAAGGCAGCTCCCTTGGCCCCGGGGGGCCTGCTCCAGCCCCCGCCAGACTCCCTCCAGCGTGTCAGCGTCTGCTACGGGGGAAGGAGGGAGCTGGACGCCGTACTCCAGATGTGGCTTCACAAGCGCCAAAAAGAGGGAAATAATCACTTCCTTCGACCTGCTGGCTCTGCTCTTGCTAATGCAATCCAGTATCCATTAGCCTTTATTGTTCATGCTCATACAAGAGCATAAACCTATTTAGCCAACTGCCTTCATGTTTGAGCTTCTTCTAGCAGACAGCTATTTATTCTTTACTTTCTTAAAGCTACCCAAAATTTAAGGACAGATTTTTCCAAAAGAGAACGATCACACACACGCACGACAGTGGCAGCGAAAGGACTGGACTCCATGAGCAGAAAGTGAGTTTTGGCTTGATCCCACGATGTTAGCAGCTGGAATGAATTTTGTTGCGATACCATTAAAAACAGCTTGAGTGCTCGTCACCCATTTAAAAGCAGAGCTTAATTTTGTTTTAAAATCCTCTTCTGAAACCTGGAAAGATAACAGAGTTTGAAGCCCCAAACACTGGGCATTTTTTGATAGGCATGCTCAGCTGTTTTGGGATGGAAAAAGTAACTTGAAACAGAAGCAGCACAAACTAGTGGTTAAAGCAAAGGAGTAAGAAAAAGAGCAAATTCTTGCTTACAGTTATGAGTTACCTGTGCCTTATCTTGCTCTTCTTTAAATGCAGCTGAGAATATCCCCACAGGTGTTAAAGACTAACTCAATGCCGGTTGTAAAGCACTTTGCTGTCTCTGGATGTATGGAGCAACGAAATGTAGAATCACATCATTTGTAAGATGCATTTTTCTTAGTAAGTGATAAGGTTACACATGATTTGGGGCATTCACAGGTCACTGTCTTTATGATTAAAATTAGGTCCATGCTACAGAGCACTGCCATACTACATAGCTCTCTTCTGATGACATCTTTCACATAGTGAAATAACACATTCTAACACCATTACCTGATTAAAAATATATGCGTATATGAAAATGATCAAAGAAGCCTATGTTGAAATCCATGAATGACCACAGCATGTGCTATAGACACAGCTGTAACAAAGCTGGGCTTTGATCCGACAGCAAATGCAGTATTGCCTGTTTTCCTGGGGGCTGGTGCAGCTTTGTCTGACAGATTCCAATTTTCCTTCGGGTTTTCAGATCCTCCACTATTAAACACCTCCATCCACTCTTAGATACAATGTGCCAAACTTTTGGGAAGATACTGGTGTGTATTAGATTAAGAGGACTAGCAGCTTTAAAATCCTGGCTACTAAACTCTACCTTCTTGGCACGTGCAGCACAAAACACTGTCTGGTGGAGTCTTGTAAAACTCTTTGCAATGAATACAACTTCAGTGGGTCATGCACATTAAGTCATGAGAGCTTTACTATGGTATGCCAAAGAAAGCACGCCAGAATTTGAGCCTGACATTGGCAGGGTTAGAGCTGAGTGCACATCCCACATCCAGCCCATTAAAAGCCACCTCAGATTTAAACAACTGTCTCTTGAGTCAACCACCTCTTAGTCTCAATAGTTGTTCATTGACATCTTGTAACTACTCCTAAGGACAAGTGAAAACAAGTCTTCGAGGATACTCTGACCTTCTCCGCTTACTTGGCAATGACAGCACTACACAAAAAGGCAATTACGTTGGTGATTTATTTCTAATACCTGCCACGTAACAGGTAGAGGGTGAGAAAAGTCCTTGTTGGTGTTTGCACATGGAATGACTACATTAGCCCATTAAAACTTTCCAAGTTTGTTCTCGCACCTAAGAAGAAAGCCCAAGCGACCAAGATACTGAAGGATCTCTGACTACCACTTATTCTGGTGATCACTAGGAATCAGTCTGGTGGCACTGGCAYTAATAAACTATTACCCAGACAGGACTCAGGTGGTTTTACCACTCTGCCCAGACACCTTGCTCAGATGAACCTTCATGCCTTCAGTGATCTGTGCAATGCCACCCCGAGTTTCTCCAGCACTGCCCTGCCTCAGAACCACTCCACCGTYGTCTGTCTTCTTCCAGCTTTTTATGTAGGCATCTCTGCCTTTCGTTTTCCAGTTCATGTACAAAACATGTTTAGAGACACCAGTATTCTACCTTTCCATTGAAGCTCTTCTCAAAGTTCAGCTGACATGTTTACAATAGCTAGTTAAAATAGCATGTTAAAAAGAAAAGCCTCTTGCTACTATTCTGACCACTCTACAATAGGCATTATTGTAAATAAAAAAAACAAACAAACAAACAAACAACAAACCACCACACATGAATTTGAACAAAGGCTAGTTAACACCTGAGGGCAAAGAGGGTTCTCCTTCCTTCAGAAACCATCTAGCACAGCGTGAATGGCCCTGCAAGAGCACAGAGCGATATCTGCTCATACAATGAAATATTAACACTTCTGACACTTGGACTTAGCAAGTCCCACTCTCCCAGGAAGAAACTTTTAAAAAAAAAAAAAGCCAGGTTACAAAAAGTCCACTGTACACATCAATAGAAAACCAAAAGATTTTGCAATAAAGCATGTGTATTTGTTGTTTTTTCTCCTTGATTTAACAGATGTTTGTTATTTGCAATTTTCATGAGTGAAGGAGGAGGTTGAGAAGCGGTGGGATTTCAGAGATGGGATGTTCAACTATTTGAAATTCCTTTCAAGAAACAGGGCAGAATCCTTCTTTTTAAGGTAGTAACAAGGCAGAGGGTACTACTAAATTCCTGCAATGGTGGTTTGTCTTCACCATACTCATGTAAAAAAGCAAGATGGGTTGTGAGTTCCACAGGGAATTGCCTGTGGTATTAGCATTTGAAGCCTGCAAGGTTAAATTCAAGTCCAAAGGGGTTCTTCACAAATCACCGAAAAAGTTTTGGGCCTCTTCCATTAAACGCTTTTTGAAACATCTGCTGGCAAAGAAAAAGAAAGAAGCATCTTGCACTTTTCAGATCTGAAAAAAATAGCAGCTTACCTTAAAGACACAAAAAAAAAAAAAAAAAAAAAAAAAAAAAAAAAAAAAAAAAAAAAAAAAAAAAAAAAAAAAAAAAAAATATCACACAAACTCCTACTTACTATAGTTACTTAACTTTCATTGTCTGGTCGGTTTACTAAGGCTGCGAAAGAGGGAGCGGGGACTGAGAGTTTCTGTGCGATAGGTAGAGTCACATCAGCTTAGGGATCCTACTGAAGTTCAGTATTTTCTGCCAGACCAGAGCAGAGAGGGCTTACAGACAGCCAGGACACAATCAGAAAAGATACATACTTGGAAAGTATCAGRAAATAAATTTCAGAGAAGTTTCTTTGCCAAATACTGACTCAGATATTGAGTGGGAGCATTTCCGTATTTCTTTCAAATGAAAAGGCAAGGAAATGCAGATGAAAAAGTAAAGTTAAAACAAGAGGTTAAAACGGGGAGCTCAAAGCTGATGACTGCATGGGCTATCTTGTGTAATTCTGAGCACGTCCRCAGGAAGAGCCAGGAGGACCAGTAAAACGTGTTTTAGTCCCGACAGTAACTAAGTGGTTAATTTCTTCCATTCAAGAGCTGAAAAATCTGCCAAAGCAGAAGACCAGGCCTAAGAGATCAAATTACACATGAGGAGGGGGTGGAAGGGGAGAAGAAGAAAAGAAAACAAGTATTACTGAACCACTGCTGCATTAGACCCAGCAGGGATTAGGAGGAACATGGAGGAGGCGAGGTTCATCCAGCACTATCTCAGCAGCAGCCGAAGTGCCTTAAACACGCACACGCTTGGTTGTTACCCGCATCTTGTCATTCACATTTCGGGAACACCGACCTGTACTGAACACCTTAACTCTGGCCAATATGAAAAACCTTTTGTGCATCAGCTATTGAATTAATATTACTGGAACAGTTGAAACTTCTTCCTTCCACTTGCTCTCTCCACCCAACCTATGCAGTTGTGCTGCATTTTCTCTCCCCAGCGGAGAGTTTAACTTGGGGCACAGTTCTATGAACGCGTCCAGCACACTTGCTGCTGCCACAGCTATAGGAATCACCAAAGTACTTGAAAAACAAAGGAAAAAAAAAAATCATGCATAGCAGACACAAATAATAATCCATCAATAAACAAATAATCCATCAAACCTAGTAGCAATTCAACTCCTTTGCCTTGAAGTGGATCACACAAAGGAGGTCTCACAGCAGTATTAACATTTTCACAGCTATTTCAGGGCAAGCAAGGGCTCCCTACCCACCCATACTCCGCTCGTCTAGTCCTCGCTCACCTAAGCTGTTTCAGCATTGAACTCAGCAAAGATTACGATCATTTTCTGAAATGCAGAAAATTTCAAGTAACACACACAGCAACAGGAGACTAGGATAAATTCAGCTGCAAGGATCGCTTTTCTCTAGGGATCTAATCCTAAACAGAGTTATGCTTCTGAATAGTATCAATGTCGATGGTCAGAAACCTTTACAGGATCACAGCATATTTCCTGACACTGTCATGAGCGTACTTTAAAAAAACAAACAAACAAACAAAAAAACACCAACCAAAACAAAAACAAAACCACCAAAAAACCCCCCACCAAAACCAAACAGTGCCTTCCAATCAGGAATTCAAGACTCTGCTAATTCATCCACAGGGGAGTACCTATTTTTTTTAGAAAGTAGAAGCCCTTTGTAACTATACAAATATAAAAGCATCTATATAAATATAAAAGATGCTATATTAAAGAATCTACAATCACTTGATTTGAATTACAGTGTTCATCCACCCTGAGATTTGCAGGTGAAGTGCCTGGTACTCCATAGCACTAATTGCTTATTATTCCCAGTATATGAAATTAAATATATACTCCCAGAAAGGAAAAGCTTCCAGTTAATTAGAACTGCCTGCAGCAATGGTTCCCTCCAAACAGTTCAGCATTTTATTTTGTTGTCAGGACACAATATAAGAAGTTTTAAGAGTCCTGCTGGGACTATGACGTAAAGGCAGGACCAGTATTTTCTCTTGTGAAGACTGGGGCCAACAGGCAGAAACTTCAGACAGAAATAAGCTATTTCACTGTGAAGAAAGGCAAATGTAAAAATGTATATATACACCTCCGTCCTGGTCCAACTGGAGCAAGGATGCAGAAAGAGGTATCCATTTTACTCATGCACTGCTGAGCATAGACGGATGCAGTTCAAGTGCTAGACCTAGTGCTAAACTTTCACAAGGGTTTAAAACACTGTTTTTCAATTCCTAAACATAAAAACACATTGAAAGAAGCATTTTAATTTGAACTTTTTTGGAAAAGCTAGGGAACATTCCCTCTAGGTTACACCATTAAGACAAAGCAAAAGTCTGATGCTGAATTCATCAGGGGCAAAAGTTCTTAAATTAAACCCTTTCAGGATGAGTTTTTTTGCTTAGAGTATAATGCTTGTCACATCTGTATTTAGATTTAGAAAATGGCATGAGACTGTGGAATACCTCCACGTTTTCTGCCTTTCCAGGCAAAAGAGGCAAGATAAAAAAGGAAGGTGTAAAAAAAGAAATCAGTGCTACTGATCTCCAGTAACCCCAAACTCTGCCTCTCCATGTATTTTGAGAAATCCAAAGTTCCTTTCTATTCATTCCCTCTTTACCCTACCTGCCCATCGTTAATCAGAGCCATTCACAGAGCAGATATATTACATGTGGTCTGAGGTTTACAGCTGTTGGCGTGAATAAAGACTGCAGATTCTGTCTGCCCACATACCAGACAGAAAATAAAGAAAAGTGCGGAAGTATAAATGAATAGCAACAGTCGGCACCCTATAAGCTATCCAACCCTGCACCGGCCCTATAGCCGCTACATCTTGCATTTCAGGCTCAGCTGAGTCACTTCAAAATCTACTTCTCTCCCTGTGAACAGTGAAGACCTGCACAAATGATAAAACAAAAACAAAAAAATTAAGTCAAATACCTGCCACTGCTCTGAAAATTTGCAAAGTGGAGCATGAGGGCAGGAAGCAGAAAAGTGCTACGGGCAAACATCGAGATTAGTTGGGAAGAGATCATGCTGACATGGAGTGAGGGTCCTCGGCCAGTTAACCCCATCTAAATCCAGGGTGCCTCGGTCCCACCTTTCCCATCTTCTCCCTTTTGTTGGCACCGGTGCTCACACAACCGTGTGGTGACCCAGTTCAAGAATGTGAAGACTCTCCTCACTACACGTTCATACAAATAACAGTGCTGGCATCATGAAGGGGCCAGGAGAGCTGTTTCTTAATTCAAAATACTGAGAAAATCATCTGTACTGGCAAGTACTGAGTTGTATGGACAGTTTAATCTCACCGACCTTTCCCACTGAAAGATCTACAAACAAATCCAAAATAAATAAATGTGAATGTAGGAGTGGACCAGATATAGATGCATTTCATTAATCATTCAGAGACCATCAAATGGACCACAGAATCATTCAGCGCTGGGAGACCTGCTTCCACCTGAAATGGAAGTACTTCAGCCAGCCTCGAGTAACTGGCCGTGCTCCAGTCTGGATCTAGGGAAGGCAATGCCTCAAATTCCTAGAGAGCTGACAGATACCCAGATATGCAACAGTGCTGCAATAGAGACAACGCTCTCTGAAAATACAGCTTTGTGAGAAACCCTTTCCTGGGTAGGAAGTTCCTCTGTAGCTCCCCTGTAAGCCTCTCCTGATTCCGGGGGTATTCCATGAAGTTCCGAGTAGAAGATACCACCCTGTAATTAAATTCACAGCTTTTCCTATTTCTGATCAAACTCCAATCCCTATTGAAGTCTCATGTCAGTGATATATGGATCAGCTAAACTCCACGTTATTTCTACAGATTGCAAGCCTCTAGTACAATCTCTTACTGTATTTTCTTGTTCTTACTTTCTCCATGAAGGAAAAGTCATGCAACACTCAGTAAAAACAAACACTATCCAACACTTTCTGAAGTTGCATCTCTCTCCCAGTATGTTGCAAGAGGAATGGAAAATACCACCTATTGCCCAGGTAGGATACGATGGACACTCCTTCGTTTGACTTTACCAGATGGCATCTGATATAAAAATTTGGGGTTACCTGGATGATACCTGAAGCGTAGTGCAGAAAGCCCAGACTTAACTTCACTAGTCCATGGTGTATTCAAGACTACCTATGCAAGTTCCTCTGCCTGCCCAGCCAAGCTAGATACGTTATATCAAGTTATTACAAGAATAAAGACTAAAGCCTACAAAATAAGTGAACTAACAAAAGCAGCCTAGAACATGTACGGCTGAAGGAGAAGGAAGGCTCTGGCTTGAACCAACAAGAGGTGGGAAAACCCAGAGCGAAAGCCAACTGGTTTTTGTTAGGCCACACATCCCAGTTTCCTCCCTTCTCTTGGTTCAGCTCAGTCTTTGCAAGTCTCGCGCCTGGAACRTGGCCAGAGGATTTTCACAGGGTAAAAGAGCTGCTGTGTTCCCCTAATCCCTCCCTCCAACACGCACTGCAGTTAGGGTGCCAGGAGAACCTATTTTAAAATTAATCTCAAAGCAGAGGAAGGTTTGGAGAGAGAAACACTACTAGAAATCTCCAGCAGCTCTGGAGTCAAGGGAGGGGGATGAAGCCAATGCATCGCTTCATATTGCATGGATAATAGAAGATACTGAAGAGGTAATGCAAAAGGATTTTATGCCATGTAATATACCATTTATAAGATCAAGAAGGAAAAACCCCACAGACTATGTGATCTCTCATTTTTTTAATTGTACCTGAAGTGTTATATAAAGGATGTCACAACATCATCGGGAGAATTAGCAGGTTATTGTTTTGGAAAGAGCTAATAATAGCTTGGTTCACTTCTGCTGACACTGTCAACCCCTCAAACAGGGTCTGGATTTTAAGATGAAAATAATTTTAGGAAAAAAATAAATAAATAAAGGGAAAATTAACCATTCAGCTTAATCATATGCTGTAGGAAAAGACATGCCACAGTTTTATTTCCAACTCTTCTTTAGATTTCTCCTGTAATTGTACATAAACCAACTACCCGACTTGTGCCTCCATTTTTTCCAAACATAAAAGATTTTCATGCCACCTGGCTTCTGGACAAGCTAACTACAGGTCCCAGCCTTGAGATCCACTGCTAGAAGGTACTATACGAATGTGAAACGTTCAGAACACACCCGATACACCAACTTCCAGTTTATAAAACAYATTTCTCATGTACTTCAATAGCACTCGCATTCTTTCCATCAAGYGGAGCTGCCTCGCGGCAGCGTGGCTATGGCAGAGGGCAGGACGTAAAGACTCCTGATGTTGAACTTGGTGCAGGCTTTTCCCAGCTCGCCCAGGCYGTGTTCAATATCAACAACACATCCTGCACAATCTGCGAAAAGCTTGCACATGCAGAAATTACAACAGACATGAAAGGGAGCTAGATCCAAGGATAACAGACAATTTTTTTTCCCCTCACACAGAAACGTTTCGTTTGTATCCAAGAGAAAGAGGAGGGGTTTGTGTGTCGGAGCACCAAGAAGCCTATCCCATGGGGGAAAGCAGATATCTCAGATGACAAGCTGTTCCACATAAATGTGCTGGGACTCCCCGAGGTCTCTAACACAGACGGAGGAATAACAGAAATGTAGTGAGCTCTACAGCCTAACGACAAAAGCGCTCCAACCACTTCAGTCTTGAAAGCTGCGAGAAGTCAACAAAGTTGGAGTACCTTAATTGGAAAATACAAAGGCTTCCACAAATGCTTGTTAACACTGATTACTGCCCTTTTCTGAATCCACTCTCTTCAAGCTTCTTGTAATATCATAAGAAAAAGCAAACATGAACAGCAATGAGGAACAGCCTATTCTGAAACCACTTCCAGGAACAGGGATTGTTTAAACAAAATACATTAAGTGAAACCATCTGTATTAAGGGTCAAACGCCATCTGAGGCTGAATGTGCAAAAATAGACATTTTACAAAATTTGGGCAATTATCCCTTTGTTGTTTTTGTTTATAATATGAATAATCAGTGGCATGGAGGTGTTACCAAGGGGGTAAGCTTGAGCAAGGAATTTAACTCTGCAGCTCCAGCGGCTACGGTGCCAAGAAAACATTCCTGTTGATCTTGGTGCTACCCTCTCCAGCATGCGCAGAGGAAGGTTTTCTCAATCCCATTCACCGAGCATTCTACTACTGAGCAACGTGTGGTCCGGTGCAGGGGGTTAGGCAATCGTCCCTGGCTTGTTCCCCACGGGAGGGTCCTCCCTTGCACTGCGTCAGTCCCTGGTGCCAGACAGTCAGTTGATCTGAATCACAAGGGATGCTGCTTTCACAAGACTTGCTGGCAAAAGATAGGTGACAGAAGAGGTTCAGGGAAGGAAAAAAGGCAATTTAAAGTTACAGAGTGATCAAAGATGTGTTTTAACTCGTTTCAGCAGGGGAAGCTAGTGCTGGAATTCAGTAGGATTCAAAGATGGTTGGCCATTACTAAGGATAATAAATATTAAGCTAAAACATTCAACATTTACATGAAGCCTGCAAACAGGCACCTTGTAAGAGACTGACACATTGTACCGTTTCAAATATATGTTGATCCTTTCCCACCCCAAAGGATTCATACAAGTCTCATCCACCTTACCTGAAATCTAACTTTAATCGGAGCAACATGGAAACCACAGTGCCTCAAAGCAAAGAACGGCAGCAGATCTTGGACACTAAGCTCCTCAAGTATTTATTTAGACAGTGTAAATTGTGAACTGATATCACTATACAAAGGGGGAAAGTGCCACGGAGCAGAACCTGCCCTCAGAGATCCTGCTCACTGCAACAGAGGGAGAACAACTACATCTGAGCATGGTCTTAGTCACCTGCTGTGGATTTGATAACGTCCTATTAACTGCAGAAATATTTCTGTATGTATCACTAGTGAAGTCAGACTGCAATCAAATAGTGCAGCTGCAAAGGCAAAAAAATCATTAATCATTTTTTCTGGAAACCAAGCAGAGGGTGACGATGGAAGGGAAAACTACGATTCATTTGTTTTCAACAAAACTGCCAGCAAGAAGGCCAAAAGATTACCAATTTTTTTTTTTTTTTAATTAACATTTACATACTAACATATAAATGCCTGTCAGCTTTTTAAGCAGACAAATATTTAATGGATCCAACATAAATGCAAATGTCAGCTATCAAAAGTCAAATTGCACAGCTATGATGTAATGAAATAGCTTTGCTTTATGGGAATGAGGTCACAGGTTTGAAATATGGCCTTAGGCGTAAAAAAAAAAAAAAAAATCTTTCACAGAAGTTGCAAAACTGTAATGCAATTACTTGCCTAAGTGTAAAATTTTATAGATATTTAAATTCAACTCTAAAGATATAAATGAGTCATCAATTTGCATAAGCATTGCTGGGGACCATATCACTCTTCAATCAAAATGAACTAATGAAGCTTTCATGGTCTGAATATAATAGCTACAGCAAGAGAGTTAAAGCTAAACTATAACATTGAAGTGCATGCACATTGAAGTGCATGCACATTACAGTCACAAAACATTTTTATATTCCTGATAATGAAGTGTCAGAATAGCCTATACACATAGAAGAATACATAGGTCAGTATACAACCCAATGGAAGTGAACTCAAGGAAGGGGTATGTTCAGAGCGAATTAGCAGATACAGGGGAACTGAAGGCCCAGCAAGGAATCCCACTGCACTCATTCAAACAATCCACAGCTTGAAATGAGCTAACCATAGAGAGACAGCAGCAAACCCTGGGAACTAGAAGATTTATTTAGCTTTGCAGAGCAGGACGAGGCCAGGCTGGTGGGACAGACAGGAGCATTCATTCAAAATGCTTGAGCATCCTGTTAAGTAACGCAGCTACCAAGCCACCCTGGCAGGACTCCCGAGGGAGCCCAGAGACGGAGCTGCCCCGCTCAAAAAAACCYGAACAAGCGGCAAAAGCCAGGTTTTCTCATTTTTCTTCATTCTTGGCTCTCCAGAAACTGGTTCTTTTATTTTTGGAAAAGTCACTCTGGAGGATCACCTTACCTGTAAGGGACAGCTAGCTTTGATGCATCTCACACTGTCATGCTCAGATAAAAATCAACAAAGTTCAGCACCTCAAGTTGCGTTACAGGTGCTCTGCCCCAGCAGGGGAGAAGCCTACCCAGAGGGGAGATTCATCAGGGATTTTTTTGCTATGTTCTACCACCTCTGCTGGGAGGAATAGCCTCAGTCTGTTGGCCTTGTAAATGAGGAAAACAGGCTCTCAATTCTGAAGCAAAAATACTAGGGATTCAATAGGGAATATATGAAGCACAAGACATTATCTTTGACTTCACTGTTATGCCACTGTATGGATACTTTTTCCCTCCAGAAATATATCATAAAGATTAATTCATCTGTGGTTTTGAGGCGCCCAAATACTACAGTGGTTAGCACCACAGAAAGTTTTCAAATAAAACAACCAATGCACCAACAGTATCACAACAGACCTTGGCTACTTCACCTGCGAGAGGAACTGAAAGCCTCTTAATAAGAGCACACCTAATCCCTGAAACACCTCCTGTGAATCAACATTTGGTTTGAAGGAAGGAGGTATCCCATATCCATTTTGTCTAGCTGTGGGTGGATGTGAAGAGAAAGAGCAGCGTCCATTAACAGCAAACCTCCCCATGGTGGTGGCACCAGCGAGTGCTTCTAACACCCCCTGCGACCCAGCTAGGATCTGGGCATGTGTTTACAAACCACGCGGTGGTTCCTTAACAGGACCTTGTCTTCCCAGGGCAGATGAAACGGCCCAAGAGCAATCCCAACACAGCTGCATTGCAGCAATAGCATAGCTTGTGACGCTGTAGAAACCATCCCAAATCTGAAGGCGGTTGAAAACGTTGAGGAAAAGGATGAGCGGGGGCCAAACCAAGAGGCTGCCCCCCGCCTTCCTTCCTGTCCCTCCCAATAAGTTATTCATTAACATACCAAAACACACATATCAATGAAGAATTCATGGAGATTCCCTGAATACCAAAATACTGAGTATAATGGCAAGCAGAACTAGCTTAACACCCTCTTCCAGTTCCACACCCTGCCCCGGGTGGATCACTCTTATAAAGCTCCACTTGTATTTACAACAGCAAAGTCCTTACTGAACCCCTTCATCACCAATACCTTCAATGAATGCAGACCATCTCTAAACAGAGCAGCGGCCACAAATGCTGTATCTTTAAATCCATCCCCATTTCGTTTTCCAAGTTTCTGTTTGAGCCGTTACAGCTCCCTCAGGACTCCACTGACTCACTGCATTTTCTGGATGACGCAAGCACGCTCTTCTGCACAGCTTCAAAACAGGCTCCAAACATTTCCAGTCAGAAACTGGCCACCAAAGAACCATATAAATCAGGTGTCCTTCCTGAGGAGGCATCACCCCCGTGAAGCAGGGAGCAAACTTCAGTTCCTATCCTTATTGGAAATGTATTAATCACTGGCACTTCTACTCCTCAGGAATACTTCTAGGAAAGCTTAAGTTTCCACTCTGAAATCCTATGGAAAATAGTTTGCTCCTGACTGAACACCTACGAGAGCTGGCCCACCACTTCCTCTGACCCGTCCAGCTCAGCCCCTTCTCCCTGTCAGTTTGTGGTTCCAGTTCTGTCGTTGAGGGTTCACGCAAGCCTCTGCTCTCGAGCTGCACCCTTYCAAAGCACCCCACAAATTTAAAATCCCTCCCAAGTTCTCCACACCGGTTCCCAGTTTCTCAGTTCTACCTGCCAGCAAGGGCAGGCAGGTAAGAAAGAGAAAATCTGTTCCAGGAGGGAACGTTTAGGGAACACTCAAACAGGCTGAGCACTTGTGCCAGTGGGTGGACTCTATGAAGATACCTGAAGCCACCACAGGGACAGATGCATGCAGAAACACTGGATCGGGAAAGCATCTTCCATGACTCAAGACTGAACTCTGTATCTTTTCCTTCTGAATCCCTTCACTCAGCTCTTCGTGCTCTCCCAATCACTGCAAGTCAGCAAACAGACCTTTTATGTACATTTTTTTCATACAGGAATGGTAACAAAAGCAAAATAAACACTGGGCTTCTGACTTATGTTTGCTGCTTGATAGCAAAGGCAGCTGAAAAATTTTGGTTTCTGCTTGTAGCTTTCAGCTTTTATCCACTCTGAAAGATTTCACTGTGATAAGAGAACTGGAATTGACATAAAAATGTAAAACTGAGTAATGAAGTGGAGAAAAAATTCAGAGAGAAAGATGAGTGTCTTGTTTTTTCATCTACACTAACATCGATAACGCACATCTTCGGAAAAAGGCATCCTTGCTAGAGAGCCTGCTTATTCCCTTCAAGCCAAGTTAAGTAAGATAAATGTCCAAGACAAASCTGTTCACACTTCACTCTCTACAGCATGCAACACACAGGCAAAATCTTTTGCTGGCAGAGCGTTCCTGACTATTGGCTTGCAGGCTCAACACAGGCAGTCACAGTGAAGGCAGCATCACCAGACCCGCACCTCAGCGGGCAAGGGATATACAGGCAGCACCTAACATTCATTTTCTCACATTGCAGAGTAACACAACCAGTATTGTCAAAGGCATTGCAATGTCTGTGACCAAGAATATGGAGCAGACAGGTAGCTTGGAGCTACCAGGAGAAGAGCAGGCAACAAGCAGGCAGAGGGACTGGAGCATGTACACGCTAAGAAATGCAGGATGGCTTCACATGGTTAGTTAACCCAGAGTTCAGCAACCAGTGCCCTGGCTCCACTCCTACTGCAAAACGATGACTTAGAGGATATTTGCAAAATTCGCTTTAATTCTTATTTTCAGTCATTCAAAAAAAAAAGCACACACAGCCTTAGCATTCTCTGTATAGACATTGGGAGTTTTATATTGAACCATATGTGAAAAAGATATCTAGAGTGTAAGTACACTCAAACAACTTTATTTAGATTTAGATTTTTTTTTTATTGGTATTTGCAGTGTCTTGGAACTACAGAGAATTGAGGATCCTGCCAATTCATGACAAAAAGAGCAGATTTTCTATACAGATAAATACACACAATTTTAAACCGTGAACTGAAAACCATATACATAGCATGCTTTTTCTCACAATCAAATTACTGGATATTTATCACATCTCTACAGCTAACTAAATTTCTTTTTCCAATTTTTTGTGTCTCCTAGTTCACTCTTAAAGCAACAGAGAAAAGAAGTGAGACACAAAGAGAGAACTCTGATGCAGGATTAATGTATTGGTGTAGGAAATTGGCCAGCTTTTAAACTGCTTGAAAGCTTGTTTCTTCCAATCAGACTGGATTTGCAGCCCCTGAAGCAAGGACGCACTAAGGACAGTGATTAGAAGTGTCAGGAATTATGATTCAGAGAGGTGAATCACCACCAGCTCCCCTGGGGTGTGGGATTTGGGATAAGCATACCCAATTGTAGCCCTACGCAAGATTACACAACCCCGGGCAGCAAGCACACACATCAGCATTGTTTACTTGGAGACAGAGCTCAGGTCCTCATTCCCAATCCCCTCTCCACGGCACAGCACAAGGCGTCTGCTGCTCTTGCTGGGTTGTTTCCACTTGCAGCTTGAGATTTCAGTTGCCCAGAAGCCCACACACCAGCACAGCCCCACTGCCAAGCACGTGATAGAGCCCTGGCATGGAAGTCGTACTCGATCTTCTCAAGAGCTGTTTGTTATTCAACAGCCACAGATTAGCCAACGTTACTCTAACTTCACACGGGAAGAGCGGCGGTGGTGTGCTTTACTCCACTCTTTCCATTTCAGACATTACCTTTATACAGCACAGACTTTATGCTTGCCCAATAGTTTTATCTCCAGCAAAAGCACATCCCGAGCTCAGACATCACACCTAGCCAAATAATCCGTAACACTTTCAGAAAGTGTATTTTGATCTACAGGAAACTCAAATAAGATGTGTTTTTATTAGGGTCCTTTGAATCACGGATGTGCAAACAGAGAGAGAAATTCTGCAGCCCATATTTGAAGACAGCCGATGGCTTTTTGCTCCAGTAGAAACTGTGGAATTTGGCCTGCAGTGCTTTACCCAAGAAGCCATCCGATCTCATGACTAAGTGCATGCGAAGCGATGGGGGTGGTGGGGAGGAAGAGACACGCAGGAAGATGGATCTCTTATAGTAAACATCTGAGCTGTCTGGAATAAAGGCTGTGCTATTAAAATGAAGCCGCTGCTGGTTTTCCAGTATCTTTTCCTTTGTTTATCTCAGTTGCCATGGATCTCACTTGAACCATCTGAACAAATTACATACACATGTCCCGGGCCACATTATTTCCACTCACTCCGCAACTCCAGATCGACTTTCACTCACCTGGCAGCCGCTCGTGCCAAACAACGTCATCACGGCTAGCGACAGAGCGCTGCTTCATGGACACCGCTGATTAGAAACCGATGTCAATTACTTCGAAATGGCTTATTAATATTTCAGGAAATGCAGAAAAGAGGAAGAACACAGAAAACATTGGATGGTGTTATCCTTCACAACATGGGTTCCAAGTGGGTTGAGTCTCCAGTGTTGACACGACCGAGCGCTCTTTCGGGTCAGCTGGAGCAGACCAGCTTTGAGCTGCAGAAGCTGCTCCCCTGCTCCTCCAGTGTAGTGGCTCCAGCAAGATTGAAAGGAATGGAATCAAAATTCAGCTCTCTGGCACATCAAGCCATCTAAATAATCCAATATATCGTCCTCTGACTGTGGTCACGTGCCAAGTGTCCCAAACTAATTATTTACACAACCCGAAGTTAGATACCAGCCTACCGAAAGAGGGCCAGACTGTGCCCTTGGTGCTGCTAATCTACAGCTCTCAGATATATACTTTATTGTGTTGGAAACTCTGAGCTCACTATGATAACCCTAAAGCATCCTACACCTTCAGTAATAAAGATCTGTTTTCTGAGTATTACTCTCTGCATCAGAAGATTTACAGTAGGGAACTGCGCCCTACCTTGAACATACAGCATGAAAACCAACTTATATCACTGGTGCCATGTCAAAATCGGGAATATGGAGGATTTCTGCCCCTCCTCCCCCTTCTGTCCTCTCCAAACCATTAAGAATCAGAAGGCGAGAGCTGACGCTGTCTGAAAGCAGCAGCTGAAGCAGCACTGCAGACAGTATCCTTTGCCCAGACAGAGGATATACTGCTGCTAGAGACATAAAGACGGCTTAGAGAGACTGCTGTCCTCCCATGTCAGAGACCAGCAGACGTGCACACCACAAGGAGAGGCTGGTGCATCTCAGGTTGCAAAATACCAAGAATCCCTCCGAGTTTGTGTTGGAAATGACCTTTTGTCTGGAATTGAGCAAGATGGAAACATAAGGGGATTGCTCTCGTGGTTTGCAGAAGCCTGTCCTGCTCACCTGCAGCCCAGCCCTCAGCTAAGTGAGAAATCTTGCTCAACTGGCCAGCAGTGTGCGGGCATCTGYACTCCCCCGTCACACAGCTCAGAAACTGAGGTCTTACGATGCTGAAAATGGAAAAATCATTTTCTATAACACCAATGTTCCCGCCCTGGGAATTTAAGAAACAAGCAAAATCAAACAAGGAAACTGCCACTGCAATGTTTATGTTTTAATCAAAGGCTTGCAATAGGTGAGAAGCAGGCCCTACATCAGAATCTCTCTGTTGCCTTCAGCAACCCCATTAAGCTGTTTTTTCTAGTGGAAACTCTAGTCTTTACCAGGTATTCTTTCTGTCTTTCTTATAATCCTGGGTATAGCTGCAAATTAAAAACAAAACAAAACTACTAAAAGCACTAGTGCTTTGACTTTACCGTGTGGCTGCACAGTTCTGTGCTGAATTGAATACAACACAAATTATCTCACTTTGTAGTACACCAGATTTCAGAACCCCAGTAAATTAATCCCAAATTCTTGAGATTACCGATTTGCTCCAGGACTATATCTGCTAGAAAGGTTTTCCCGGCACCAGCAGCACAAAATCCACTAAAATAGCTCAATACTAGATGGGTTCATGAATGTTTCAACAGTCAAAGTGTTGCCATATAGAAGCACAAAAAGAGCAAACTGCTAATTTTTTGTTTTCTTCTACTGCTTTGGCATTCTGGAAGAATTTTGCCAGAGTTGAATGGAAAGAGAAGATAAAATACAGTGGAATGAAAGGATTAAATGTGCAATAAAAAGAAGGAAGGTGGAAAGTAAGTATCTGCAATTTTGGTGGCCAAAATAAATCCCAGCACAAACACACACGATGGTGGTCATTTTCTTCTCAAAATGCAAGCTCCTCAAAGCGACAGATACGTTGCAACACACATCTTTTGTGAGCTTACAGCAATTTATTCAAACATTTGCACCAGCTTTTCTTGATCAGAGACGATAAATGGAAAAAAGACCTACAAAGTGGGACCTCAGCACTTCCACAATTCAGACAACAATTGGTCTCTGTCACTGTAATTGTACCTACTGTTCTTTATTAGGAACTGTATTTGAAACCTAGATAATGGCCAAATATGATTTTCAAAGGAAAAAAAAACCTCACCCTTTTTTATTCTTTAACCTTAGGTAGAGAGTACAGAGAATATAACTGCCGAGCGCTACCAGGAAATTCAAACCAGGCTGTGAATAGAAGATTTCAAAATTTAAGTAAGGACCTGTGTGCCTGGCCCACCGGAAGAGGGGAGAAAGGGAGATGTGGGGGTGGGAAAGGGAATGGGAAGATGGAAAGCTTGCAGAAAGCCTGAGCTGGAGGGCAAGCGCTGCCCAAGTCCTGCCCTGCAGAGACATACCTGTACTCCTCCCCAGAGAAAAAGCCCCACATGGCAAAAGCAGCTGTCTGGGGCTGTGCAACATGCTGTACAAAAGACGTGAGAAATTGGAGAGCTACTGCTTTCAGTCTCTCTTCGCACCCGTCCCTTGGCAGCCTGGCAGGCTCTTCTCTCCACAGCACAAGACATAGAGCTTCCCCCAACACCTATGACTTTTTGGCCTTCCACTTCAGGAAGATATGCTGCGGTTAATCCAGCACGACATATATGCTGGATTGACTAGCTCTTACTGGGCAGGAAGGTCGACAACTGAATTTTCCCTGCTTCTCCCTCTATTTCTGGGTTAAATTTGGCTGCAAGTTATTAGGTATGGACCAGCTACCACATGGACAGAAAGACACCCCCCAGGAAACCTGCCTAAAACATATTTTCTTCACTTGAAAAAAAGCCAGCTAACAGATTCACTGCCTAGAACAAATTAGCAAAAACCTCACTGGCACCTGGATTGTGCCTTTGTATGTACTTATGGAGAGATGGAGCAAGGTGGTGTGAACAGCCTTTAAGAGGCTGCTCACAAGGTGTGAACATGTAGGCATGTGTCACCGCTGGTGACAACCCCTCTGAGCAACGCTCCAGCGATGGAGACCTGTCATTTACTGCATTTGATTACTCCACAAAAAAGTCCTACCAGCACATGATGTTCCAGGGAGAGATTTAATGGGAACTGGTAACATGGCATTTAGAGCAAATTGGCATCGGAGAGCTAGATATCTACACCTCTACTTCACATACAAATTATTATACATCAGTACTTATTTATACCGAGGTTTGCTGTGGAGAAGCACGTGCTAGTCAGTAAGTTCAAATCCTCATTTCATCGATGATGGTTTTATTTTGAAAGACTGTCACCAAGTGGCAGAGCTACGAACCGCTGCGCTGGGGTCAGCAGACCACGCCGCAGCGTTTGGAAAAGCGGAGCCACAAATACACCATCAGCTGAAGTGACACGATCAAAAAATTCACCGTCCCAAGACGCCCTGTGCATCTAAGCACACTGATGGAAATGTCAGGATAGATCATGCAACAAAACCAAAAGAAGCCATGAAAAAAAAAATTATCTAAGAAGGAAACTTCAGATACTGTGAGGTTTGTTCTTTCAGTATAAAAACTGATAAATTCAATTTCTGATCCTTTCCTTTGAAGCACAGAAATCATTGACAACAAAGTCTAACGATACTGTTTCATATGAAACAGCCACCTTGGGGGCTAAATAGAGGCACACAGGCGAGGCCAATAAAGGATGCGGCTTGTTTAAAACAAAAAGAAGGAAAGGCACAGCCTTCCACTTTAATCTACAACGTGAGTCAAAATGCAATGTTTTACACCTGACACGAAGTGATATAAGTTATTTTTAACTATTATACTTAGTGTTTTCCCAAAGCACTAAAAAAGGCAATTTTTAAGAACAGGCATTTGAGGATTCATCTATTAATCAAGCCAGAGCCTGGCTGGCTGTTAGCAAACGGCACTAACACCATGCCCACAGGGACGGAGGCTCCTCAGCTGCATCAGGCACATCACGATCCAGGTAGGAAGTACAGGATCTGTTTGTTTCACCCGATACCTGTAAATCGCCACCTGCAACACAACAGTAGCCAGGCTGTGCTCTTTGTTGTTCCTCCAAGCAAAAAGCCAGTTTCTCTCTTAAATTGCTTATAGTCTTAATTCATTTGAAGTTGTTGACTTCTCTACACATAACTGAAGGTAAGGACAGGCAAGGGCATTTCCAGGAATCACTAAGATTTACATCAGCAACAACCAATCTTTGCGGGTCGTCGCTGGATACAGACTAGCAGCACACTGATGGAGTACGTGATACCCAAGTGGTCTCTGGACAACTGGCTGTTAATGCGTTAGGAAGAGCTTTGATAGACCATCACTAAAGCTTAATCAGGTCCCTGGGTCTAAACTTCCAGCAAATGAAGCTTGTGGAGATAATTTAGGCTACCTGTGCCTGCTTTCCTGTTAGATACTTGCCTTCTAATTTGTTTGGGGAGCAAACCAAGTCAGTTTACATGGAACTTTCTTTGCACTCTCTACTCATTACCCAGAAATCCCTAACAGTGTTAAAGATCTGGGAAGATTTTCAAGAGTAAATTGGAAATAGTGACTTTCTTGCAAGCCTCCCAGTACATAGCTCATGTTTATTTAGGCCCACTATAGGGTTTTCTCTTCAATCAGCAAAGTTTCTAGTCTCTGAGAAGTTACAGAAATTTGACAGATTTCAATATTCTGTTGCAGGCTGGAAGACCCAGCCGCAATCGGTCTGGATGGCTGAGGATGAGTGTTCACTGGCTGCCTGGAGGAGAGGGGACCCAGGCAGCCCACGAGGGATTTGCACTGAACAATACAAAGAGAAGACAGTGCCACATTTCTTCTGCAACTGACAGTCTAGTTAGAAACGGTGTCACTTGAGAGAGAGGAAAACATCAAATATGTAAACCGGAGTCTCTACACTTCTGCTGGAGCTGCACAACACAATTTGAAAAACAGAGTCTGCTGTGCTGAAGCATGTTACCTACTGCAGCACCAACATAACTTCATCCCAACCCAGCAGGGCTGAAAGCAGGGTGGCTTGGCTCTCACCACACGCTGCCCCRCGGCTGCTTCCAGCACCCGAGCTGGCCGGCGCATCCGTAGGGTACGCGCTGTCCTGGCCGTGCACGTACACACCAAACCCACGCGCAGGGGCACCGACTCCGACAGGGACATCTGCAGTTTCAGGAGGTTGTGTGCACCAAGAAACTTGACTCATTCCACACAACCCATGAAACAATGAGATGGCAATAATTTCACTTATTAATTGCTCTACTCTAGATTACAATAATGATGCAAAAGAAATAGCCGCCAGCCACTCCCCGAAATAACCAATCATTTCTACCATCCTACTTGTCTCTCTCTCTCTCAAAAAAAAAAAACAAAACCACAACCAAAAAAAAAATCCCTTTGCCATAGCAAACTGATCTGGAAGCTTTACAGCTCCTGGAGGAAATCTTGCATCACGCCTAGAGACCTTTAGAAAAGCACTGGCAGCAAAATAAATTATTTACAGCACTATTTCTGACAATACAATCTCCATAAATGATACAAGATTGAAGGGTTTAAAAATGAGTGCTTGTGGCATGGGGCCCAAGCATGTGTCTAATAGAAATATTGATTAACTCGATTTCTACAGACTCTGTAAACAGTCTGATGAAAAGGGAAACTGCAAGTGTAATTTTTTTCCTTTGCTGTAAAGTAGGACAGAGCAATCACTTCACCCATTCAAACTAAGCCAAATTAAAGCGGTTTTGGATATTTACAGAATTATTTTCTCTTTAAAACAATCCAATCTACGTGTTGTTTACCTGATTCTAATTCATGACTTATTTCATTTCCCCAGAATAACTCCATCAGTCGAGGCTTCTGGCTTCCAGCAAGGTTCCTGCTGTTTACTTAGGTTTTCCAGCTGGGTTGAATGATATGCAAAGAGGTCTGAGGACTTGCTGGAGGTCATACAGAGAGGAAAGTCAGTTGGCTCCGCTAGCATAATAGCCCTGCACTTTTACAACTCCCAGGACTTTGCTCTAAGCACCAGGCTAACCCTCTCATCAAAAGATACTAAATCTGTTCTCAACATTTCAAACATTCCCGGATTCTTAGGAAAAGGCACTTCCCTCCATAAAGAGTTTGAAGCAACTCTGCTAAAGGGCGCGATGAAAATCTGAAGGCACTAAATGCACATGCTCACAATTAGAAAATTCAATGGAAACTGCTAACGTGCAGTTTTCCACTTTCAACAGCAGAATTTTCAAACGTATTTCGGCACGCAATTTAAAAGAAAGGAAACTCCAGGGGATGTTTAAATAAAGACTGCCTAAATATTTTGTTTAAGGGAACTATTTTCATTTTGGCTAGAATTTATAGGGCAAAACATCCTAGGCAATCYGCAACAGCCGCCAGTCTTCAATTMATCCCAATCTGGACTACCCACACGGCCAAGGACAAGCTGTTGCACTTCTCAGTGCCTCAGTTTCTGCAGAGCTACAAGGAAGATAAGGAGTGTTCACTCAGGTTTTCCCACCCCTACAGTCCCACCAGGACAAACTGGTGTTTGTTTGTCCCTGCCCCTAAGCAGGGCTCGGGAGCGTATTTTTTTGGATCAGTTGCGGGGCTTTGGATTTGTGGGGTTTGGTTTTGTTTTCCCAGAGCTGCACCAGGGACATGTACCACTTGAAGAGCAATTTACCTCCCTTGTGCCATTGCAAATATGCTCGACATAAACAAAACCCCCTGAAACTCCAACATGACAAAAGCAAGGGCTGTAAACTTCTATTTAAACACAGCACTGACACTAAGAGAGATTAGCAATGGTATTTTGGAGAAAAGGCATTTTTGCTAGTAATTCAACACCCCCTCCCATTCATCGGGGCATGAGCATTACCATACATCCTCCAAGAACTGCAGGGCCCTCCAGCAAACCCCTTTCCCACTTGTCACTTTACCCCAACAGGCCTCCTGCCCTTCTCCATTTATACTTCTGTCATCCAAAAAACACTCCTTTTCACTGCCAAGCTCTTCAAATTCATGCCCTGATGTTCCTCAGCTTCTCTTCTCTTCCGTCCCAGAATAATTCAGGCAATTGTACTTCTGAGATCTGATCCGCCAGCTCAGCTCTTCTAACGCCCTTTGGCTCCAGCGTGGCTCCTCAGCCCTTTTTTTGCTCCTCCATTGCACCAACATTGCATCAGCTTCCATTTCTCAGTTTATTCTTCTTTAAACTTTCTTCTCCTTTTAAACCTTCACAGTTTATTCTCATCTTTATTTTCTCCCAGTGTTACTCACTCTATCCTCCTAATGGACATCTCCAATTAAACCTTAATTATGTCTCATACCAACAGCTGTTCTCAGGCTGATGAGCACACCCTAGAAGAAAACTCAAGGCAAAAGGTCTTGCCTGTTAGGCATTTTGCTGTAATCCAAAGGTCACATGTAAAGACACATAATCCATTATCTGGCACTTACTCCAGCATTATGGATTTCTTTTTCTGTTTAAATTACTTCGGAAAAAAGGTTACCCTACCCTTAACAAGGATAAGCATCTTCACATGGTGAGGTTGGACAGGTCTAAAGCTTGGTAAGCCAACAAAGGTACTGTCAGCTATTTTCTTCCACATAAATAAAATTTGATGTCAGTCATTGCTTCAGCCAAGCGGTTTTCAGGTGTTCTCTACCTCTCCTGCTACATGAGCTCTACGTCACTGGGACAGCAATGCTGGCTGTCAGGTTTAGCACACCTGGTACACACCAGTCAAAGGACAAGAGCCTTTTTACATGCCAGCCCCTCCTGTCACAGCATTTCTGTAGTGCCATGGTAGGCTCAGACCCGGAGCTATCTCTAGCCTCCAAGCAAACAGTTAAGTGTGCCTCAGGTCTGGCTCTACCAATGAAGCAGTCTTGCTGCTGGGGTTACCACGGTTCTCCAGCCTGACCGTGAACCAGCCAGGACAGGGGGTGGGGATGGAGAGGCCAAGTTATGCCAGGAATGAGCCTGGGGAATGCAGGAGAGGTCACATTGCAGAGCGGGTACCGACACATGCCGCTCGTTCCAGCCCGCGGCCTGCTGAAACTCCTGGACGGAGGGCTCTCCCAAAGCCTGGGAAACGCGCAGTGGGCGATGACCTGCACCCACTGTATCTTCATCCTGCTTAGCATATGCCAAACACAATAAGATGCATTAAGTCAAGTCTTTGCTCTACCCAGCGCATGATATGATTGGCAGAAGAACTTTCCCCCCCCTTCTAATTCTGCTGATAGTATGTAATTCTGTTCATCCCTTTAGCCTTAGCCAAACATTTATGTCAAGCTGGGAAAAAAATGCCAGGCACAGAGCAGGGGGCGGAGGGAAGGCAATCTAGAAAAGGCTTATAAACCAATTTCAGTGCACAAAGCACTTCTTACTTCTGCCCAGTCATACTCAGATTAACAATAAGGTCGCTGTGTTGGCCATTCCTTTTTTTAATTATCCTTCAACAGGTTAAACAGCTGAAGACCATGCTATTAGATAATCAATAAACCTAGGCACTAATTCCACACCCACAACACAAATGTGTTACTGGGTTAGGATAAAACCTCAATTGCTTGTTACATGCAACAACTACCTTCTAGTGGGGGGCTGACAGACCCTAAAGCACTAATGATGTCACGTACTCGCAAGTACTCGTGCACATCAGCCAGCACGCCTGAACTGCATTCAATTTTTCAGTCACATTGCTGCTCCGAGGCAGGGATCTAGCACATACATCACTTCTACCACTTACCCAGTTCTGGTTGAATAGGAAAATTCATTATTCATTTAATTTTAAGTAACAGCCAAAGGGCCCAATCAGCAGCAGAATGCCCCAGTGCTGTGCTAAAGCAGATGAGGAACAGCTTCTCTCTGATGCAGAGGTCTCAGTGCCATAGTTCTTGGGTTAAGAATATGCCATCATTTTCTTAAGGGATTTGAAACCAGAAACAAAGCCATAAATTATTTTCTAATTGCTTAGCAGTGAACAAAGGCAGAAAACGACCTGCTGCGTCCCAACTCTTCCAAAGACACACGTGAATAAACAGGACTGCTGGAAGTCTAACAAACTGACAACCCATCCCAGGGAACACAAAGAGGAATGTTTGCCTAAACACTGCCTTTCAGCAAGACTGTAATCAAAGAAAAAAAAAACATGTATGATAAGGAAGATTCCTGGTGGTTCTGGCACAGTCATTATTTTCTACGTAATCGGGAAAGTTTGGAAACATTTGAATACGCTGTTTTGCTGGCATCCTTTCAAAAAAAGAAAAAACCCAAATGGCTGTAGTTCAAAGAGCAAACAAGGCCCCAAACCAGTTACTAAACCAAAGCGTTATGGATCCACAGGAAGAAGCAGCACATTTCTTCACATTTTCTGCACTATGGATTAAGAGATAATGGAAGCCTGTACAGATATCTGGTATTAGCCTGTCCACAGGACAGCGGTATAACTATTACAAGTTAAAATAATCAACTTGCTTTTATTGAGGAGTCAAACCAAAGAGCAGAGAGGGGAGCTCCAGCTGCATATCTCAGCATGGACTGGACTGGGCAACGTGACACCGTCAAATATTACGTCCTGAACATTAGCCCTCTTGTGACGAGTCCTCAGTAGGTCCAGATTCGATGACTTTGAAACTGATCCATGAGCCGTACTAGGTTTGCAGGAAATCATGCTGGCTTGCATTTTCTGAAGTGACTAGAGACTAAACGAAGAGGCAGAAAGATCATGAAAATAGGAAAAATGGGAACGGCAAGAATACCAGTCAAAACAAATGAGTAACAGCAAGAGAAGAAGATAAACTGGCCTTCTTTCTAGAGAAGCATGAAGATCTTGCTTAAAAGTGTCTTACAACTATGGGAGTTATCATTTCAAAATCCTACCAAAAGACAGCATGTGCTGAGCAAACGATGCTCTCCTCACAAGAAGATGAGTCCAATAAAGACTGCCTCTGAAAACCCACCCAGCACGGGGGGCTCCTGTACTGTACATCAGCTCTCCCTAGAGGCAACTGCCTGCATGGAAAGGACTTAACCTTGGTACAACTTATCTGTGGAAGGGAAAGGCAGCACATAAAGGGTTTGAGTTTTAATACAAGTTAATACTGTTTATCTGAACTAGGCCAACAGAGGTAGCTGTGGAATATAATGAGATCGTGATGGAAAGAAACACACAGCCTGAACTTTTAAGCCACAAAACAGCGCTAAGCCAACAATTCATTAGTTGTTTTTTCTAAAACTGGGAGGGGGAGAAGAAGATATATCTACTGAAATACAAGCTAAATCACCCAGCAGGTATTTCTCAGATGCATGGGAATAAAACATATTGCAAGGCATTATTAATGTTTATCATGTAGGTCTGTTACAACACAGTTTATCACCAGCTGTCTTCAACAACCTCAAAACCCATGCCTAAATTAACCTGGAGTTTTCCAGAAAACAAAAAACCCGGGTGCACAGCCTGAAGGGGATCTCACTGGGCTAAGCTGTGCCATTACTCCAGCAATTGAAGTCTGCAGGCTGGCACACTGCTGATTTACACCCACAAAGCCCCCAAAATGCCTCCACGTGCAAGAGCGTAGCAGTGAAAGGAGCCGTAATGCATAACCCCTTTCATTAGTCATGTTGACAAATCAGAAATAACTCAAGGTATCTTAATTACAAAGCCCAAAATTCACTTTCACAGCTCACCAGGAGTAGTGGGAAGGGAATCAATCCTTCAAGGGAAAAGAATGAGCTGGTTCAAGTTGTTAGGAATGGTAAAGGGGCTGCAAATGCTGGTTTTAAGTTGATAAAAACATTTTAATGAAGCATTCCCAAGATTAAGGGTTTTTTCTATATTGTTATTCTATTTTCAAGATGCTTGTTATCCCGTAACAACTGAAATAAAAAGATCATCCTGAATTTCCCCATAGCACCCACAAGTCCTAGAATAGGCATCCCAAACCCATATAATCTGAATTACTAAACCAACAGTCACAATCCATTTAAGAGCTCCTTGCATAATAGCCCTATTGAAGGCAGTTCTGGAGGGGGACTCTGCGTGTTGACCCCAGGCAGACATGGCTACATTCGCCTGAAATGTAGAGGTCTGACATAAAAAGGTGTTTTGTCCAGGAGGCAGAGAAACACCCCTCCAACACACACCTCCCCATGAGAAACGCTGTATCAGTCAGCTATGTAACATCAGTGCTTTAAGGCATTCGCAAAGTGAAATAGGGGTAGGAAAGCCTCCTCAAGCCTCCCCAGAGCAAGCAGGGATTCTACCAGCTGCCCAGAAAGACGTAGCATAAGCTGTAAAACTAATTTCAGCTTCAAATAGGGAGGCTGCTCCTCTATCTCTCTCTCTAATTGAGCAGGATAGCAAGCCATCGGGACAGCAGAGGAAATCGGCTCTTTTCCTCTCCCGGAGAAATGTAATGACATGATGGCAAAGAGTTTTTTTTATCAGTTCCCCAGCCTGCGAGAGCCGACTCTGCACCATTCATCAGGAGGAGAATGGACCAGGAGAACAATCAGAAATCCATTAGCAAGCTGCCGCTCGCCTCTGCGGCTGCCTGAACTCCCGATCAAATGTCAGAGCACTGAATGGCTTGTATTACTTGAGAGGAGGAAAGGATCAGGGAATTGTTTCAAACTGATAAAGATATTATTACAATTTTTAGCTTTTATTAGCATGAGAGCAACCATTTGCAATTTACATTGTCCCTTTAACTAAGTTTCTCAAATCCGGGACAAAAGCTTCCAGCGTAATTAAAATGGAGAAAGATCTGTTTCAGTACCACCAACTCACACCACAAGGAAAGCGGTGGGGGGAGAAGGAAAAACTGGAGACAGAGGTAGGGCTGCTCGTTGGTTGTGTTTAATGCTTTTACTGCCTGCATTCAGAAGCCAGGGCTCAACTGTGAAATACTGCAAACTTGCAAGAAAACAACAAGAATTACCAATGCTGCTATTTACTAGCAGGGGAGTGACCCCATAAGAATACATTAGCTCATCATCAGTATTTCACCCTGCTCTTCTGCTAAGCTGCAGGCTCATTTCTGCTGTAAGTAACACTTTGTTGTCCTTGTATCACAGCATGAGAGAGATCCAAAACCAACCTGCTCAATCAAAGTCTTCCCCTCTCCCAGTTACTTCTCCCCTTAGATGAAAGGTAATTAGGCCATTTAAAAAGCAATGCAATTAACCAGGTTCATATATACATTTGTACATTAAAAACAAATGTCCCTAACATCTCTCTCCAATGTTATTTACCATGTGTCTGAAAGCTATTATCTGAGCTATTAGCTGGCACAGAGACTAGAATAAGATATTCTGAGCATATTAGCAGCATATCACATATTGAAATGATTTGTGCAGATTCGCTCCATTCATATACTGTTGATGCTTAAAATATAATGAAGAATTTAAAACAGGAAACTTGCATATGTACTAGGAAGTAGGGAAAAAAATAATAATAAAAAAAATTAAGAACTCTCCAGTGCAAATATTTCCAACTGCAAACTGATTCTCATTATCTTTCATCTGCCAAAAAAACAAATTAAAATATCAATCAAATGTAGTGATCCAGGTAAAAGTCTTAAACTGCATCTTCGGTTCAATAACAGCAATTATTGTGTCATTGTTCTCAACTCATTGAGCTCCTCAAATGAGATCAGAAATGACTACAGAAAAAAAAAACACCCACAAAATCTCAACAAAAATCTGTCATCCACAATACCTGAATGACATTTGAATCACGATATTTTTACCTCTAAAACAGGTAACAGAGAAATGAAATTAAGGTTGTCAGCATTTCCGTTATGAAACGCTAGCTATAAAAATTACTCCTGTACAGTCTTTGCATTTTTTATTTACTAGAATTTTTCTATTTTTCAAGTAAAAGTCAGTCTGAAGCTTTGAAGTGTGCTAAAACAACGTGGCAGTATTAGATCCTCGAGCACTAGAGGCTACTGAGCAAGGCTGAGAGACACTTACTATGACACTGGAAGTCCAACCTGTGTACAGTGTTTGTTTTAAGCCAGTGTGCCCAGCTATCACAATTTACACACAGGAGCAGACTGGTGGAACAGTAGCGGGTGTCATCTTAAAGGTCTGTTTATTTTCCACCAAGACAAGAGGAAGCGCATATCCAGCTAAGCACCCTCGCCAACTATTAAAAGAGCACTTTAATCCACACGAGTCCCAGCGACTTTCCTTCATCTGCACAGATCAGACTATGCACATGGACATTAAAATACTGTAAACAGTGGAAAGGACTAGAACTAGTGGCAAAACTCTTCAGCCACTCCACATGCTGTAACATGCAGCTCCAGGTCTGTCGGTAGTCCCGCTGCGTTACAAGTTGAGATCTCCTAAGCAAATTGCTTGCAGTGATACCTGCTAAATGATCTTTATTTCAGAAAAGCCATTTAGGGGAATTTAGACTCTGTCATATGCCAAATGTCAGCTGAGTGAATCTTCTTTAAAACGTAAGTTAAGAACCGATGGAGGAGAGGGTAATTTGCTTACTGGTAACAGGTCTCAGTCTTTCACGTAACCCAGCCTGGCAGGGATCAGCCATCACTAGCATCCGAAGACTGCTGAGTGGCTGATACCAGATGAGATGAGCTATTAGTTATGGCCCAGTTCCTACAAGACAGATGTCCTCACTGCAATCCACAAGCACAGCCATCAGCCTTGCTGACAGTGTCAGCAGCTGGGGAAGTGGGCAGGACATACTAAAATGCCCTTTCTCTCCCTAAGAAACCCACAACCCTTCCACCAGGCACCACAGCCAAGTGCTCGCTGTCACTGCCTGCAGATCTTCTGAACTGAGGACTCTTCTGCCAGGGGTCTCAAAATGGCATCTTTTAAAGTGCTGCATTCATGCAAATAAGTCGTTTTTTAAAGAACAAATTAGTTGAGCATATTCTATGAAGTTATTTCATTTGTTTTTGCTCCTGTTCATTTATTCCAATCTGCTGCACCTTCCCTTGGAGAGGTTATTAAACGCTCTGCTAATGGCCGCCAGCACTCATTTAATTCTTCTTAATGAATGTATGAGTGAGTAGCGGAAGCTATTATGTAGGGCTTAATAAAGGGCGGGAAGGAATTTCCTAAAATTTATTGCCACAGGCTGCTGCTTGAAGATAAAATAAATGGTAATTGCTTGGAACAGGAAAGAGGAGGATGATAAAATGTCCCTAGACATGAGGTAAAAAAAATACCAAGTGCTGTGAACCAAAATCTCAAAGCCCGAAGGATCGCAAAAGCAAGATGGCCTCCTCCCAGCTTTTAGCTTTTTGTAATCCTTAAGACATTTTCTTTGAACATGGATGCTGAATGATGAACTCAATCTCAGCTGGAGGGATTATTTTATGACACMAGACAACTGTTCATATAAAAAAAATAAATGGCATTAATTCAGACAGCATCTTATGAAAATATTATTTGCAGGAAAGGGACAACATGGAAAAAATGGAAGGACAATGTTTCTGGACTATTGAGTCCAGCAATACAATCTTTCCTAAAGTACAGGGTTTACAGTATGAAGGAAACACATAACATTTTGCTACAATTATGTTTCTTCTTTCCTATCGCTGTTTTAGTCAGGGCTGATGGAAGAAGGGAAATTGCTGAGAGGTGGACCTGTGCATTGTTTCTTCAATTTCTGCTACTGTTTGTTAAAATAAACAAAATTCAGCAGGCTGAACGAGAAAGAAGGTGTCTGAAGTGGAAGTCATGAGTGTCTGTCCTGCACCAAAGTGCTGCAATCACACCGCCAGCCTCCCAGCAAGCTCCAGGTCAGCCCTCAACAACTGGCGAGAACAAAGTGGAAATCAAAAGACCCATCCCATGTAATCGCAATCTAAGAGAAAAATACAGGTTTTCAAAAAACCTTTCATAAAGCTTTTTATTAYAACGCACAACAGTCTTCTGTCCACCACTCAGACAGTATGATCCAGTCATACAGATGAGTTTGGGTAAAAACTTTGATCAGTCTCATCAAGAAAGCTGAAAAGCAAGTTTCCCAAGAAGGGGTCTGATTTTTTGTTTCCACTAAGCAGCTGGAGGTAATATTTTGCACATTAAAGACTGCCAAAGTATTGACTAGAATCAGACTATTCACAAGTTACACAAACTTGTATGTTTAATTAAAGAAGCGTCAATCTGAGATTGCAACACTCTTGTGATTAAAGCCATAGCTCAAGTTACAGGCTGCGGTGGGAGAGGAGAGCAGGGATGTCTACACGTCAACTTATCCGAGTGCCAGCAGCGTTTCAAGTACAGCTGCCCCAAAAAGGACACCGTCAGTCTCTAAGCACCATCTTCCCAAAACGCAGCAGGAAGGAACAACTACGCAGAACTATAGAAAGAATATGTCAAAATAGCAAATTGAGTGGGCAAGGCATCTATTTCCCTTTACATAAAGGGGCAGAAAGAAAGAAAAACTATTTTCAATAGCAAGCTAATATATCCGAGAGCTTAAAAGTTGACCCAAGAAGAAAAACAAGATTAGGTTTGCTCTTTTTTGCTGCTTACGGCAGACAAAGCCCCTCTTGGAAAACCAYCATTTTTCATGCCAGCTTTGACCATCTTAAAATTAGAAAAGAAGAGGATAAAATCCAATTTTTTCTTTTTTAAATCCTTGGCAGGTCACCTGCAAGTGCAGGCCAACAGCTTTTCTAGTGGGCAGTAAGAAATTATGATTTTCTTTTCTAAGCAAGGATTTCAGTTCCTTCAACTCAACAGCAGGATTTTCATAGTCCAACAGAATACAAAGCAATCAGCCAACCTGCAAGAGCATCCAATTTGAAGATGGACAGTTGCTTCTCCAAGAGAAAAAGCAACAATTTGGTAGAGACAAAAACCAAAACCAAACCAAAACAAAAAATCAAAACAAAACAAAAATAATCAGCCTTAGCACACTGGAAGACAAAAGGTGGGCAGCTACAAGATGAGTGTGAAAYGTCAGGGGATATAGTACACAAATCTGCAAAGGACAAGTGGCTATCGGACAGGCATCTACTAGACAGCGTTATACAAGAGGAGTTTAATCTTCCCCCACCCCAATGAAAAATCAACGCAAAATGAATGTGCATCACATTCTGTGTATCAGCACTATTACCTGTACAAAACGCAACGCTTCCAACTTAAACCAGCAAACACAAATTAGCCCATCCCTGAGTACCTTCAGGCACTTCCACCCTTCTCTTAACCCTCTTCCGCTCCTATGAATAAGTCTTATTACCTATTTATATGGGCTTATAGAGCAAGAAGTTGCAGCTTTGTGATGATAAAGACAAAGGACCTGTTTTTTGACTTACGAACAAACCAAGCAGGTACTTGTTAACTACCCGTGATGCGCACTGCTGGTCCCTGCTACAAGGAAGAATGCAGCATTTCATTTGCCTCGGCGCTGGCGCATCCCTGGAATCACTACCTACGCAAACCTCAATTACCCAGCCTGAAAATATACCTTTTGCTTATCCAAGGACAATCCTCACACTGAGGGGAAATGATTGGGAAGAAAAAAAAAAAAAAAAAAAATCTCAATTATTCTGTCAAACGTAACACTAGGTGATGGCAGGCAGAAAGAAAAAGCTGCCTGTGAAGGGCTTCTTTTTTTTTTTGTTTTATTTGGTTTGGTTTTGGTAGCAAGAGTTTTCATTTCTACTGTGTGCAAGAGCCAGATGTGGGAGAAAAAGCGTAGGTGGCATAAGGGAAAGTAGCAACGAAGGTCCTTGTCGCGGTTTATCTGTGGTACGCTACATTTCAAAATAACAGGAGCTCTGTCATCCAGGCTGGCTCATAACCACCCCCGCAGCAGGAAGCAGCAGAAGAGCCCCGGAGAAGCCGTGCACATTTCCGTCGTCCTCCTCCCCCCATCCGCCTTATCTGCTTTTACGTGTGCATCTCATACAACACCCCCAGCCCAACCCCTGGCGAGGCCAGCTCCTCAAGCCAAACCTTTCATAAAATGTTCCAGGTATGATCCCAGGCTAAAAGCAATTCTCTCGCTGCAGCAGCAAACCCAGGATGCTCAGATTGATGCATTAACCTCCGAAATCAGGAGTCAGGACGGGTGATTTGTACTCAAGAGGAGTTGGACGTGCTGCATCGTGCAAGGGGATGAATACAGGCAGCTGCCAGCACCAGCGTCCCTGGCACTGGTGGGGCTTCGTTTGGGCAGGACATGCATTCACAGGACTTTGCAAAACAGCTGGGCCCACAGCGATAGTGTCAGGGTTTAGATGCACTGACAGAACTTCTTAGCAAAAGCTCGCTCACTGACCTCCTTCCCCCCACCTTTTTTTGATAGTACTTTGCCTAAAGTATTACACTCCGAGAATTTTTTTTTTTTTTTTTTAAAAACACTTTTTTGATGGGCAGAGAGGAGCAAGGGAAAGTGTCCAACCTACTCTCTTCCAATTTGTTGTAGTCTAAAGAAATCCATTTGTTCAGCTTTTATCACAATGATGCTGAATGCATAATTTTTAGTTGTACTGCATATTTGTATCCATTTTAAATAAATCAGAATTTCTTTACAAGTCAGAAATGCACCCTACAATTACCTTTTCAATGCATCTCCCTTTAAGTAAGACCTTCCTCTCCAAAGGAGGCTGCAAAGCTCTCATGGACTCACCCCTTATGCACGCTGCACAAATGGGTACCTCCACGGTGGCTGGCTACAGATATGACCACAGTACACACCAAAGCAAGGATAAAGAGAACTCAAATCCAAGCGTGATTGTGTAAGACTGCAGTAAAGAGATCTCCGAGGTAGAAGAAAGCACCTTTACTTGCATGGGGTTAGTTTTACTTCTAACATTTTTAGAAGTAGTACATTTTTAAAATTCAGCTGCTAGCAATTCCAATTTGAGAATCATAAAAAGTACTATATTAATAATTGAAACGTAAAATGCCTGTCTGATTCGCTCCAGTCCTCAGTCCCCCTCCCCAAAGGGCTTGATTTGCCTTAGGGGAGCATTTCACAAGCAGCACATCAACTTTCTGAAATACAACTTCAGCAGATGAAAGCCTCATAACCACAGAAGAGCTGCCATCCTTCTAATTCTGGAATTTAAAAATGGTGACATCCACGGAGCTATTTAAACTAATTTAAAGGTAGATCGGCCAAAATATTTCAGCCCAGCCAAGCACTTGAGACACCACACAGCATAGTTATTTCAGATGCGGCTCATCAGCAATCTCCCCATTTCAGCCACAACATCCACCCTTTATCAACCGGCAGACAGCGTTCCGCCATCGCTGCCGTGACTCACCGAGACCAGGGTGATGAGGCACCCTCAACATTCAGTGATTCAAGCCTATCTGGTGGCCATGAAACGTGTCTCATACCAGGGGCTCCAGATCATCAGCTTCTGAAGTCCAGCTGAAGCCCACCACTTCCTAATTTGGAAACGTTGCAGATGAGGGAGATGTCTGAGCTGGAAAGCATCTGCGCTGTTGGTATCTGCATCTTTCACCTTGATGTTTTTAATGCCTCTGTAGTTATGCAGGACTAAATGATGTGAACATGGCCAATACACTGTAATGTTCACTCTTCTGGGGAAAAGTAATCCAAGTTATCAAATTAGAACAAAAACAGCTCACTGGATTTGTGCTATTTATTCCAATAAGTGGAATACAAATATTTCATGTTAACATTTCATGGTTCTTTGAATCCTTACCTGATACTAAATGCAGCACTGATCACTATTTTCATTTAATGTTCTTCAAATCCTGTGTTTTTACCCATGATTACAAAGCCACGCTACTGCTCAGTGAAGTTTGCAATTACTCTCCTGAGAGGTCTCCTTGTCAACACTGCGGCAGGTCTTCAGTACCTTTGCTTTGCAGAGGCAAAACTGCAGTAACCGAAATTATTATATTAGCATTTAAAGCTAGTATTTGCCTCCAAAAATCCAACCTTTATTATTCTAATTCATCCTTTTGCTTGGCTCAAAATTTTACCTACTTATTTAAGAGGTGTTATTAGCACTGTGCATTTTGCTAACCAGTAACAGCCTTTAGGATTTGGCCCTCTCCAGACCCATCACTGCAGCAGTTCCAGAATGAACTCCTAGGATATGTCTGCAAGTTGTATTTAGTGAGCAATACAAAACACACAACGCATCTGGTGGTGTACTTGTCATCATATAAAGCCTCGCTGTATACCCACTCTCTAGCAAGAGCAAGGTAAAAAGCACCAGTAATTCTTGCAGTGAGGTCTAATTAGATTGAAGTTTCCCCAAAAGATTTTTTTTCCTAATGACATGGAATGTGAAGGATTGAGCAACACTTACACTGTCTTATGTGATCACCTCATAACAATAATTACTACTTAATACCTGAAACATGATAGCACTTTGACATCCAAACCTCTGTGTGGGAGGCACTATTTAGACATAACAGACAATCCACAGAACCCAAAGAAATTGCAGCTTCTATATGAACATCAACAGTATCAAATGATGGGAACAGCTTCATCTTCCCCCCAGTTAATTTCCAATAAAGGACATCTATTTTGTATTAAATAGCTGCACATTTGGAAAAAAAAATATATATAGCAAACACATTTAATGCAATCCATCAATAGTCTTAAAATAAGTAAAGGTTTGCAGAGAATTTTAAATGCATCTTCTTATCCATCCAGTTAAATATATTTAAGAAGAAATAACAGCTTGGCATTAATTCAAAATTTTTCATTTGAGCTTTCCTAAGTTATCTGCAAACATTAGGTGCAGCCAGACAACAGCTCTAATAGCTGTTCCAGTAATTCTGGCTAAACTAGAATGTACCTTTTAAACGAACATTATGTGTTGTCAGATTTACAGAGTATATGAAGAGAGCTTACAGCTAATAAAAATAATAAAAACCCACTCAAGCATACATATTTATAGCTTAAACTATTTTGCTAGATGCACTAAATCATCTTCATTATTATAAAATTCTCCCACCCAAAAGAGATTTGACTAAAATAGAGCATTACTAGATTACAGCTTCGCTTTTGTTAGCATTGTTATGACTTCATAAAAGTTTAACTCCACAATTAGCTTTGTGATAGCAATTCTGACATTCAGACAACACCAACTGTGTAAATAGCTGTAACAGGCTGAATATTGTTTTCAGTTATTCCCTGAGCATCGCTGCCAGGAAAAGCTCACACGTTTAGAAATGTCAGACACAATGCTACAAGAGGATTTACAGAATCAATTTCTATACTGAGAGGACCACACAATTTAATATAAAAAAAATAAAAAAGGTGTATATAATTTTAAAAAGTCAGTGTGGCATAACAAAAGAGGTAGGGGAACGAGATCAAATGCAGAAGACAGCAATAAGTGAAAAGGAATACAGCACTGAAAACTACTTCTGTTGTTTTTAAAAGTGAAGAATGGGCTGAAATGGAGCTTGAGGAGGTGAGGGAGCAAGATTTTCCCATTAACAGCAAAAGCAAACATCACCTGCCAACCTCTTTTTCATCAGCAAGCAAGCTCAGAAAGATTATAGGCTCTAAAAGTAACTAAAAGGACTTGACAGCCACTATTCCTGAAATTCACGGTTGTCACTTCTGACCCTGGTTCTTGCCATTAGCTTTTGCTCATTTCCAAGACACTCCTTACTGCAGGGGGTTTGTTTTAACCCGAGCAAGTTATTAAAAAGATTCGAAGAAGACACCTGGTGGCCAGTGCATAAAATGACAGTTTAATTTTCTCGAGGTTTATTATAAAGGTATCACAAAAATCCAAGCGAAAACAGTTGAGTTTACTGCATAGCAGCCCTGTTGATAACCCACTGTGGTCATACCAGAAACTGAGAAGACTGAGAACTCAGGAACAGCCCTTCACCAGTTACATTAAATGAGACAGCACCTAAAAAGCAGCCTTTGAAATCGGGCAACTTGAACACAAATGAAATAGCAAACATTTCCTGAAAGCCCAAACAATTTCCCATTTAAAGTTTCCATGTCCTTATCCCACTACCATTCACACATTCAGCCTCTGGAACAACAATATTGTTTATTCTGGGAACACATACCAAAAAAAAAAAAAAAAAAAAAGGCCATGGAAAAGCCATCAGTTACACCAGATGTGGATTGGCAGCTGATCAGCTCATTGGGGTCACTGCAAAAACCCAATAGAGTTGATGTGTGTGTATTGGTAGATTCTGGACGCATACAGTAAGTGAAATTTCCTCCTATACAGCGTCAGCATGACGGGAAACACAGGGAACGTGTCCAGGTCACTCTGTACTTCCAGCGGTGATGGACATTGGACAGGCAACAAACAGCAGGTCAGCAAAGGGGGGAATCCTGTACTTTAGCAAGCTTTGCCATCCCCACATCCAGGCGTTTAACAGGCAGCAGAATATGTAATTCAATATAGCCTTCATCACACATTATTCCCAGCTTCTGAGGCCACCATTCCCTCTCTGATGCAAATGTGGTGTGCAAACCACAGCAGAATAAGGTTCAGCATTTTACTATTTTATGAGCTCTAAGGAGAGACTGGACCAAGCAGGATTTGCTGTTTGGCACTTCAAAGGAGAGTCTACAGAGAGGCAGACTGGACACAACTCAGGCCCTGGCAAGGCATATGAGAAGTACTGAGTTGATATGGTAGGAATAAGGTAGGAACTGAAGTCAGTCTAAAAGATGAATGCACCAAAATGCCTTAGAAAAGTGGCACTAATGGATAAGAAACTTCTCAAGGCAGGCAACGTCTAGCAATATTGATTCTTTAATACACACAATGAAACCAAAGTCTTAATGATTAATAATCTGTTGTGAAATTCTATTCATTAGGTAAAAACAGTGCACAGAGATGAGACAACATAAATCAGGCAGTCTCCTCACTCATGAAAGAATGATGATCTTGCTTGCGTCCGTGTAAATTAGCAGCAATCACTCTGCGGAAAAGCAAGCTCATGCTTTTCACAACCTAAGCAGTAACAGCAAGGAAGAAACACTGGGAAAGAACAAAAAAAACCTAAACCTAATTTCAACACTAACTTCAGAAAGTACTTTAGGCAAAAACTAAAGCAAGCTGGTGTTCAGGACACGCTTGCCCCATCATTACAATGAGACATGTGGAAAGGGACTCCTCCCAGAGCATAACACACCATTTTAGCAGATTCGTATCAAACTTTGCCATCAGGGCGGTGCAACTTCCAGCCATTTCACAAAAAGTTATGCTTAATATCTAAGTGCAGAACTGGCATTAAACATGCAAGTTTAAAGAAAGAACAAAGTTAAGAACTAATAACTAAGAACTAATTTAGTTAAGAACTAAGGAAAGACATTGCCTTAGGTGGCACTACTTACTAAAATTGTCAGGATGTTCGTCACCCTCTTTGTCCAAGATTCCTCTTTAAACTGATAAAATGGATACTCTGGTAAACAGATTAATAACCTCTACAGGTTGTTTAGATTGATCTTCAATCAGTATAGAGCAGGATAAGAGTTGACTGATAAGACAGAGTCCCTCTTGCTCCTGCCGAAACTGCTCTGCACGTTCCTACAGTAATGGACTTCTGCAATTCACAACAGACCTTTTTATAAGGAGACTTACTACTTCTCACAAGAATGGCACAGTACATCTGAAATGACAAAAGACTGCTGGGTGAAGACACTAGTGCTCTTTATACGGCTATCAACAGACATTGCAGATAGAAGGCAGCCCCCTCCCCCTGCCAAAAAGAAAGGAAAGCAAAGTCCATCTGCAACAATAACTCCAGAAGGACAGCAGTGTTTTAAACGCTTCCTTCAGCCTGCATGAATGCGAATCAATCAGAGCATTTTATATAGCTGAGAGAGATGACACCTATAACATACCAAACGTCCACTCCCACACAGTACCATGGCAATGTTTTAAACCTTACGGTGTGGATCGAGTACACCGATGGAGCTGCAATAATGTTCTGGGAAATCTGGGGATGCTATAATACTCTAAACGGGGACCGAGGCTTAAGGCAGCGTGCTATGAACCTTTACTGAGCACACCACTGGTATCAGCTGGATGTTAAGAGCTGGACTAACTACTGCAGCTATGCATTCAGACTGCCTGGTATCAGTTAACAGCATTCCTTATCTGACACCTTGCCAAGGCACTGGTTGCAGTTGCATCCACATGAGTAAACACAGCACAACTGCCCAGGACTGACAATACTCACCCATTTATTTCTTGTCTGCTTTATCAGAGTTCCTATAAGCACAGCTGGAAACACAACCCTATTGTTCCAAGACACAACACAGCAGCATCCCCACCCTAAAACGACAATCAACAGGACAACACTTTCCAAGGCCATTTTCACCTTTCTGCGCCCTCATGATTTGCCACGTCCCACAGAGACCTTCGCAGAGAGCACCAGGGATGAAACAGGATTCCCAACGCTCAGCAACGGGACTGTGTCAACTCCTCACTTTCAAGCTTAAGATTTAAACTCTTCAATTTAAAATACTGCAAGTTTGTTGGTAAATGTCGAAGTGTGCTGAATGAGATGATTGCTTACAAGCAATGATTTCTATTCTAATACCCTGCAGCTTTCTCTTGCCTCCCTGTCCTGATCTTCTCACATAGCCTTCCTATTAAAATTTGTAAATAAGAATGCAGAACCCACACAATCTATTAATGAAAGTCTGGCATACGAGCAACCACTACCCATTCGTCATGAAAGAGATGAACTGCTTAAACATGGCAAGTTATCAAAGATTAGTCAGTGCACAAAACAGAACTGCTTTTGCCCAGGAAAAGGATTAGCCTTTTGTCGTCATCATCATCTTCCACCTCAGCGTGCGGAAAAGCAGTTTAGCAAGCCTTAGGTCTCTTTCCTAACGTATTCCAACCCTAGATCAAGTTTTGTGGAGGAGCTTCTTAGCAAAACCTACCGGTATTTGATAATTGGAGCAGGAAAAAATATAGCAAGAGCTTTGTATGATGAAAAGGGATATAGTCAGAGGCAGTAAACAAATCTGCATTTGGCGTGCAGCAGATGTCAGCATTAACCACACTAATACTGAAGCGCATCGAAGTTGGATACATAAGCAATGATCTCAAAAGCTGGGGATAAGTCTCACCTAATAGAGATGGAAATTGAAGTTTGGGAGCTGCCAAATCTCCAACCTAACAACGAAGAAAGTTTTGTCAGTTTAGAATGCAGACCTGAGATACTGAAGGCAGGCTCTAAATAATGGACTCCTATTAGGCCAATGTTAACGATACAATTTCAGGTGAAAGGTCTAAAGCGGAATCAAGAGTAGTAAAGCAGTTTCTTTCAAGCCTTGGTTTTTGCAGTTGGTGAAGCAGAGACGGAGTATAAAAATGCCCTAAGGAACAATGGAAAGAGATAAATGCAGGGTTTGTAACTACATGGGTTTAAAGAAACAGAGTTCTAGTATGGAAAGAATCTAATTTAACTGAGATTCTCATGTATGGGCAATTGACTATCTAATAAATGTATATTGCATATAAAGAAGATATATTGACCTCACCTGTACGATAAAGGATAACGAGTACAAAGTCATATATTATTGCTTGATCACAACCTGCTCCGGACCACCCAGCTGATAAAAGTATATTCCAAAGCCATACGGTTCTTAGTAACATTTTCCTCACAACAACAACAACAAAAAAACCCAAAAACCTTCTTGGAATTATGCATTTTCCTACATGGTATGAAAACAATTGGCATTTCATAAAAATAATAAACACCAATATAATTATAACAGTATATATTGTAATATATACTCGTATATGCTGGCCAATCAATAAGTCCTGAGGAAGGAACCAATTATAAAGTAATTTACTCATTTTCACAATCCAAACAGTTGAAACATGAAATTTAACAGTGTAAAACAAGATAGATTATTAAACCTAAAGACTCTTAAAAATCAATTTTTAATCAATAATATAGGAAAAGATACTTTTAATTGTTTTTTTCCTAATAGTGAATTTCATAGGGCATATCTCCAACTGGCAGCTGTGGCAAGCTTATGCTATGGATCTGTTTTGTACAATTACTTCCTAGTTAAAGCACTAAAACTTTCAGCACCCTTGTAAGAAGAAAAGTTCAGATCCAATATGAAAGAGACTGTAGTAGGCTGACTTCAGCTATATTCAGCACTAAAGGTATAAGAAAAATGGATCCAGTTCCTGGAGTTAGTCTCTCTTTACAGTAAGGTAAATGACTCGTTTAAGCTTCCCTATCACTTAACTGCTGGAAAAGAAACTATCAGAAAGACATTTTATCGCTATGAGAGAATAAGAAAAGAACATTCTTGTGTGAGTGCTTTATCAACTATATTCTACAGATACTTAAAATAAAGCTCAAAGCTGAACAACTATCATTCCCTGGCAGTGTAAAGGTGTAACACAGATTCAAAAAGAAAGTTCCTTTTCTTTCTACTAACTTTACAGTTAGCCATATTTGTATTACTTTGCAGAATGTCTCAAACACAAAACAATGAAAAAGTTATGACCAGGTTGATATCTATCAGTGATCCATTATATGTAAAAAGAAGCAGCATATAAGAAAGTCTTATACTCAAAATCTCTTCAGAAGGTTTCTTCTTCCTCCCAAATCAATTATTTCTCTGACTGCCACAGCAAAACTGGCACCAATGACAGCAAATATGTGCATCAAAGCTGTTGCATCAGTTGAAAGACCTATATTTCAAGATATTATTTACCATAATTTCCCATTGTTAAATCCAAAAATCACACTCAAGTTCCCACCAACATGCCCATGGAAAGATGGTCCCCATTCCCAGATACCATCACAATCTATGCATTAAAGGACACATCTAAAACCCAACCTTTCGGGCTCGCACAAGCAGAGACGCTGCTCAGGATTCCACCTCTCAGAACACTGTTCTGCTGCTGACCAAGCAGCATCACAACAGTCAATTGCACGGTAACTGGAATGCAAAGCTGTGGACCAAATCTACCACCTTGCTAAGCAGTTATCCTAGCATCTCTTCTTCACCTCAGCATCACAGGTCTAATGATTAGAATTCATTTTTTAAGCCTGCAGGTGCTGCTTTTGCTTGGAGATACTGTTCTACCAAGATGCTTCAGGGGATCCGCTCATCATTCAGCACAGCAATATCTACCCAAGACAGTTAGAGAAGGTGTGGTGTTTGCCCATCACTCCAGTTAACTACTCCCAACTCCGGGATCAGAGTTGAGCCCTGTGGGAATACGCCTTAACGATTTGTTTCTTTCTTTTCAGAAGTCTGAGGTTTGCTGAGATTAATGTTCTGGAAAGGCACAAGATACACTAGTGTGCAAACTTCAATCTGCATTTACAAAGTCTTTCCTATTAACTGTCTACTGACCACAGCTTTTGTCTCAGTTGGATGTTCCCAAAAAGCAATGACTCATTTCTCAGCCAAGAAAAGCACAGGGGAAGACGCAAACATTGCCTTTATACTTTCTCTCAATTTCAAGCCTGCAAGCAATCTAAGAGATGGGGTAATCTGCGTCAAGACGAAATCTATAAAATCCCGTCAAGGGCTCCTCTGCTGCCCAGGGTAACTACACCAGAGCGAACGCCAGCTTGCAAAACACCCTCAGTGCAGAAAGCAGCAAGACAAAGAAAGAAGTCCAAAACTTGCCCATACGTTATTTTTTCCCCCTTAATGCACTCCTCAATTGTCAACTCATGACAAAATTTAGAGCCTTTCTGCATTATTCTTGCAGAACATTTGACCACCAGCAGAGCTGATTTCTGGCCAGTTGCCTCCTTGCTTTTCAGAAGCCTCTCGCTTTGAGTGCTACGGAGAGCAGGATGACTGAGAAATGGAATTACTTCCCTGAGAGTTATTTTGCCATACACTGYTAGTATCTGATAATATTTACTAACCCTTTCAGCTAAGATTCAATACCACTGAAGCAATTAAGATCTTCAGTGCTCTGAAAATCACTGCTAAGTGTCTGCTGAATCAGCCTTAGCAGCACTCAGCAGGTATTGGTCCCACTGAAACAGGGTTATGAAACAGCTTTACCAAAACGCAACCATAACAGGAGAGCCATGCTACTATCAACTCCGCATTTTTTTTTGTTTTATCATGGGTTTTAATATACAAGAACTTTAAACAACTACCTTTAAGAGTTTGACTCTCTCAGGGGGTTTGCTTTAAGCAGCCCACCCTGGAATTTCTCCTTAAACAGTTCTGTTTCATTAGTTATAAAAAGCAAAAAAACGTGATTTTCCTGGGACACACTAGTTCCCACAGTGTGGCAGAGAATCCAGATACAGTGTTTGGCATTTAGAAAAAACTGTGAAATCAAAGTACTAAAAGACAAACATGCACAAATTTAAGCCCTGAAAAAATGCCAATCTATTTTTATGAACTACAGCCTATGGAACCATTTCTGAATAGGACTGAAAACATTAAATACTATCCTGTCCATTAATTGTAAAGTATGTCAGACTATATATATTTCAAAGACAAGTTATCAAATAAAAAAATTGAGGGAGATGAAGAACTTTCTAAAATGAACTTTGTTTCCTCTGTATTTTTCCAGATATTTTAAGATAGCATTTTTCAGGATAGGAGCAGCTCAAACTCAAAACAGAGCTGAACAACAAACAACGGTGGTACAGCCTTCTACTGTCTGTACTTCGAAGAACCATTTAATACACTCAAAGGAAGAAACTTTTCCTCATGTGGATAAGCGAGGCTGATCTTTTGCAGCTCTCTTAACAGATGTACTGGCCTTGATGTCCCCTTTCAAGTTTATTCTTTTCTAAATCAAGACACTGAGGTCTCTTGTGGACATATGGTATATGGACATTATAGATGCTATTTTTCTTTGCAAATGTGCTAGGATCTTCTGACCTCAGGTCATACTGGCAAGAAGTTACCATCTGCCTATTCCTGTTAGATGATCAAAAAGGAGCATTTCTGGCTCTTCTGCTACATCAAAACACCAAAGATAGTTAGAATATTGTACTGTTTGCAGTTGGTGCTCTCGCTGTATCTCATCTGACCTTGAAACTCTGTCCAAAGTAGTAAAAGCAGCAACCAAACTGGGGGTGGAGGAGTGGGTGTATCACAGGACTGAAAGCATGGCTTGGAAAAATCCAGCAGCGGGTTTATCATCAGAGGGCCAAGTTAGCCCTTACGTTCTCGAACCTTCCCTTAATTACCTTCAATTTCAAATAACCTCAGTGCACAAACATTGTGGGGGAAATCAGAAGAAATAACACTGATGTAACTCAAAACAATATTTCAACACAGTAGTACATATACAGCATCTCTGTCTGTGTCTTTGCCGAACGCTGCACAGGATTTCTTGGTCCCTTCTAGAAAAAAAGGATGAGAGAAAGTTTGAAAGCAAAGGCCAGCCAAACCAAAACTGAATCAAAACTTTTCTACTAACTGCTAGATTGTGCTTTCAGACACAGCAAATATTTCAATTTTTAATCATATGAAGATTATAGATGCAGATTTGTTTTGTTCACAGATAAACTTCCTCAAGAGGACAAAACTGTTGAAGAAGCTTTGTCAGAATCCCATTCTCCAGCAGAAGAGAGTGGCCAGTAGCGTGTCTTCTCAAAGAATACTGGAATTGAAAAAGCATTATGCAAATGCAGGGATTACTCCAAAAAGTTTCAGTGGAACAATGCATTTCTGCATCTTGCTTTTGTAGAGATGCCTTCAGTTTATAATTTCTTTAGTCATTTTTTTTAATAGGAAAAAAAAAAAAACTAACAACAACATTTGAAACAGTTACTAAAACTACCTCTGACTCCTACTGAGCTTTTCATTCAGCTTCTTTCCTGAGATTCTCAGGCCCCTCTTGCTGGAAGACCAGCAAGTGACAGGGTTGCTGTACCCCTAGCTTGGCCACTTTCAGCCTCCAGCACTTAAATCCATCACAGCATGAGATGAAGGCTTAACCGGCTACAAGAAGCCACTAAACAAAAGTGCTGTAAACACACTATGCAAATTAACAAGATACTGTTTTATTCCAACCAGTTGTCACAACAGCAGTATCCACAAACTTTCCAAAAGAAGTCTTCCCCCCCCCCCCCCCCCATAGCAGAGTCCCTTTCATAAATTAAAGAACACTTGTCACTGACCATAGCATCACCATCAGGAGTGCTTATCTATATCTACGAAACAGACAACTCGAAAAGGATGAAACACTTTCCCAGACTTTACACTGAACATATCTCAGGCAGAAATGAGAAACTTGTACAATGTTAAGAAGTTACTTCCTTGTATGTTGCATTTAGCTGTATAATAACCTCTGCCCAGGTTTCAAGCAATCTGACCCAAGTTAAGTATTTTCTTAATAAACAATCACGGAAGATTTGCCTTAAGAAGCAAGGGAGAGAAAACAAAAGACTTCCATACAGTACAGTTCCTCTGTATCTGCACCATGCCCTTGAATAAATCCATATTGCATCTAGCTCGGAAAATCAAAATTAAACCAAAAGAAATACCAATAGAAACCTCTTACCATGTTCGACGAAGACATTACAGTGTGGGCCCCCATGCCTCGATGACTCCTTCTTCCCTGCTCCTTTGATAAAGTGCAGGGCAGGCAGACTTGGCCTCCTTTGGTCCCCAAGAACTTTTCCAGGCTGCTGCCCCATAAAGTAACTATGGGCAGCCTTTCCCAGGACGATAAGTTTTTGAAGAAGTCTGTGATCCCTGATCTTCCAGGTTGGGAAGAAGCTTTGAAGGAGAATGTATTTTAGGTGGGTGCGTTGGTTGCACTCGCTGCGTGATAAAGTCACTTGAGGCAAAGAATTAAGACAAGCGCAGATTCCTCCAATGCTTTTGTAGATGGCAACAAGGCTCCTTAGGTGACTTTATGCAAAATAAATGAGTAAAAGTTCCAACTGCTTAGTAATGACCAAGCGTTACCAAAGTTTCAGGGTGCCATATGTAGTGCGTCTTCCACCGGGTAAAGGAGAATTAGTTCGTCTCACAAGCAAGAAACCACTCGTAGGCTCACCCAGGGCAGGAAACAGCCATTCCCACTGCAACCAGTGTCAAGGTTTCTTTTTTTTTCCTCCTTTTCTTTTGCATAGCATTGAGTTAGCAAAGGCCAAAGAGCCACGTATTTGGCTTCAAGTATCGCTGAAATCTAGCAGGATCAAGTACACTGAAACCATGTCAGCTCGCAAGGCGAAGCAGAAGCAGCTCTGGGCCGGCAGGCTCCACGCGCTCCTTGGGGCGAGGGAAGGGGACGGGGGGCTCCTGCGGTCCGGCCTCACAACGCCTCGCCTTCTTCCATCGCAAGCCTCGGGCCGCCCGCACCGCCGCTACCTCTCCCGCACACCGGCGGAGGCGAAGCGGGCCAGCGGGGCCTGGGGGGCCATGGTGGCGTCGAAGCAACGCTGGGGCCGCCGGGCCGGCGCAGGTGGCTGCCCTCCCGGCCTGCTGCCCGCCTCAGACGGAGCCGGGTGCCGGGGACGGGGTGCGAGGCCGGGGACGCGCTCCGGGAGGCCGGTTCCTACACAGCAGCCAGAAGAGGTCAAGCGGGGGTGACCGGGCCGGCTGCATCCCCGCGGGGGAGGCCGGCGGCGGGCAAGGCCCGGGCGGGCAGCGGGAGCGGGGCCGAGCCCGGCCCGGCCGCGGCGGGACGCGCGGAGGGGGCCGGGCGGGGGGCGGCGGGGCCGAGCGGCCGCACGCCCGGGGGGGGCCCCGCCAGGCCTGGCAGGAGGAGGAGGGGGACGAAGGGCCGCAGGGCAGGGGGTACCCCGGGGGCTGCCGCCGGGGGCACCCGCGGTGCGGAGCGAGACTGGCGGGGGATGGCTGCAGGCGGCGAGGGAGATCCCGGAACCCCCGGCGCGGCGCAGCCCCGTCCCCGGCCGGCGGGGCGGGCGGTCACATCCCCTTCCGGCCCCTCCTCCTCTGCCGCCCCCGCCTCCCGCCGGGCCCGGCCGCTGCCCGCTCCGGCTCCCGGCCCTGGCCGGGCGCCGCGCCCGCCGCCATGGCGGGAACCTGCCAGGCGGGGAAGGGGCGCCCCGGGGGAAATGGGGCGGTGTGGGGCAGTGAGGGGAGCCGGGGCGATGGGGTCCGTGAGGGGGTTCCGAGGGGGAAGCCCCTGAGGAGATGGGAACCTCTGAGGGGAATGAGGGGCCGAGCAGGGGCTGGGGGGACCGTGAGGAGAACGGGGGGTGAAGGAGAGGGTGAGGGGAGCCATGAGGAGGCATCGAGGGGGGACCCGTGAGGGGAATGGGGGGAGGATGAGGGAAGAGGGGGGCTGGGGGACATGAAGGTGTCTCCAGGGTGAAGCCATGAGGGAAATGGGGGTGCCATGAAGGGTCTGAGGGGAAGATGAGGTGGATGAAGAGGGCACAAAGGGGAAGATGAGGGAAATTGAAAGGGAGCCATAAGGGGAGTGGGATGAAGGGGAAGGTGGTAGAAATGACAGGTGGAAGAGGGATTTGCTGGTGTAACATCACTAGCAAATGCTACCCAAGGACCCAGAAAGCTCGTGTCAAATCCCTTACCTCTTTGCAAGAGCCACCCAAATTGTTTTCCCCTAGATCTGACCATGAGAGCTCGTTGGCCCTCAAGCCAGCTAGAGACCCCTCCTCTGCACGGGTCTCGAGGCCCCTGGCAAGCTCTGGACCCTGGATTTCTTGCGGAGATGGACAGGGATGAAAAGATCCTTACTGGGTCAGCTGCATGCACAACCATCAGCTTTTCCACAACAAGGGATCAGTCACCCTGCTTGCACAAAGGACTTCACTTCCTTATTAATGCTGTCAGAGCATATGCAGAACTCGATACCAAAAACAGCCATAGAGGCCAATGAATGTGACAAAAGAACAAATATTTTATTGATGTACTTTCGTGCACCATTTGGTACAAAGATGAAGTTAAACCCCCAAATTCTTCAGCCTGCACTGCAGTGCCCTTAGATGTGCAACACGAGCATTCCCTGAGCTAAAGAGCACAGACGGTGACGCTGAAGATAGTTTCTCATACGTTCTCCAGTTCACCTTGGGAATAGAAGAGGGTTGAGGCAGCAGCTTGAGGTCAGGGTGTTTTGGTCAAAGGTCTGTGGTTGCTCCCACTCGACAACGGGAAAACACACAAATGCAATTTTGTGCAGTAGCGTCCTGCTCAGGGTAACCATCTGGGCACAGAGCGGCTTGTTTATACTGACTCCTCCCTTGTGACAAATCCAAACATACTTCACGTCTCCTACACCATATTCAAGGTCCCTGGCAGACGTGTATTTTTCATCTTCCAACAATGGCATCTGAAATGTAGCACTTCATACGGCCCTATGGGATCCTCCACCTCTGCTGTGCCAGTCTGCTCCTACATCACTAATTCTTAGCCAGGAGACTGATCCCAAACCACTTCTATTGCATTTCTCCATCAGTGTCTCAAACTGCAGGTACTGAGGCTGTTTGTGCTACACACACGCAGGAGAGAGAAATTCTGGTACATTATGCTGAGACAAATCCAGGGTCACATCTCTTGAACTCAGCAGAATTTCTCCAGGTTTATCTCAGTAATGGAGATCAGCTTCTCACTGCGGTGATCTAATGCCCTGCTCAGCTCCCACAGATTTAAGGAAACTGAGGAAACAAAGCTGTCTGTCAACACAGGCCGAGCAGCCTGAGAGAAATTTGTTACAAAAAACAATACCAACCATCCTTTACTGAAAAAGTTACTCCCTTCTGGGTCTGACTGGAGCATCCTGGATAATCTCTCCTACCATGGCAGGGCTAAAGCAGAGTGAACTCCAGAAGACTACCACAGGTCCGTGATACTCAGAAGACCTTGACCAAAATACGCAAAGGTAATCGCAAATAAGCAGAACTTGTGTTCCGGACAATACAGGCTGTATATACGCTTTTCCCTGCCTCACCTGAGATCTATGCGGATGAATGTACTTACTTTTTATTTAACAGACTAGGTGAATTTATCACTCAGGTCAACAGTCAGGTATTCCTTCTGATGCTTTGCAATCATAAGCAGCAAAGTGGGGCAGGTTCTTTGCCAGCAGTCCCCAACCTCTTTCCACTCAGCAGTTGCTCCAAAAGCATTTCCCGTTTCCCAAAGCAGGGCTGTAGTTAATCTGGGACTATACACAGGCAGATGGGCCAGCTGGTCACTCCCAAGTATCATAGCAAGACACCTGCCCTCTTTTCCTTCCTGAAAGGTATTATATTTTCTATCCCCTACCCTGCCGCCAGTTTTTGTGAACATGATTGTCTCATGTTAACAAACTTGAAGTTGCCCGGTGGGTTCAGAAATTATTAGAGAAGACAGAGACAGAAAGATTGTGTGAATGCAGAATAAATTAAAAAAAAAAATCTACAGACTGTTTCTTTCAATCRAGCCTTGCATGTGGCCTGTGGACATCCCACGTATTTCATAAAAGAAATTTCAATACTTTTTCTGTTTACCTTCAATTAACTGTGGGTCGTTACACCCAACAGCTGCAGTGATGTTTCCTCCATTTCCTCCATAACAATATCTTAAAGCTTCAACCTCTTTACCAAATAATAAACCTTAGCATATTAATTAGCAGTCCTCAGGAACCTGAGACAACCATTTCAGGACTGCCTATAATCTCAGCAGAGTTTCAGTATCTTCTAGGGTCTGCTCAAAGCTTTGTATTTATACCATTCACCTCAACTGAACAGCAAAACTGCATGCGGATGATACAGAAGTAACGTAATAGTAGCAGTAATTGGCTTAATAACCCATTAGCACAAATTTAAAATCCCAATGGTTATTACTGGGAGTAAAGGGAGGGGTTGCCATTCTTCATATTAGTGCATGAATAAAACACTGCCWCCAAGAAACAGGAGAATTATTTCTACAGACGAGTGATTTCGTGTTCTCGTTTCTGCAGGCAGCACTCACCAGCAAGGGAACTATTTACTAGCTCCACTTTCAAGCACATCTGTGCCATGTGTTAACCCTGGAGTAAGCAGCCCAGGCAGGTGCTACAGCTGGTTTACAAACAGGCTCCACGCTGTCAGACACTGGTGACCAAAGAAATCAGATTGGTCTAAGCTGTTTTAATGCCTGCATGGGCATTTTAGTTCCCCATATAAAAATGAACACTTATTAGGTTTTTCCCACCCCGCTTTTGACTATGGTTTTGTTCTTAAACCAGAGAAGCCATAGTTTCTTCCTTTTCACCCTTCCTGCTTAGAAGTTGCCTAGCAAAATCCCACAGACTATTTCAAGAATTCAAGACAGCAAAATCCCACAGACTATTTCAAGAATTCAAGAGGACACTGCTTTTGCTGGAGTCCTCCTTTACATCTCGAGCACTTCCCGTTCAAAGGCATTTTTTATATAGCCTGCCCATACTCCCATGCAGACCTGCCTATAGATAAAGGGGCCCTGGCTCCCCCACCTACCCGAGATGCCAGAGCCTCCCCCAGACCCCGTCTGACTCCTCACTCATCTCTGCTGGGCACTGGGGAAAAGTCATTTGCCATATTGTGGGTCATGACTGAACAGTGACACTTGAAGCCTCTCCATATGGGAACCGTGTGCCCCAGCAGCACATCCAGTTGCTTTCAAGATGGAAGAGCACTGGTGGCCCTCGACATTCATCAAGAGAACGAAAAGTCACAGGGATTCAGCCAAATCAACAGTAAATGGCAGCTGGCCTGGTACCCTTCTTAGACACCTTTGAAACTGTTCAGGCAGTTTCTCCCTCCCCATGCAAGTTTGTCACTCTCATCTCTTGTTACCTGCAGGCTTGCAAAGCTGTGCTTGGTGCGGTTGCAGGAACTGCCAGCAATGCCCTCGCTGAAGCCTTGTTACAGAATTTGGGTCTTGGCAAAGCACTGGCTGAACTGGCAAAGAACGGCAATGACCCCTCGTGGCCAGGGAGGAAAATACCGGGACCTTCGGTTGCCCCTACACATCAGAAAAGATCCATAACCAAACCTTACCAGCTGGTGCTCTTGTTCTCATGCTTAAAAWCAAAAGTGCCAAGTATTCGGGAGCACGGGAACTGGATGAGTCACATACTCTCCCCCATTTAATACATCTCCAAGGCCAAAATAGCAGGAATCGGAAAGCTTAGAGCTGAAGCAGTCCACATCTTGAGCTCATTGTTTTTCAGGTTGTATACTCATTTATTGAGCATAAATAACCAAAAAAAGGTTCACAACGGGGAGAGAGGGCTAGCATAAGAAGCCTGGAAATAGACCACAGTTTTAAAGACTGCTACGTAGATGAAAAAAAAGAAGAAGGGGGGAGGGGGAGAGAGAGAGAGGAAAAGGGAGGGGGGGAAGGTAACAACTCAGCTGTCTGACCCACACAGCCTGCTGCAGAGACACCAGCACCCTTTTCCTAAGATCTGTCTTACAAGAACCTGACACTGTCTCACCTTGCAGGTCTGACAGCTCATGCTTGGTACCCATGAGCATGATCCAACTCTAACCACCTCCAGAGCACACTTCCTCAGCATGTATCCACCACATTACCGACAGCACTTTCAAGAGCCTCATAACCCCCCCCAACCCCTTTCTGACCTGTTAGATGCCTGCAGAGAGGTTGCTTGAGGCCAGAGAAGCATTTTGCATTCATGCACCAGTTCAGCAGAACCATTTCCAGATATCAAATCTCTCTGGGTGGTAGTGAAGTACAGTCTCTTCACCCCTTTGCCCTTTAACTGACACGGAGTTGTTTAAATTTAAGTGGCAGAGATGCAAAGAGGTCTACTGGATTAAATACAGACCTCTCCATCAGCCTTCAAAAATGCTTTTAAAAAAGGGAACGTGAGATACTTTATCTCATTGCTTGTATATCCCCAATCTGCTTATCCCCAGAAGCCTCACAGCAGAAATCCCTGAATCTCCCCATATGGTAATAAGATAAACAGCTGCTAAACTACAGCAATTGGGGAGGGAAAAAAGAAGTACTTTTCTAATTGGAAGATGCAGAGGCTGCTAAAGCTTTTAGCCTTTTTGCATTGTTCCTGTCCACGCAGATGTGGATAACGCTGCTACCAGCCTCACGCACAGACCTGAAAGTGTCACCATCAAGCTTTAGTTTTCAAATTTCCCAAGTCATCTTGAGGATGTGCTTGTTGCAACACTTACCAGGGAATCCTCATAAAACTCAGAAATAACAATTCCCAGGTCTTGTGCAGAGCATTCCACCAATATCCCCAAGAAATTAAGTACTACTTTGCAGAGGCAGCACAGGCAGAAGTTTGAGTTGAGCAGCAGCAGAATGGATTAACCACGTCCTTGCTTGTCCTTAGCCACTGAGCTCTAGTATTTAGGTAGCAGCGCTGGTGGCAGACATCCAGCCTTTGCTATTTTGCAGGGCAATGAGGCAGAGCTGCTGGGGAAGATAAATACTATAAACACGATCCGAAGCTGCCACCTAGCGCTTGCTCTAGTCTGCAGGCAGAGCAGTCTGAACTAGATGAGAAGCAACAAAGGGTATTTCTAGTTCCCAGGAAAAGACTGAGCAAAGAATTTTTCCTTTTGCCTGGGGCAAGCATGAGAATTTGCAACGTTAGAATTAGATTCAGGGACAACTAGGGCAGATATTTTGCTTTTTCATCCTTTTTAAGAATTACAGCACTGTGGTGCAAGCAGCTCTAATACAATACAAATACAATATATATACAATACATACATTATACAAACGGTTCTAATATAGCACTAGCGGTCTGAGAGGAAGCAGTCTGTACAGAGAAGGCAAGTGACTGACTGCCAACGTCTGGCTCAGCATGCCCACCTCTAACCACTGGCCTGAGGATCTTCACCAGTGTCATACTGGGCTCCCTGTCATCCCCCAGACACAGCTGCTGCATGACTCACCTCTCCATGGGATCCTGCAGGGAAGCAATGTTGAGCGCGCCATGGTGAACAATGCCAGGCAATCTACTTATAGAGGAGCTCTGCACAGAAGATAAGCTGAAGAGGAAGGTCAAGTCCTGCTTTAATGGGATGAGGAGCAACAGTTGAAGAGGAGATAACAGGACATCGCAACCATTCTGAGTGTCCCGGCACAAGGACACTCGAGCCAACTGTAACTCTCAAGCTAGACCCAATTCATTCTGGAGAAAGACAAGCTAATGCACACAGTCCTGAATGACTGACCTGTTTCAAAAAATTTATTGAAATGTAAAATATTTAATAGAAAATACTGGAGCCTCCTCAGAGGAGGAGCTCACCACATCAGGCATAAAAAAGGGACCAGCAGGATGCACACAGACTGAGAAGGCACTGCTCGCCCATGGCTCCTGGCTCATGTGGACAGCCACATCATGCCACATCCAATCTCATACCCTTGAGACACAGAAGCCATGAACAGCCAGACCCAAAATGTGGTTAGCAAGGGTGTGGATACTCCTGGCCTCTAAAGAGTTGTACCTGTGATCTGCAGTCTTAAAGAGAACAACAAAAGCTCTGTCAGAGGACAGACTGGCAGATCTATATCACAGCAAAGGAAAATCAAAATCATTTAGAAAGCCTTTGGGGAGAGAGAAACATCGCAAAACACTCCCTTCCTCTCTATCATTCTGCACAAAGTTCAGGGGCACTAGACACAGCAACAAGTGCTATGAGATATGCCCCAGATGCATCTGCATCTTCATGAAGGTCAGGTATCAATTTTTCAGGCTGCTGCACTAAAAGGCTATGGTACTTAAGTACTATTTAGTACTATTGTACTAAAAGGGCTCAGGAGGTATCCTAGGAGTTAAAATGGGGAATTTCGGTGGTTTCTGAAGTGTGGAATGAATGTTGGGAACTAGAACACTGAAAAAAAAAAAAAARAATACTGAGAATCAAAAGCTGCCATGCTAGGACTTCAAATGACTGCTTCTGGCCATGTGCCCTATCCCTCCAGATCCAGCAACCTCTGTCGAGTTTCCAGAACGATCTCCTCCATCACCTCTGGTTTGAGAATGTCCTTGATCTGGAGTGGAAAGAAGAGTAACATTGGCACCAAAAAGCAACCACTACTATTGCACACTCTGTGGGGACAAGGGTCCCTGGCACACAGCAACGAGCAGCAAGTGAGTTTAGAGGGTTGTGGTCAAACAAGACTATCACGGCAGAGGGTCCAAGGCAAAGTCAACTTTGCCAGTTAGCTTTTCTTACAGAGACCATAAGAAATCAAAAGAGATGCTACTGACAACTCCTGATCTTTCCTGAAGGACACACACCAGTGTTTGGGAAGGGGAGAGATGACTTAAACAGAAGTATAGTTCAAAAGAACATGCCACCTAGCTGAGTAGGCTGCCACTGTGAAAGAAAGCAGAAGACAATTCAGATCTTATTCATTTATGAGAAGAGAATTGCTAGTGATCATGCTGGCAGAAATCAAAGAGAAAAGCTGTACAGCAAGAGGTCAAATTGAGGGAGCCTTCCAGCAGTGCAGGATGTGGATAAAAACCCGAAGACCGGTCTCTGTACAATATATGACCACTTGCTTTTTCATTTGTTCTTAAAGTGCACCTTACCCTCATACAATCCCAAATTTAACACTATTTTCACAGGGATCACAGGGGGTCCATAATCCCAGCAAGGGATACACATCTGTCAAAAAACTGAACTATTTCTCTACAGGAATAGTTGGGACTTTGCCAGAGGCAGAACCCTTCAAACTATCCCTGAAAATGTGCAAGGCAATTTATGTTATGCAGAAGGGGGGAAGTTCACATTGTCACTTACTACCGGATCCTTTGGAAAGTCAAAAGGACCACCTAACTTACTGACTTCAGCAGCAACTGATGCAGCCTTTCCATTCCCTCCCCACAATGTGGAATAAAGTTAACAACACTGGTTTCTGTACCTGATGAGGAAGGGATGCTTCATAGCAATACAGGATGCTGGTGTCAAAGAGCATCAACTTCTGAGTAACCAGAGCCACAATGCAGTTTCGGAGCCGTGAGATCACCTCCCGGTCAGACAAGGGAACCGGCTGAGGAAGGACAGGGGAAAAAGAGATGAATACACAGGGAAATAATGCAAGTCTACTGTAAAAAAGCTTTGCCATGAACCTAATACCAAATCTTGAAAGTCTCAGGTTATTCATGTGCCTCTGACTGTGTTAGACTAACAAAACATCGTTGGTAGGAGAAGGTTCATCTTCCCTGAACCCTCACCTCCAAGTTGGTGGTGAAGCCCCCTGCCTCTTCATCTTTCTGCTCTGGAGTTGGGTAGATCCAGATGAAACCATTGTTGCCGAGGATCACAGATGCACCACAGGGCAAGTCGTGGAAGTGAGTCTTCTGGCGTTTCACAAGGGAGGGCGAGACCTGAACGAGCACACCCTGGCCAAGCTGAAGAGGAGACCACGAGACTCAGCATGAGAGACATGAGCCACTGTAGATAACATCAAGGCACCAACACGCACTCCACTCCTYGTCTAGGAACCAGTCAATTTTAACACCTTTTCCTGTGAAACAGTGAATATAAAACCTGCCTGCCTCTGGGAGTGCTGGGAGGATTAGCTAATGCCTGTGCAGTCCTTTGAAGATGAAGAATACTCTAAGTGCTTAGCACAAATGTTAATAATATCTTGATTGTAACTACACATCAACCATCCCTGCAGAAAAATGAGAAGTGAGAGGCCCAATTTAGCAGAACACTTTCCCTGTTAATCCAATCGCTGTCCTTCACCCTTTGTGCAATAAGCACACTTTGCTTTCATCTTTTAAGTGCTAATACCCTTGGTCTGGTAATCCCAAACTGCAGCCTACGCTCCAATGGCCCCTTGGCTTATTTCAATGCACAAAACCAGAGATAAATGCCAACTGCGTAAAGCCTAAAATAGAGCCCTGGAGAGAGAAACAAGTCACAGGGGCAATGGCCTGCAGAAGGGTAGTGATGAAGTTTGAGTCAGAAGACTTTTCTCCCCAGGGTTTAATTCCCAAGCAGCTAGTGGGGGAAATAGGACTCGCAGGCTGTAACTATGGACAGGGAGAGCAGCAGCTCAAAGGACAACTCAAGGGCACTCCCCCTGCTTTGAGGAAACTCTGCTCGGTGCTCCCATGTAGGAGCTAAGATTCTTCCTAACCTGCAGGAATTGGTTATAAGAACATCCTGCTCTATTCCAGAGCTTTTTTCTTAAAAATCCCTCCAAAAGGCCTTATACAAGTCAACTGGAGCAGAATTAGGCCAAGACCACGTGCTTTTGAACAACTTACCTTCCCATATTTCAGACTCCGGGTGTGCAGTGATACAGCCCCATCAGAAAACAGAGACTGGACCTCTGCCTGTCAGTGCCACTTAAGGAAACAAGGTCCCTAATGCTGCCCAGCGCCAACAGCCGCCAGCTGCCCCCGGCAGAGAGTTCTCACTACCAGCCAGGCTAGCCGAGGTCTGGCTGTTCTTCCCACACCCTTGGCTCCTCTGTCTGAGTGCAAGCAGTGGAAGGATACACTGATGAGGTCCCCTTCCTGCAGATAGTCCCTCATCGCAAGCTCATCTTCTGCTGATCTCCTTCTCTGAAATGCACAATGCAAGAAAAGTTATGTGTAGCTCAGAATGAGAACACATCAATTAATACATACATTGCGGGGGGACCTGAGGATGCCATGCAAAATGCAATCTGGTCACCAAGGGAAAATCAGGCAGACTAGCACACCTTTAGATCACTGAAGTGTTTATGTCCAAGTAACGCTGAGAGTTAAAGATATCGGAGCACTACAGACCCACCCACAAAACCCAACACTACCCTTGTGCTAAGTGTGGGAAGGGCTCCAGAGCTTCTCAGCTTCTGTGCTCCAGAGCTTCTCAGTGCCTCAGCTTCTGCCGTGGAAGCAGAAGACAGGGCTCTGGCACTGCTCTGCGTGAGCTACACTCACCAGCTCCCCACCAGGTAAATTCATAGACGACAGCAACAGGACTGAATCTAGCCTAGAATTCGTTTCCACTTTCCATCGCTTCTGCTGAACCTGGAGAAGAAAAATAATCTGTTGATATACACTCAAAAATTGAACAGAAGCTCTTCAGCAGAGTGGGAGGCCCTGCAGCCAGCTGAGCCTGCTGGAGGAGACAGCTCTGCTGACTGCTTCCAGCCTCATCTTGTTTAAAACCCACGCGCTCGCAGTGCCTCCGTGCAGGGACACTAATGTGCTTTTAGGAACGCCAGAAGTGCTCCGGATCGGACCAAGACACGCCAGCCTGGCAGCCGGCCAGCGGGCCACCCTCCTCCTCCTCCTCCTCCTCGGTGCGTCAGGAAACCCGAGCTTTACCTCCGTGATCCTCCCGACCACGATGTCGCCAACTTCGCCGTTGTACCTGGGAGCGGGACAGAGCGAGCAGCCCGTCAAACGCCTCATCCTCCCCAGAAAAGGGCCCAGCCAGCGGCCGGGCGCCAGCAGACGGCGGGCATCGCGCTCCCCGCGCGGAGGCGGCGGCCACGCTCACCTGGTCTTCAGCGCTTTRACGCACACCAGCTTGTTCACCCTCTCCACGGCGCCGGCCACCGAGGCGATGAGCTTCTCCTCCTCCACGTAGGTGCCGTGGCCCCTGCGCAGAGAGCGGCCGCCTGAGGAGAGCCCGAGGCCGGCCGGCCCGCGCCCCCCCCGCCGACTCGCCTCCGCCGCTGCCCCCACCTCATGTAGCCCGTGTCCGTGGTGATCGTGTCCCCCGGCGCCACCAGGTGCTTCTCGCCGCCCCGGGGCGCGCTCGGCGCCACCGCCTTGCGGGCCACCGGCAGCCGCATGGTGATCGCAGCCATGTTGAGTGCGGGCGGCGCAACACCGCCGGTCCCCTCCACACGCGCCTTCCGCCGGCCATGTTGGCTGCTGGCGAGAACGCTTCTGAGGCGCGGGCGCCGCCATCTTGAGCGAGGGCAGCGGTGATGGGAAGGTGGTGAGGGCTGCTRGGCGGCCATTTTGGTTCCTGGCAGGAAAGGGAGTCGTGGGCTTCACTGCGTTGGGATCCAAAGGGAGAGAGGGGCCATGTTTAGTGCGGGCAAGGTGCCTCAGCCCACCCCCGGTAGGCTGTGGGGCTGAGCCGGGAAGGCAGCCCCACAGCCGGGGCCAACTCCCTGGGAGCTCGCCCTGCCGCACCGGGGGGGCACCAGGCCCCCACGGGCCTCTCCCTGCGGCCCCAGCACCCCACTTTGGGAGGCCACCCCCAGCTGAAGGGCAGCACTGCGGGCRAAGGGTGCGTTTGCCCTGGAGGGCAGCAGCACCTCCAATTTCTGGGGGTGCCCATGCACCTGTGTGCACACACWGCGTGTTCCCCCTGTGTTCTGAAGATAATCCCCTAATCCTCTTCTGAGGCGAAAGGCAGGCTCCTGGAGCTGTGCCTGCAGCCCCGCCAGTGAAATATGGGGAGGCGGAAGGGAGCTGGGTGGGATGGGGGCAGCAGGCCGGCCGGCCTGTCCTCCCGCGTTAGGCGGGCCAGGGGATTTCACCCAGAGATTGCTGCAGCAAGCCCACAGCTGGGGCCTGCAGGAAGGCATTCGCCAGGACGGCGCTCAGGCTTGGCTTGAACACCTCCAAGGGACGAGGAATTTACCCCTTCCCTTGGCAAAGCTGTTCCAATGGTAAATAATACCTTTGTGTGGAAGTTTTATTCATTTAATTCAAACACCAGTGCGACTCTCAGAGCTGCTGAGAAAATACCAAGGAAAAAGCCAGCGATGACCTTTAATGAATGCTTTGCTTCCTCGGGACCAAAATCAAACATTATTCTTTCAAGCAAGGCTTGCACCTGTAGCCTGTCACATCTGAAATATGACCATTAATTCATGGAAGATATCAAAGGATATCAACAGCTGTTGCTTCAAATAGAGACTGTACACGTGGAGACAGGGAGGTACGGGACCAAATAATACCACCCGCTCCCTAGTTAGCCAGCACTCACCCCTTCTCTTTCAGAYCTGCAAAAGGGCTTCTGTGGCCCAAAGCTGATCTTTCCTCTTCCCAACTGCACTATTTGGTCCAACAGATGATGCTACATCTTCTTATTCACCTTGTGCCAGTCTAAACATTCGCTCATCCCAACTGCTACATCCTTCCCCCGGCACAGAGCAAAATAAAGCTCTCCAAACCATCCATCTTCTAAATGATAAATGTTCCAAGTAATTTTTATTTAGAATACAAGAGAGAGGTACAAATGTATTTACACTGTGTACATATACAATCAAATAATATATAATATCAAAGTTTTGTAAATAATGTTTACATAAATATTTACAAAGTTAAAGTGACAGTTGTTTGTTTTTTTCTGGAAGTAAAACACAGTTTGTGAGRACTTTATACATCTTAGACTTATAATTAATATTAGAATACCTTCTTTTAAGCTTTATGATACACAGCCCTCCTCTCGCGTGTGGCAGGACTCCAGAGGGCGCTTAGAGTTGTCCTTGGGGACGGAGCTGGCCCAGGGACGGGTTTTCTCTGTCCCCAGAGGGCAGTCGAAGTAACAGCCGAGATGTTCCCTCACGGCTGCGGGGAGCGATGGGGAGCGATGGGGAGCGATGGGGAGCGATGGGGAGCGATGGGGAGCGATGGGGAGCGATGGGGAGCGATGGGGAGCGATGGGGAGCGGTGCTCCCAGGGCTGGAGCAGGCACAGCCCAGCAGAGCACAGGGTCCCCCACAAAACCTGCCTGTGGATGGGCATTTCCAGCTGGCACGTCATGCTGGGGGTGTCCCTGTGGCACGTGGCCTGTCCTCTCTGCCCATGGCATTGCTTGGAGGTGTTGGGCAAACCCCAACGCGTGGCTCAGGCCGGAGGAGGGCAGGCGAGGGGATTTGGGGGGGGAAAACGCGACTGTTTGCTAAATCAGGGCTCYGGAGGAGGGAAATGTGTCCCTTGGAAAGAGCCACCAGGGCCAAAGCTGCCCCTGGGGTAAACAGGCATGAATGGGGTGGCCACAACAGGGCTGTACCAGCCTTTCAATGGGGCGCATGTCTCTGCTGGACACTCGCTGGAGCAGAGGAGGAGGGATAAGAGCAATTTTTCTTCCCATCGAATTCTCTGTAAAACCCAGGCATGACTCATCCAGGCCCAGCTTTTAGGCTGCCCCAGCCCTCCCCCTGTGMACTGGCAAATCCACGCAGGACGTCCCGCTGTGTCCCTTCACCCCTCTCCCCCTGCCAACCCCAGGRACCAGCAGCCCACCCGACACCGCATCTCCCCAGGGAGGATCCCGCACGATGCGGCTGCACCAGTGGCTTGCAGAGCTGGGGGGGTCCCCTCGCTCACCAAGCAGCCTGCCAAACCCCACACAAACGGTGATGCTCCAAAAATAAACCAGCACCCCCGCTTCAAGACACAAAGCAGACCTGCCTCTGCCCCCCAGCTCTGCCAAGGGCCAACACCCCCCAGTTCATTGCATGTCTCAGCGCCAGTCTTTGCTGTCCGAAAACCCACTGCTGCGCCGGGGCTTCACAGCACCATGGTGGGGATGTGATGGGCCAGGGAGGCGGGATGGGGTACGGGCAGGGCCGGCGAGTGAGCCTGCAGGGAGGCATTGGGGGGCCGATGGCGGGCACTTTTCTGGTGTGCCCGCAGCCCGGCGAGCTGGGAGTAGGCACTTTGACAAACCTGGCACTTGTAGGGACGCTCGCCGGTGTGCAAGCGGACGTGGTTGCGGAGGGTGGAGGACTGGCTGAAGCGGCGATTGCAGAAGCGGCACACGAAGGGCTTGTCCAGGGTGTGGATGCGCATGTGGGAGCGCAGGTTGCTGCGGGAGTTGAAGCCGCGGTGGCAGATGACGCAGCGCATGCGCCCCGTTGTGCTGGCCCCTGTCTCCACCGTGTGGAAGTCCTCTGGGGACAACAGGGGACAGTCAGGCACTGCCCTCTGGCACAGCAGCTCACCTCCTCTCCAAGCCCCCAGGTGCTGACTGCCCTAAATAACCACCCCGCACCCCCTTGCTGGCTCCTCTGCCCGCTGAGGATGCCCATGAGCAGAGACACCCATCCCGGGCAGAGCGGGGTCACAGGCTGGCACTTAGGGCTTTGGGATGGGGCCAGAGCTGGGAACAGGCTCACACAAATTTAGGTGAGGGGGAACACTCAAGCCAATCTGTCTCTCCTACAGATGGGCACAAAAAGCGCTTTTCCCCTCCCTCGGCTGCAAGTAGAGCTGGAGGGGGCGAGCGCAGGAACCCCCCAGCCCACAACCACGCTGCCCTAGCCTCCAGCCCAGGCTCTTCAGCAGCAGCACACCGTTCTTGTGTCGGTGCCAGCTTCTCCCCCTGTTCCGCTGGGCTCTGACCCAGCTCGCTCAGAGGAGCGTAGGTGAGGTCTGGCTCTGAGCACAGCATCCCCAAAAGCGCCTGAGAGAGCTCTGCTGCCTGCCCGCAGAGGAACGCCTCAAGGAACCACCAAGACAAGCAAAGAACGAAAGCCTGGGGAGAGACAAGCCTCCTGCCATGGTGATTTGGGGAAAGATCTGTTAAATGCAGAGTGGGGATGTAGGCAGCTGCATCCACTCAGTATTTCATAGTGCGTTGGGGCTGCCTTCCTCCAGTTCACATGCCGGCCCTGCTCCTCCCTGCCCGGCTGGGTCGGGCAGCAGCTGCTGGCCACCACACCAGCAATAGCCGTGAGCAAACCGGCCCAGAGGCAACCCCTCAAAGTACTGGGGACCTGCTCAAGCTGTATGGATCTGTCCCATAGTCCCTGTGTTTGTCCCCAGAGAGTTGGGGGATCTGATATATCCCCTGGGATGTCCCTGCCCCACGCCCACCCCATGGCCTCAGAGCTGGGGACAGGGTGAACGGAGAACAGGCAGGGATGCTGCACCCATGGCTGTTTCTGATGTTACCTACCATGTTTGTTCTTCTTCTGCTCCTCTTCCAGCCCTGGCACGCCTGGGATGCCCAGGAAGGTGTTGTGGGAGTTCCCATACCAGACCAGCAGCTCTTGGTCTGGAGGAATCATCTAGAGAAAGAGATACAGATGGGGGTGTCGGGAGGGGACGGTGAACGGCTCCCCGTGCATTCTCGGCTGGTCGCTTCGGACCTACCCCAGCCATACCCCATCTCCTGCCAAACCCTGCTGCCATCTGGGACCTGCCAGCGGTCCCCAGCACCCCCCAGGCAGGCACGGCATTTCCCAGGCTGCAGCGCTGAAGGCGATGGCATGGCTCAGCACCATCCACCGCCGGCACAAACCTGCACCGGGGTCTCCCCCAGGCTGGGCCACAAATAACACGACAGGCAAATAAGCAGCTACAGAGCACACAGACRGAGCTGGGGTCCCTGCAGCTCAGGGGTCGAGGACACGGAGGCACACAGAGACACAGAGAAATAAGCCATTTGTGGACCCATGAACTGCAGCGAGACACAAGTGACAGAGACCAAAGCAGGGAACCATGACACGGAGCCCCAGCCAAGTGCTCCTGCAGAGCGTTTTGGCTCTGGACAGAGCCATCGGCACCCTGCTGCTGTAGGGCACAGGCAGCATCTCCCACCCGTCCCTGCTGAGGCTTATTTTAGCAGGTGGCAATGCAGATGCGCCGGTGAAGGGCTCGTCAGCCCGGGGACAGGAGGAGGGCTCGGGGGCTGCTATAGGAGAGCATGGCTTGGGTGCGAGATGCTGCCTATGTCCCACACCAAAGCCCCGGTGCCTGCAACAGCCCAAGGAGATCTATAGGGCCAGGGAAGGGCTTTGCACCACCCACGCTCCTGTTTCCCTGAAACAATGGCACTTCTTCTTCCCCTGTTGTTCCCGTTATGTTCCTGCACCGTCGGGGCAAGCAGCCAGGAAACGCCATTCAAGCCTCCCCACTTGCAGCAGCCGTGGCTGGAAAGACGGATGCTCTCACACCGGAGCAGCTGCTTCAGGCAACACTAATAACAACATCACTTCATAAAAAATACACATATTTTTCCCTTGCAGGTCCCTAGTGTTAAGAACTTAATTTAGAAACGGGAAAGTCCCCTGTTTCGGAGGACAGCTTTCCATACACAGAGTAGTCCAAGAAAAGCATCATCGACATGAAACACAGATCATAAGTTAGATCACCCGAGCACCGAACATGTGCCTAATTTCAAGCACCTAAAAGCAGTGGGAATTTGACTTCATATGTTAGGTGTCCGTCTGCATAAAGACCTCACTGCGGCTGCAGAATAGGAATTTGGGAGGCAGGGGAAGCCAATATCATTTCGCATCCCAAATTGGTGCTGTTTCTTGGTGTCATTTTCTCTTAACAGAAAATGAGTTATTTTTAATACAAGCAAATAGAATAAAATATCGCCAAAAGGATAAAACACATTGCATGTGTGCATATATGTGTGCATGCATGTTTATATTCTGCTGGAGCTGGTGCACATATGCCAGCAGTGGGTGAGCACCCATGTGCATACACCCCAAAGCAATTTCAATTGCCCCCCAGGAATCTCATGGCCTTCAGATCAAAGGCCAAAACTTGCTGCCCTCACTTTATTGTCCAGCAGCAGCAACTTGAAATTGCTGAGGAAGAGGATGGGAAAAACAAAATAGCAAGTAAGGGCAGGAACAGGCAAAACACGTGAAAATAAAGGCAAATAGTGAAAAAGACTATAAATAAATCTGATTTTGTGGTGGGTAGGTGAGAAAGGCATCCTAAGAAAGGCATCCTCAGAGATATTGTGCTGGAGTCATGGTGCAGCAGAGGTGGGTGCAGAGCGACAGGAGCCAGGCAGCTCACGGTGCCTGCCGGGGAGGGGATGCAGCGGGCGTGGGGCAGGAGGCTGTGCCAGGGATGGAGGGTGACAGTGCCCGTGCACGGACGCGTGTGCTGCTGAGAGAGGGCACCRCTAAGATCAGATCGGTGTTTGCGTATCCTGCCTGAGACTGAGCTGTTCCAGCTGGTCTCGGGCTGATGCTGCGCTCTTAGTCCAGGATTTGCGGCGAGGGAGGTGACAAGGCAGGAGCGGTGGGTAACAAGCGGGGAGCTCGCTCGGGTCCGAGATGCTGCACTTGTGTGCCCATGACTCCGCGGTAGGGGATTAACGAGCAGAGAGAGAACCACAAAAGGAAAATCCTCTCTTGCTTTTCCTTTTCTTGTTGGGTGCACAAACCCCGATGAGTTTGAACAAGCGATCGGTTTTTGGACTGCATGCGTGTGTGCATGCACACATGCCTGCAGGCGTGTTGCACAGGTGGGAATGGGGAGCCCACGAGAGATGCAGATCCTMAGCCTGTCATGCCCAGTTGTGACCCAGCTCCTCACACACTCCATGCTTCCCTTCCTCGCACTCTCACACAGAAAGCCCTGGCCTCTTCTGCTCCTCCCGGCACGGAGGGACCCATGCCGACCCGGCGGCAGCGGGAGCAGGAGCACTGTCAGGCGCCTGCCGTGACTGGGGAGCACACTGCAGTATGACAGCAGGCACCCTTCATCCCCACTTTCACCTCTCCGTAACTCGGGGTTCAGCACTCTCAACATTTCAACTTTGCTGCTTGTGCTGAGGAAATTAAACTCATCCTGCCCTGGTGCTCGCTGCTTCAGCCCCGGGAGCAAGCCTGCAGATTGACTGTGACTGTATGGGGCCTCTACATGCAGCACCTCCCCAAATATCGGCTCACCTGCCTCATTGTCCGTGCATGCACAAGGTGTGAGAAATACGGCTGTATTCCTAATTATACCACGGCTACCTGGAATTATTTTACTTCTTTGCATAATTTAAAAACAGTAATAAAAAGCAATTAAGCTGCTGTCACAACAGGCACAGCTGCCCACAAGTATATCAGGTCTTAAAAACAGGTACAGCTGAAGCCTACGGAGAGGTGTCCAGGATGGGGAGAGCAGCACAGAAGCACTTGGGGCTCTTGCAGCACTGCACGGGGAAAGGCGGCAGAGCCCTGAGGAGGCACACAGGACTCCCTCCCCAGCAGAAGAAAATACCTGTTCTTTTCTTACCCACCCACTCCCCTTTCCCATCCCACTGCGGCAATCCCAAACCCAGCCCTGACGCTGGCTCAATGCAGCCATGGTCCTGTGTTGTGGGGCATTTGTGCATCTGCTCCTCTGTAAGCCAGCGCAGAAGCCCAGATAGATCCGGGGAGCTGCCCTTGCCCACGGAACCAGCGGGCACTTGTGCTCTTTCCCAGCTAAGACCCTCTCCCAGCTGCGAGCAGCCACAGGAGCCAACAGTCCTGAGCATGCGAGACTCTGGACCTGATATTGGAGAGGGACAGTCCCACAGTGCTGGTCTGGGATGGAATGGGAGATGTTCCCTCTCGAGACTCTAAGCCTAAGCAGCTGCACAGGGACACCTCCCCGAGCTACCACCTTCCTCCACCTGCAACAGCATCAGGTTATGGGGACACTGTGCACAAGCAGGGCTGGTCCCTGCTGTCACACCGCTGGCACTGCATGACTTGTACACAAGTAGCATCAATGCTGCCAGGGAGCTGGACACCAGCCTCCATCCCAGCGTCTCCCACAGGGAGCAGTGGGATGGGGGTACCTCCAGCCTTCACCCCGCGGCACGGCAGCCTGTGCCCTGGGACATCCCTGGGACCCAGCGCCTGCCCCTGCTTCCCTGCCAGGCCAGCACCCACCAGCACTTCATATGGGAGTGCATGGATGAGCTGGGCAGGATGAGGCCCTTCCCCACGGCCCGCTGCAACAGCCCAAGGCACAGCTGCACCAGCGCCGCACCCTGCCTGCTCTGCAGCTCCGTGCCCGGCTCCGGCAGCCCCCATCCTCCTCTCACCCTCTGTTTACAGCCAGAGCCACTTGTGACCCCCTGGGCAAAAGCTGAGCAGTCAGGCACAGCCTGCACTCAGCACCTGGGTTTCACAGAAACCCTCCCAGACTTTTCCCTGCTACAGAGAAGCAGGTTCTGCGCAAAATCCCATTTTTCAAGAAAGCAGCCAAACCCTGCTCCCGCCCAAAGCCCCGGCTGGGCCAGGGTTGCAGCTCTTTTCACACTTTACACCCCAAAACAAGCTTGGGCAGCGTTTGCTCTCCCTCTGCTCAGCACACATCACCCCATGAGCCCACCGAAAGGGGACAGAGAGGAGAAGGGCCACTCGCTGCTCCCTGGGGTCTCCCTGAATGCCTTGCAATGGCCTTTCCCAGGGGATCTTGGTACCAGGGACGGCAAAGCCACCCTGTGCTCCCACAGACAACCCAACAACAGCCCAAAGAACAAGGGAGGGTCTGTGGAGTGGGGGGTCCTAGCACCCTGCTCCCCTCCTGTGGCTGCCCAGCTGCCTCCCGGCCCCGCTTACCTCAATGGCCTTGTAGAAGATGCTGTTCCCAATCTGGACCACCTCCAGGTTCTGCTCCTGCTCATTCCGGGCACATTTGATGTAGGTCATCCAGCTGCGGTGGTCCTCCTGGCTGGCATCGATGAAGTACCGCACCGTGCCATCTTCATTGAAGACCTGGGAGGGGGAGAGAGCGGTCGGTAGCGATGCTGCCCACAATGGACAGAGCCCCTCTGTCTCCTGCCTCTGGGATAAAGTCCCTGGCCAGGGACAAGCTCAAAGCCAGCACGGCCTCGGGGCTGAGACCCTGCCGGCAGCTGCTGCCTGCAGACGGGAGATGCCCGAACCCTTCCTGCTCCTGGTGCTGGACTGCGCATCTGCAGCAGGGCTGAGGAAGGGCACCCTGCTCTCGCTGGGCGGGCATGGCTGGCCCCACCAGCCCATGCCCACCCGGATAACCCAGCTCCCTGCCTCAATCCCCCTTCTCAGCAGAGCCCTACCAGCAGCTTGGCCCCAAAGGGGCTATTCAGCATCCTGCAGCTGCCCGCAGGAGCAGGGGCATCCCTGGGCGGAGGAGGAAGGTGCCTGCCAGCCCTGGCCCTCAGGAGAAGATGCTCTGCAGGGTGGCAGGAAAGGTGAGGCAAGTTTCTATTAGGCATAAAATTATAATAATAATTAATAATAATTTAAAAGTGCAAGTCTGACACTCAGTGAAACAAAAAAAAATGAGGAAAACCCCTTCTACTAGCTGGGCATGAATGCATGATGTCCTGGCAGCTCAGATCCTCCCAAACCCCACGTCTTCACTCAGGGTTAACCACACCGGCACTGGGACAAAGCGGGAGACAGGGCAGAGCTGTTTTCGCCTGCCGTGTACGGTGCAGGCAGCTGCCAGCCTGGTGTTTCACCACGACGGGGAAAGGCAGGACAGGGTGTGATCCTGCTGCGTGGGACACGAGCAACAGCGTTTCGGGGCTCCTCCAAGAGCTGGCTGCACCCCGAAGGCTGAAGAAGCCTCGCCCTTCTCCTGCCCTGGAGGAAGCCAGATCTTTGCATGAACGGGGAGGGTGCCTGACGGCACACAAGCACAGGACAAAGCCCCTGGGCCCCAGCACCCCGTCCCTGCCTCTCCCCGGGCCAGCCAGGTCTGGGGGTACGGGGGGGGGGGTGTCGTTACCTCCCACATGAGGTTGTTGTTCTTGCAGAGGTCCACATGCTCCGGCGAGATGACCCTGCCCGTGAACGGTCCCATCTCGGTGCCAGCCTTGATCCAGGTCTTGGAGAAGATGCCGAGCCCTTCCCCAGGGATGGAGCTCTGGGCGATGATCACTTCCGACGGCAGCACCAGGCTGGACAGCTTCTGCACCTCTGCGGGCGGCGGGAGAGGGCTCGGAAAAAGGACCCGCCGCCTCCCACGCCCCTCCCGCCCCAGCGCTCCCCGGGCTGGCCGCGGGGAAGGGCTGGGGGCGCGCCGGGGTGCCCGGGGAGGGGGGCAGCGGGGACCCCTCCCCGGCCCCAGCCCAAAGCCCGGGTCTGAGCTTTTTAAACGCCCAACCGGGCTCCTACAAAGCGGTACAAGGTTCCCCCCGGGGCATTGAGGAGGTACCTGGGAAAAGCAACCCGGGCTGGGCGAGGGAGCGGGGCTGAGAAAGGGGGTTAAATGGTGTCTATTTCGGCCCATCCAGCAATTTGTCATGCTGTTAAAGTGATCTGCATTCATTAAACTCAACTAGAAAGAAATTGCTAATTCTAAATTCATTAGTCCTTTAGGAATGCTGTAGCGGTACATTGTGCCTGAATGGCGCAAGGGCTTGTTTAAAAGGGCCCAGGAATTCCTCTTACAAAATGGGGAGATGAGATGGTTGACATATCGTGAATGGAAATGGAATTAGCCTTCATGGTAAATTAAGAGAGGAACAGAAATCCGAGAGGGGGAAAAGGGAGCCGGGACGCCCCRGCGATGCCGGGGCGAGAAAAAAAGATATTGTCCCGGGCGGCTGAATGCGGGGCGGCCCCGGCCCCCCCGGCCCCCTCCCCAGCCCGCGGTTTAAGTGGGAACTTTCTCAGGTCAAGCCCAAGTTAACCAAATGAATTTAAAGCCCTTCTTCCCCAGTCAACTGCTATTACACGCCTGGGGAGAGCGGGGCGCCGGGAGCCGCATCCCGCCGCCGGGCACCGGGGGCCCGTCCCGGGGCCGATGGGGGGGTCCGGGGGGGTCCAGGGGGGATCTGGTGCCGCCACTCACCTCCGGAGAAGGACTGAGCCAGGACCTCGGCCGTGAAGGCGGTCTTGGGGCTGCTCTTCTCCTCGAAGAGCTGCTCGCCCAGGACGTTTCTCCAGCGGCCGTAGAGGAAGCTGTGCAGGATGTCGGAGGTGATCACCTCGGCCAGCGAGAGCCCCTGCGGCTTCAGCCCGGGTTTGAGCACCAGGGCTTCGGCGGGCAGCACCGAGCCCATCATGGGGACGAGGCGGCAGCGGCGGCCGGGCCGGGCTCGGCGGGACGCGGGCGGCTGACCAGGCTCCGTGCCACTCGGCGGCTCCCGCCCGGCTATATATGAGCTTCATTGACCCTCCTAATTGGTTATTAATGACCTCCCTGACGTTGGCGGAGAGACTGGGGCTGCCGGAGCGAGGCGAGCCGTCGGAGCCCCCCCTCCCCCCTTCCCTCCCCTCCCCGGGGGTGGGGTGGCTGGAGGGAGGGAGGGAGGGACACGACGAGCACACACACACACACACGCACGCACGCACACACACACGCACCGGCTCAGCCCCCCGCACCCCCCGACCCAGGCAAACGCAAACCCGGGCACCTGCCCCCGGCCAGCAGCCGGGCAGGGCGAAAATGCAACGAAACCGGCAGAAATACCCACGCCTGTGCCCCACGGACGGGGCGCACCCTCGGGCACGGTCCTGCACGGCCCCGCTCCCCACCCGGCCTCCGCGCTCGTTTTGGGGGTGAAACGCGGCGCTTTGGGGTCGCTGCGCGCTACAACGAAATCGGCGGCCCCAACGCCCCCAGTCCCCGCTGCTCGTCGGCCTTTGGCCCCCGCGGCCCCGGGGGAACGGGCCGGGGCTCCCCCGGCGGGTCCCGAGCCGCGGTGGCTCCCCGCTCCCTCCCCCGCATCCCCGGCCCGGCGGGTAGGTACCGGCGGCCCCGGGAGGAGCCGGTGCTGTCCCCCAGATCTCGGGGAGGGTCCCCAAGCACAGAGCGCGGGCGTACGCGCCCCCGGGGCTGGTCCCTGTTTGCACCCAGGGCCAGGCTCGCCCGGCTGCAACCTCCAGCCCGGCCGGTCCCCAAACCCTCGCATCCCCGTTGCATTTCCCAGGGGAAGATGGGAAGGGCTGGGAATTGTGCCCACGGGTGAAAGGGGCCGGATTGGATCCCCCCACCTCCCCGCAATGACAACCATGTCCTGCCGCGTCCCCCCAGGACCGGACCCCCACCCCGGGGGAGTCTGCAGCATCTCTGGGGCTCTGCCGCCGCAACATCCCCATCTCCGCACCCAAAAATATTCCCCGGCCAGCCACGGTGCCCACGCCACCCCCCGCCCCGCCGAGCCCCTGGAGCCCCGCAGCCAGCCCTGTCCCCCACGAAGGTGGCACCAGAGCTGTCCCCACAAATTCAATGCTCCCCTCCCTCAGGGCCCGCAGCTTTGCCGGCTCAGCAAAGGGTTAATCTTTCCTGGATTTAAACCCAGTCCTGCTGTGTCGGAGCTTAGAGCCCTCTCCTTAGCCTTGTTCTTTTGATTTTCATGGGGACGAGGGGCTGTAAAGGGCTGGGCTGGGGCGGGGGGGGGAAGAAGGATGGGCCCCTAAATTCCTCAAGCACTCAAAGGCCGGCTCCTGTGCTCCAAACCCCCGGGCAGCCCCGCTGGGTCCAAACCGTGCCCAGAGAAGGAGCTGGGCACAGCCAGACCCCCTCAATCCCCTTGYCCCAGCTGCCGGGTGGGTATTTTATAGGGTGAGGCTGTCGGGCGGCTTTCCCCCTTGGCAGGGCTGCCTGGCGAAAATGATGTTACAACCCAGGTGCAATTATTTCTATTAACGAAATCAAGAAGAGGCGCAAATGTCAGGAATCAACCCAAACCTGCGGCTACTGAAGGTGTTTGCTCGGAGAGAGGCAGCGTTGCCCTGGAAAGGGGAGATTAATAACCTGCMAGGGTTTGGTTTGGGTTTTAATATGCGTAAAAACAAGTTTATTTTGTTTTTCTGGACTTTGGCTATAGGAGCCGTCAGCCGACGTGGCGTGTGAATTTTTCAGCTTTGCTAAATATAACGCATCAGGTGGAAAGCTTTCACAACACACGTCTTCCTCCGGCCGCCGAGGCAAGCGATGCCCTCGGATTGCTTTTTTTTTTTTTTTTTTCCTCCCCAGGAAACACATCAACCCTCAAGTTATCCCGGGACAAAAAAAAAAAAATAGATGCTCTTAAAAAAGCCGCGGCTCCCGTGCGGGCTGCGCTGCGGCCCCGGTCCCGGCTGCGGGGGGCTCGGAGGGGGGGTGATGGAAAAAGGTGGAAAAAAAAAAAATCCTTCCATTTTCTGCGTGGTTTTAAATATCCCCAGCTGTTTCCCAAAGCTTCTTCCCGGTCCTAGGAAGGTGCTTTGGGGTGTGTGTCCCGTCCCCGTCCCCGTCCCCCCCCCCCCGTTTCTCTTTTTTAATATCGCAGCTATCCCTCCTTTTTAACATTTAAGAGGAAACAAGTTTAATATTCATGGCTGTTAATAGAGAAGGGCCATTATCGCCGCCCCATTGTTCTGAGCCCCGCACAATGCTGCTTGTATTTTCATGTGTATATTCCCAAAGTTCCTTCTGAGCGTTTAGTGAGCACTTTAATATTCATGGGTGTTAATAGAGAAGCCCTCAGTATATTGGCATATTGTTGGGAGGTGTACATATTGGTCTGACTTTGAATAGCCACAGTCCTCTTTTCTTTTGCTCTGTTTTGCAGGGTTGATGGGCCAGGAGTAAATGGGCATTTTTCCCCCCCGTCTCCCCCTTACAGAGAGAACATCTTTATTCCAGTCCCAGACTTTCTGGTTTCCCATTCAGGACCCTCAGAAATAATGTCAGGCAGAAGAAAAGTGGAGCAAATCAATCTTTCATGGTCTTTTTGAGACCAATTTGACATCCATGGACTCTTCTTTTCTTTCACAGCCTACAAGGGGATGGTCAGGATCTGGACAAGGTTGGGGTCTGATGAGGGGAGACATGGGATCATAATGCAGCAAAGAGAGAAAAGAAAAGCAAAACAAGAAAAGATTGCAGGGATGGGGTGATGGAGGAAAAATGAGGGTGAATGACAGTGCAAGAAAGGAGATTAGAGCCCAGCAGCTGCTTTTTGGGGGGCGGGGGGGAGGGGGGAGCTCTCTCCCCTCTTCCAGCCCTTCRCATGAATAGGATTTGAACAGAGCGGAGATTGATTTATAGTTATTGCAGTTGAACATTTATTGCTCTTAAAGAGTGGCGGGGAGAAAAGAGAGAAAAGGGGTTTGAAAAGCTCCTTTCTGTATTAAAGAGGTATCAAATGAAGACTGCTGAGATAATATACAGTGGCCAATGGGAATTTGATTTGCTTTAAAATTTAACTCTTGTGGGGCCGCGGCTGACGGACGCGCCGGGGACGGAGCCGGCCCGGGCGCTGCCTCCGCGGGCGCGCAGGGGCGCGGAGCCGCCGCTGCCCCGGGCCGGCGGCAGCCGATATTCGTTTCTCTAACGCTGCAAACTGCTCGGCTTTACCGCGAAAATCTCGGGGCGGCTCCTGTGCGCGGCGGGGGGACGGCTGCAGCCGCGAAATTATTATTATTTCTTCGTTATTACGATAATTTTTTTCCTGTAAGGGGGGTGAAGGCAGACGGGATGCGGAGCTGCGAAATGACCGACACAGGGAAGAGCCCTTTTCGGAGCTGAGTTTTCCTGCTCTAAAACCGGAGGTTTCTCTTCCCCGGCAGCAGAAACGCGATCGCAGCCGAGTCCCCCCGGGCGCAGAAAGGAGCCCATTGTTCAATGGGGAGAAATACATTTTTAGCGGTGATTGAAAGCTCCCCTCTCGTTTGAACTCTAGAAGAAAGTCCCTGGCAGCGAAGAGCATCCCCCTCCCTCTGCCCCAACATCTGTTTGGAGCAATCCAGGCTCTAGGGCAGAGCCGGGCTCTGCCCCCTCCCAAAGTCATTAAAAAGATATTAGTTGAGCTGAGAAAAGTCCAGCGCAGCCCCCGATCCGGAGTGGGGTGGGGGTGTGTGTCATTAAAGACGATTTTGAATTTGCCAGCGCTAATACCAGGGGAAGGGACACACGGGGTCCGAGTTCAAAAGCTCCCCGTCCCCGGCCGCCCCGCTGCGCCCTGCCCGCTGCCCGGGGCCCTGGTGCCCGGGGCCGGCGCGACGCGGACACGCCGACCCCATCACCTGCCCCGTGCGCCCCGCCGAGCGCCGGGGGAAAGGGGAACGGCGGCGAGAGCCGGGCTGGGAGCCGAGGCGGTCAGCTGCTTTGGCCGCATCCCCCGCACCTCCACCGACTGCAAATACCCCGGGAGCCGGCGGGAAGGGGGGGCAGGAGGGATCATTGCACCCCTGCGGCTGCCGCAGGAGCCAGGCGCCTTCGAAGTTGCTAAATGTGTCATTTATTAAAGCATTCAGGGGGCTTTTCTTTGGCGTTTGCTTGCAAACTCACAAAGGCCGAGCTGCTGTTTGGGGGTCTTTTCTGATGGAAAAAGGGCTCGGAGACCCCCGGCACAAAAGAAATCCTGGCAGTGCTTTCAATGGCCAGGACTCAATGAGGGGGACCCTGTGCGCAGCGGGCGGGGGTGAGGGGCCGCCCGGTGCTGCCTGAAAGGCAGGCCTGAATGTAATGGGGAGATCTGCGTTTATTTGTTGGGATCACATTTAATTAGCTTAGTACAACCCTTGAAAGACAAAGGGACCTCAATCTGGATCCAATCTGAAGCTCGTTTGGAGAGCGAGGGCTCCTGGAAAAGTCAAAAGAGAGAAAGGAGAAAGAAAGGAGAGGCTGGGAGAGAAAGGGGCGGGGGGCCCAGCCAGGTGACTGGCACGCGTGAAACAAGGGGGCCTTTTGGGCACAAGGCAGGGCTCAAAAGGGAGGGAGGAAAATAGCCTCTTCCTCAGGTTTTACCTACTTAAACCCCCTGAAGGGGCCGGAGCTGAAAAGCCTCAATAGGGACTAAGGAGGCTGCAAAGCAAACAGCGGCGCTGGAGAGGGGGCTCCAGCCCTGCCGCCACAGCAGTTGGCGGCACTTGGTTATGGGAATGCGCCCAAATGTTACCTGCGCCCGGGAACGCTCCCACCACTGCTGCCGGCCGCCCCGGAACAGGAGGCATGGGGGGACAAGGCGATGCCCTATGCAGGGGACAAGGGCTGGCTGCCCCCCGCCCCAGCACGGAGTCTCTCACTGGTCCCCATGTCCCCCCCATGAGGTGAGACCTCCCTCCGTGCCTCCACCCACCCCTCTGGGGCCCACGCAGCACCCCTGCCCCATCGCTTGGGGTGCTTCGTCACGTGCCGGTGGGGCCACGGCTAGCCTGGGGCACCGASGGGGGGTCTCCATGGGTGCACCCCTTGCTCAGGGCAGCCCCCAGTGTCCCCTCTCCCCGCACCAACACAGGGCACACAGGGGTGGGTGGYGCAGAGGAGGCGCTGCCACCTCTCCAGGGGCAAAACGCAGGAGAGCGGCCGTCCCCAAGGTGCCACGTCCATGGGATGGAGCYGAACGGACCTTCGTCCCCCTCCAAACCATGTGCCTGTCTGTCCCTGCTCTCCTCCGGTGGGGTCAGGAGCAGCAGGGGGGGTTCGGGGTGCCCCGGAGCGGTGCCAGCCCCTCAGTGGGTGCCCAGCGGCTCCGGGCAGAGGGGGTTTGGTGCGATGAAGCCGTGACCCTCCTGGCAAGCACTCCTGCATGGAGCGCTGCAGCCCCTCCAAACCAGGCGAGCTGATTGCACTGCTTGGAAAAGGAGCTTTAGGGCATTATTTGCCTCCATTTCACTCTGCGGGAGGCCATGGAGCCGAGCAGAGATGCTGAGTGCTCTCCCCTCCGCTCTCACTTGCTTTCTTGCCTTTTTTTTTCCCTTTCTTTTTTTTGAGTAGTATTTCCAGGATTATTTTGGCAAGGGGGTCACAGTGCACAACAGCAAACGGGAAGAAAAACCACCATCCGTGCCTTCCCGGCCGCATCCAACTGCTTCGTGGGGCTCAGGCGGTCTCAAAATGAAACGTGATTGTGGCAAATCACGGTGGTAACTCCTCGGCYGCCTCCGCGGTGCTGCCGCTCAGCAAGTGGGGCCGGTGGCACGGGGCAGCTGGATGCCAGCACCCRCCGAGGCAGCCCCAGCACCGCGAGGCCCTCGCTGAGCTGCTGGGAAACACGCAGTGTGAAATAGCCTCATGATGGCTTTTCTGCCCACGGCCAAACGTGTTGGCTGGGGGTGAACGAGGCACCGGAGGGTTCAACCTCCTTGAAGCAGCTGGGTGCTCCCTGGGGGTCCTGGCGAGGCTGGGGCCAGGCTGTGGGGCCAGGCACAGCCCCCGCTTGCTTGCCCTCRCCTCCGTGGTCTCTGCACCCCGGGTGGATGCCAAAGGCGCTCCCCASCGTTAGAGGCTCCTCCCCAACAGCACGGAGCAGGAGGGAGTGAGGGGGGATTTGGACTGGAGAAGCAGGAAAATCTCTGCACCTTTTCCTCCCCTCTGTCAGTGTCCTGGGGATGGGACAGTCACATCCCACCACCGTCTCTCCTGCATCCCACCACCGTCTCTCCTGCATCCCACCACCGTCTCTCCTGCATCCCACCGCTGTCTTTCCCACATCCCACTGCCATCTCTCCTGCAGCAGCAGCTCCAGCTGCCGGACTGGGACCCATGCTGGTGACTGCACCGAGACACCAAGGGGAGAGGGCATGTGGGAGGCCCATCACTCCCCCCTGCCCCTCTCTCTGCTCCCCACGAGGGCTGGGCCAGGGCCACGCTGGCCGTGCTGTACCCACAGGCTGGCTGCAATGGGGGGATTGTAGGAGCCGGCGTCAGGAGATTGCAACTAAGGCCAGGCAGGACCAGGGTCCAAGGTGTCCAGCCCAACCTCCCCGGACCTGGCAGCATCCCCGGGCCAGGGGACGAGGGGAGGGACGAGCCCAGACACACTGGAGGCAGCCAGGCCGTGCCCGGCCGAGGCAGAGGGCAGGGATGGGTGCCGGCAGCGGGGCCACCCCGCAGACAGGTGACCCTGGCCGCAGGGCCGAGGAGGCAGGCGGGAGAGACGAGCCCTGCCGCGGCTCCTGCCCTTTGCCGGCCCTATTCTCTCCAAAACAAACAGAGCGGCGGCCCCTGCCTCCCCGTGTAATGACTCCACAGCAGCAAAGTTTAATATTCCCCGGTGAATGGCCCAAACAAGGAGCCCCGTCGGTCGGTGCAGCTAGCCGGGGCACGGCCGCCGGTGAGTGACGGCTCGCACAAAGGGAAGGGACCGTCTAATCCCCCGGGACCGTGGCACCTGCACCCCGGCCCAGCCGGGATTAAAGGGGAGCGAGCCAGCCTCTGGCGAAGATCAGAGGCTTCTTTATAGCGGCCTTGAAATAGGATTTCCTCAAGTGATAAGGRGCAGAGTGGGAAGATAATCTGGGGGGGCTGTTGGTACCTGCCCCCACGTCAACCCCAGAGATGCTCTTTTGGGTCGCCTGCCTCAAACCAGGTGCCCCAGACCTGGAGGGAGGTGGCAGGGGGGACCCGGGCACCCCGTTTCCCTCATCCCAGGGGTGGCTGGTCCCTCCCCGCCATCCCACTCCATCTCCAGCATCCGCCAAGGTGATGCCGAGACAAGGATGGGGGCTCGGTGCCGCCCGCTCGCTGCCCTCAGCTCCCCTCTCGCCAACGGACCAGGGAGCTGTGGCTGTTTTAATTCATCCTCATGTCACCTTATTCCAGTGTCCCTCCTGTAAGCATTTCCCAGTGTCCGGTTTCTGCTGATTTCCAGCGTGAAAAGTTGTGGAAAATTCCCTTTGTGTCTTTTCCAGCCCTAAGAGGGCAGAGAGATGCCCCGTCTGTGATGGTCACCCTGCACCGCTGCTACTCACGGCTAATCCAGGGAAGAAACCTCCAAACCAGCCAAATGAAGGCTAAACAGGTCCTTAYGTGGAATAAAACATCCGTGTGCTGCTTGACACGATACACCGACACATTTATCTGCACAGGAACAACCTGTCACCGCGAGATCCCGATTCCTCACCCCGCGCCACAACCCTACAGGCACCAACAGCCCCAAAAATCCCCCCGAGGGTGAGATGAACCAGGTGGGTTTGCAGGAGAAGCAGCAGCACAGGTGGGACCTCACGAACATCCACATCGTGTCAAAAAGCCTTGAGTTAAATACCACGAGCTCTCCCTCCGACCACACCATCCACCACCCACCCAGCTTACTGTAAATATACTGTTGCTCTAATGCAATTAAATATTTAATACTTGGGGAAGAAAAAAAAAGTCCCATGCCTGGTTGTCTCTTTCAATAATCATTTCGGTTTAACTCGCAATGTCCATAATGTAGTTCGTTCTCAAATCATGCAAAATTAAAGAAAGTATTTTAGACTATCTTAAAGTCTCCCCTCTGCTCCCAAAATAGCCTTTGCCTGTTCAGGCACACCGAATATAGAGCACAGGAGAGCATCGGGGTCATCGTGAACCCAAAAAGATGCTTCAGTGATGTGCTTTTTCAGGCTGCTGCTCAGAAACAGTTTGCAGAAGGATCGCAATAAATTTCTACTTAGAAAGAAGTCTCTGTGCCCGAAGAGCGGGGCGGGTGCCGCACAGCCCGGGCAGTCCCACGGGACACGGGGCCGAGACGCCCGCGCCCTCCCACAAAGATGCGCTGCTGAATGTAGCTGTGATGGATTCACGCTGGGGGGGAGCGAAGCCATCGTGTGCCTCAGAAAGGGACCGTGCTTGAAGGAAGGAATGTTATTTGTAAAGGAGAGGAAAGAGCAGGAGCTGATGAGCCGGGGCTGGGGACCTCCCGCYGGGGCGCTCACCTGGGATGTCCTTTAACTCCGGTTCCTCTGGCCCCAAACACTGCGCTCCGGAGGCAGAGCGTTCCCCAAACTGAAGGTCTCCTCGCGGGAGCTCCTTGCTGTCCCCCGGGATTAACACCCGGGCACGGCCCCGTGCCGGGCGCTGGTCCCCCGCAAGGAGGGAAAGGCTGCACCGTCCCCACCGCCGTTCACAGACCCCAAAGCCCCAAATATGGCCCATGCGGCACCTTGGGGACCTGCCCTGCTCCTTGCAGCGTCCAGTTTCTGCCCAAGGGGCAGACAAACCCTCCCTGCCACAAACACTAATGCAGTCAGTGCTTAAWCCACTTTATTTGGGGATTAAACTTGCCCAGAGCTGAGCAGGAGACTCGGTTCTTCTCTTGGAGACCACAGACTTGGCTTGAAGGCACCACAGCAGCTTCTAGGCTGCACAACACACCTGAGCCAGGAGACACGAGGAGCTGCCTACAGACCCCCGAGTGAACCRCGAGGTGCCCTGGCCAGCCCTGGGGTGGGATTGACCATCACACAAATCCCCAGGACCCTCTGGACAGCCAGAGACCCCGACGGCAGCAGGGCTGGAGTGGGGTTTGGAGGAACCCAGGGTCACCAGCCCCTCTCTTCGCCTCCTGCCCTGCCCCTCTCCAGCCCATCGTGGACTCGCAACAGAAAGAAGTTTAATGGCTGCGGCTCCTCCGCCCCGAGCAGGCAGCAATAATGGAAAACAAATTGCTGAACTTGGGAACGTTTCAAGCACTTTAGCCTTCCAGGACACCAGACTGCTGATGAAAACCCAGCTTTGCAGGCACCATCTTAATGACAGGCCAAATTTCAAAGGCTTGCAAACTATTTCTTTTGCTGCCCCACCCCCTCAATAAAAGGTTGCATCAGAAAGAGATATTTCCATAATTTATAGTATGGGTATTTCACTGGGGAGACTCACTAATCTGTACTTACAGATACATTTAAGAAAATGCATCCTCCCACAATCCTGTGCCATTTACGACTATTGGCACAATCTGTAATACTCAGTCTTCAATTAAGGGACACCTTAGAGTTCATTATCACACAATTGCTCCCTGTGAACCATGCCAAATGCTGTTTTGGCACAGAGCTTGGAAGATGAATTAGAAGGAAGTCTTCTCGGTAATGCCCGCTCCCAATTCCCATCAGCAGCCTTTATGCCCTCCTCTAGCCATTTTTTCCCCCCTCTCCCCTCTTTCCAAGTGGCTTTTACTATCCCATCTTTCAATGTCTCTCTTGATTCTCTGGAGGTATATTTAGAGATGCTACATCTCCTTTTCTTCCGGCTCTCAACATGCCTCCCGCTCCCTGCTTTGCAGATGGGATCTTCTTCCCTCCCTCCCTCCCTCCGTCTGTAACTGCCCTGCAGCGGGCTGGGGAGCGGTGGATGGAGCTATTTTAGGTTGGAGGAGCACAAAACTCACATTTTACAAGAAAGGGATCTCTGAAGGGGCTAGAGTTATCGCCAAACTTGGCCTGGATACAACTAAAAGTTACTACTCCTTAACATACCTAATAGATGAGAACGTCCCTCCGCACCTCCCTCCTGCCCCGGGCCAGCGCCGCTCCAGCAACCCCCTTTGCAGGGAGGGCGCAGGATGGAGGGCGAGTCCTGGACGGATTCAGCCGCAAAGATGAAGTTGTGGAAGAGCAACAAGTTCAGAGTATTAAAATCAGGGGCTGCCGCCTCCTCGACAAGCAATAAAACGTTTATACAGCTGTAGATCCATGCCCCTTCTGCCTTAAAGAAAATTTCCCTTTTTTAAAACAGCTCTTTCTGGCCCAAATAGCTACAATTACAGCACCTTATTGTGGAAATCCTCAGTGTCTCGGTGCCAAGAGACACTTTGACATGAGTTAATAGAGTTTCACAAGAATTAAGGCTCAGGCTGACTTCACTGATCATCCCAAACTACTCGGGCGACACAGGGCGAGCACGAAGGCGAGAGGACCCGGGAGCCTGCGGGCTGCCAGCTTGCTGCGCGGGGACCTCGGCGAGCGGAGAGGGAGCAAACTGAGTAAAACAGACTGGAAATACTTCACCCACAAGACACCTTGTGGAAATTTTATTATATAGAGTGTAAAATGCAACTGTCAGTCAAATAAAAAGAACACTTTTTTTTTTTTTAAACACCATGCTCAACATTATCCAATTGCGTTTCTTTATAGTTAGACATTTCAAGCATAAGGAAAAATAAGGAAAGAACCCAAGAACAGTAACTTCAGTACATTTCAAAACGGAATGTCCCGCAGGGCAATTAAAAATGCAAGAAAAAATAGCTTCAATTCCGTTTTTCCTTTAAAAATACACTGTTATCTGTACAAGAAACACTACAGTAAACATTGGAAATCATATTATCCCTTTTATTAAATCAAAATTATTTAGCGCATACTGTGGTTAATACTAGATTCATTTATTTCTCTAGGTAATTTGACAAATATTAGATAAGAAAATATTTAAAAGAAATGAAAAAGCAAAAAACACCTTGGAATTAAAAAATAGTTACTACCTTTTATATGGTTTTATGTTCCACAGTGTTTGTTAAAGGTACTAATAGCAGATTCATTTTAATATTAAAAATAACAGTATTTATATTTCTGAGAGCATAGAGGAAAGTTTTTTTCTTTTTTGTTTTTGCTTTTTTTTTTTTTTTTTTTAAACAAGCTTGGAGGTCTTAGATACATAAATGCAACTAGCAATGGAGACATGAAAAAATGTATTGCTAAAAAAATTAACACGTTTTTATATTACCCCTTTAGACTCTAAAAATTATACAAACCCTACAAAATGCCCCCCCGCCCATAACTTGCCTGACAGCAAAACAGTAACTGTCTCAATACAGAATTCACATAATTAATTACAATACATATCATAGTTCAGTTTTTAAAAAATGCAATAAAATCAAAGACAGCCAAGATACAAGAAATTAGAAGTAAAACATTTAATGAATTTACATATTTAAGAATATTTAAATACTGTTTAAATTTTTTTTTTTTTCTTTTTAGGATTTGTTACATACCACCTAAGACTTCCAAGCCACTCTTTCTGTTGCAACAGAAAAGATCGAAAATTAAAAGGAAAAAACACACAAAAAACCACATGTTGAAATGTCACAGCTCTGGGGTGCGTTTTGGTGCCTGCAAATTTTCTGGCTTCTCTCCAAAAAGAATCCCGGAGGTTTTTTTACAAATTTGGAAACAAAATTACCAGCATGTCCATAAGTTTAGTACATTACTAATTGTTCCTGATTCTTAGAAAAGTTCAGTATAGATTATCCTACAACTAGTGTTTCACAAACAAACAGAAAAGTCTTCATCAAAATGTTGCAAATCTAGAAACCTCTGTTACAAAAAGGTTTTCTTCCACAATRATTCCAAGAAAAAAAAATTGCCACGAGGACCTTGTTCTACTGCTCCTAGAGAGAGAGAGGGGAGAAAAGGAGAAGTTACTCAGCAGCAGCAAATTCTTAACGCTGGTGAGCCCTCCTCCCCCGACACAGACAGGTCTCTCATTCCCTGTTCCAGCCGAGCAGGATATATACCTCAAACGATGCTTCAAAGCGCTATCGAAGAGATCTCTGCCCTAACGCCTGCTATCCCTGAGCTCTCCTTCCAGGAGTTCATGCCTCTTATCAAACAAGATCTCTCTTCTCCAGAGGGCCAGACTTTGAGAGAGGAATGAAGAGAACTCCCTTTTATCACCGCTTCTAGGTCACACTTGGCCAGCGCCCGCGGCAAGCGCCGATTCCTGCACCCGGCTCGCCCYGCTCGACCTCGGCAGTGCTGGAGAGCGGCAGCGGGGAGGCTGCAGCTGCCTGAGGACGGTGCTGGCTCCCTGCACCGCCTGCATCCAGACCAGCTTCTGCTCCAAGGAGCCACAGTAAAAACACGATTCAGTGGGGAGAAGCATCTGATCCCACTAAGGTGTATGTGTGCTCTGCACATACTTTTTGCCAAATACTAAGTCATTCGCTCTGCAAACCCAGTGCTCAGGAAAGCCCTGTGGGTATGATCAGGATAAATCCCACACAACCCTCCGGTGGTGTGAATGACAGGTGAGGTGAGATTTTACTTGGCAGCTGGTTACTGTAAATTATTTTTCAACAGTTTTCCCCTCCCTTTCAGAACAGGGTGCTCCCTCCCCAGGCAAGTGCACAGCTCCTGTCCCAGCACAAAGCTTGCAAGAGAAAAGGCAAAGCCTGCACACGTGGTCCCGCACTGCATCGTGTGCCAGTGTTGTGCTACCTCGCCAGCCTGGCTCCATCATTCCTTTCACTTTAATTCCCCAAAGCCACAAAACAGCCTGGGGGTCATGAGGAAAGGCACCCAGGAGAAACAAATAACCTCCCAGTCCTCTCCCAAAAAAAACCCTCACCCTGTAAAGGGAAATAAGACTCTGATGTTGAGACAACATGACAGGGAGGAGTGAGCAATTTCTCACTTCTGTGATCGCTTCCTCAGCCACAAAATATCTCCCTGCTTCACCATGTGAACCCAAAGCAGAGTCCCCCCACCAGGGCAAGGCCAATGTACCCAATTCCCCAAGGGAAAGAGCAGTGGGGTTCAGGGAACATGAATACAGACCTGGCTGTGGGCCTGAGCCTGCCCTAGTGTCTGCCCATAGTAGGCAGCCTGCTGTCTGTAATACTCTGCCCAAGCCATCGTGTAGTCCGGCTGGGAACTTGCCTGAGAAGCAGCACTGGCAGCATGACCTGGAGGAAAAGAAGGGAAAAGGGAGAGATGAGCAATTCAGTAAGACCAAGCCCAGGCTTAGGATCTCCTTTTGTAAAGCTTAAAGAAGAGCCAGCCCACTTCCGACAGCTGCAGACATCTGAAAGAGTGACACCGGCTATCTGCTGTTTGGGTACGACAGGACAGGCTTTGAGCTGGCTTGCAAGCGACAAGCCAACAGCAGCCAGAAARCGTTAAGAGACTATTCCCACGGCTGCAGGGACAGGGTCTGATGGCCTGCACCCTTCATCCTTGGCCCGAAGGCTCCAGCAGCATGGTGTCAAATGCAAATCCAGAAGTCGGCATCACGCGCTTCTTAACAGAGTGGAAAAAGCCAGGCCCATGTTCTTCCACGTGCGCAGAGCTCTCCTACCCTCTCAACAATCCAGCTTCAGCTTTCTGGGTTTTGTTAGCATCRGTTCTTGCTGTGCACTATGTTTCCCCCAGGCAGGCCAACTGCCAGTGTGGACACGAGGTCTGCTGTGGACTGTGGTTCAATGGGAACACCTCTCCTGAGGCGCGACAGCAGACAGCATGACTGAGAGCTTTCAGTGGGAGAACTACATGCACCATCACCAACAGGAGAGGACCAAAAGGGTTTTGTAGAGGACTGAAAGCTAATAATGGCAGGGGATGGAGACACAAGTCATCGGATTAGAGTTAACTCTGTTTACAACAAGAGTTGATTCATCTCCAATAACCCTGTTTCACTCACTCTGTTTTTTGAAATACTCCTCCCATGCTTTGCTGTAATCGGGATGGCTGTTCTGCTGCTGGCTCTGTTGGCCTGTGCAAAGATGACAACAAGGGGCACGTCAATATGGAACAGGTGACAGTTTCCAGCCAGTGACATCTACCTTTCCACTAGACAGGCCCTGCACCTATCTCAGTTGCCCAGACTTCACACTTCAGCTTCCACCTTTCTACAGTGTTGGGCATCTTCAGTTCAGGGAAAGCTGGGAAAAAGCTCAAGTTCCTGATTTCATCTCACCTGTGCCCTGTTAAAGGGCATTAAGCCAAGTCTCCCCCATGCTGGGACCTGCTCAAGCCAAAGCACATTTGCTGGGAGCTGCTCGGTTTGCATATCAACCACCCTAGGCTGTCAGTCYGCTCCCGCCTAGCACAGGGATGGAGAGTTCAAACCCCTGACAGAACTGAGACCTGTCACCTCGACCTCCAGCCATGGAGCTGCCAAGGAAGTGGCCATGTTTGGAGTCATCTCACTTGGTTTTCAGGGGTCTGCATCCTTCACCCCCACTCTCACCAGCAGAGCACATCTGAAGGAGCCCCGGCAGGCAACACCTATCTGTACAACATGCCCACACACGAGCCTCCAGCGTACCATCTGCCCCAGCACACAGCTCCGGGGTAGCCAAACTGCTACCAGCTGCAGAGTCCTCAGGACCAAAGGGAGCCRTGAGCACTGCACAAAGCACAGCCAGCTCCACCTGCCCTCAGCACTACCCCCACACGCACCATCCAGAGAGGCATCCACGACGCCCTCCTAACAGCCGTGACTGGCTCTGCGGCACAGTCTCCAGACTCCCGCACTGCACTAAGATAAGTAGTGCCAATGCCTGCACTTAGAGCGACCTTGCAGACCCCGAAACCTTGGTCTAGCACAGACTCCCTCTCTTTGAAGCACTAAGACACCTTCAATCCAGCACGTCTAAGTGCTGTTGCAGGGGAGAGTCCAGCCAGCTGGGTGCAGAAGCAGGATGCCCGCACTTCCCTTAGTCACAGTTAGAGCAAAGAGCCCTCAGCCAGACACACAGAAAACAAAAAAAAGCCCTGAACAGAAAACACAACAATTAGAAAACTGCAGAGAGAGGCAGGCACAGCGAGAGCACGAGTGCTGAGCATGAGCCACTATGCACACGGACGGCAGGCAAGGACAGGAGACACACGTGGAGGAGAGCTCTCCCCGGCCCATCCAACCGCCCGTGCTCCATGTACAGCCCTGCCCTGCGACGCCGGYCGAAGGGGGGCTTTGAAGTGGGGGGAAGGGGGAATATAATACACTGCAAGTGTGAAGTGGGTGGAGGGAACAGGGCAGCAGTGTCCTGTCCAGGGGCATAAAAGCGGGTTAAAAGACTTGACCAACGCTACAAGTCAGGACCTTTTCTGGCAGAGGTCAAGGCTGCCTCAACTGTCCACCTGCTAATGCCAACAAAGGACCTCCTTCAATGCCTTTTCTTCTAGGAGAATTACAGTCCACAGCAGGCTGAAAGGACACGCAGCTAAATGCATTTCACAGCAAAATGTTTCCCCAGCCAGTTAATTTATTTAAGATGGGGGAAGTAATTAAAATCTAAATACATGTGTAGGGGGTGGGGGTCTGCCCCTCCTCCCACAAGGAGGGCACTCTCGAGTCTGTCCCTAGGAAGCCTGCTCAGAGAACGACTCAGTCGGCTCTTTGACAGGGCTAGCAGAGCTGCAAACAAACGGGCTGCAGCACTCAGGGAAGGGACCCTTCAAAAGACTGTTTTCAAATCAAAACTTAAAGTGCAAAAGCAGGTATTTACCTAGTTTCTTATAATAATCCTCCCACGCCTTGGTGAACTCCACCTGGCCTGACTGGGTACCATTGTGATCTGCAGCAGAAGAAAGCGGTGAAGGCTGCTTAAAGCACAGCATTATCTTGTCTGTCCTCTCTCCTTACCAAGACTGCCTTCAGTATGCCTGGCTACAAACAGGAACATGGAGGATCCTGAGTAGACATGGAACTAGAGAGCCAACATTTTCCATCAGGTTCAATAGCAGAAATAAAACATCTGCCCCCAAAACACAGCCTTGTGGTACTAAACCCATACAGGGGAAGGATAATGGCAAGGAAGGATGYTTCACTGGTCTTGGGAGCCACCAGAAACCTGACAAACTCACTGCAAAGCAGTCATCATTGGGATACAAGCTGTACTGTCAGTAATCAGGGGATTCAAAGGGTCTGTGCTTCTTATACCAGGCTCCAAAGCCAGGAGGTGTGAGCTTGAGACATGACTGTATGTTGCAGGAAGGGAGATTTTTTTTTTCCCCAGTGGCTGGTGGACAGGATAAGAGGATGTTTCAGGGAGGTGAGAAAGAAGGTAAGTTACTAAGGTGAGTTTCTAAAGGCATCTTGCAAGGCAAATAGCAATGCACATTGCATATGCATTTATTCAAAGGCTTTATGGGAAGATAAAAATGACATTTTTTTGTAGAGCTTTCCCTGCTGCACTGACTGCTCTGCTTCCCAAAGCTCAGGGAAGTCCAGTGCTCTTGGGGGTGCGCAGGAAAGGACTGGAAAAACAATTTTTCCTGTAAAACAAGCTAATGGGAAAATACTCTTCTTCAGTACCATACTATTCCACTTCTGTACAAAAAAAAAAAGTCCTTTCAAGCCCACCGTTGCATTTTGCTGTCCTGAAAATAGAACAACTATTGACCTTCTACAAGTCCCTAGAGCTCAAAGGAAAAGTCATGATTTTTAGACTGTAATTGTTAAGGAGCAGGACTCTTCCAGAGGCATTTTTTTAGAGTTTAACACACATGCAGGGTTCCTATATCCTACTGTAGCACACATTTTAGAAGTGCACTAAGTCACCAGTGCAGCATTGAGGATTTCCAAGTTTCATATATGCATAATTTCATAAACATTAAAATGTGATTAGTGTTACAGGGAATCACAAGTGCAATTGCAGGCATTGCTCCTCCAACATTTCCTCTACCTCAGGCACCTCAAAACGTGGGAATTTATACTGAAGTTAATAATCTACTTCATTGCTAAATCAGCCTTGGCACTGAGAAGCACCTGTCATTAAATCCCTTTAAAATTACCCCCCCACACTTTTTTGGTGCTTAGCTTTAGTTTTCACAAGACCAGGCCATTAAAACACTCATATTTATTGAAAAATTGTGATTGAGAAGCGTCTATTGGACATTACTGCCCATCACATGAGCTTTGAGATTACCACACAGACTGTGAATCTGTTCTGTTTAGGGCAAACCATTACTCTGGCTGTTGAGGACACAGAATGATGCAGTTACCAACATCACCMCTAGCATTTACTACCTCGGTTATTCTGAAAAGGGGGACTTCCCCATGCCAACCTGCTGAATTTTGACTCAACAGCGTATTAGGAAGAAATGCCACTCTGAACCTTGAAGAATAACAGCCAGCCTGACTCAGTGCTGGTGGCTTGAAGTGGAAAGCCCAGCAGCAGGGGTGATCTGGGTTCAGTTTTTGAACTCATGACTAAGGACATGTCTGCACTATTTGGTTTTTTTCATTTATTTGAAAGCTGGTTATCCCGCTGGCCTCATTCTGAGCATTTAGCACTGTGGAGCTGAGCAGTTCTCATCAACTCTCAAAAGGAGACAAGGGGACACTACTACAGCCAGTGTGGATGAACCAGGATAGAAGCCCTGCCTATCCTTTCTTCCATTTTCCGCATGTCCTTTCCCAGTTTTTCCACCAGACTGGGAGTTGAACAGTGAGAAGAGCTCATAAGGAACATTTAAAAAAGAAAATAAGCAAGAACTGATAAGGTCAAGAACAAAGAGATRGGAGGGCTCACCACCAAACACAGTGTGCCTGTTAGGGGGAAGTGTGGTTGGCAAGTGCTTGCCTGGAGAATCCTKGCAAAAGAGAGCCTAAGGCAGAAACGTTTTTGTTAGGAACAGACAGCAAGGACCGAGCTTCCACACAAAGAGAACAGAAACAAGCAGCAAGCAGTTAAGTGCACAAAAAGCATTACAGTTCTCGTTACAGCTTATTCTGAGCTCAAACACCACAGCATGCCTCCACACACCTCTGCTGCTCAGGAAATTATTCTGCTGTTTTCACACAAGTGGTCTCATGGGTGAACCTGTGTTTTGCAGGCACAAAGCAGCAATTGCAAAGGGAACACCAACCCTACTCCAACCCAGGTCCTAGACACTTACTTGGGACTTGCTGTCCAGGCTGCTGCCACGTCTGGTAGGTACTGCCCCAACCCTGCGTCATGAACGCCTGAGGACCACTGCAGAGGACAAAAAGGCACACTGAAGTAGCCAATAAAATACTTAACAGGCCATATACATAAAGTTGCCCACAGAAGCGAAATTGTTACTTATGGTCAGCGACTGCTGAGCAAACCGGTAAACATGGGAACAAAAGGAAATGCCATGTAGGTGTGACTGCATGATATTGGTCTTGATATTGGTCTGTTCACAAAAACACATCATACTGAACAGCACTCCTTGTGCTGTATGCAGTTCAGGCTTCCTTCCATGCTCTCACTGCACTAGAGACAGGAATTTTGGAGATGCCAATACCTACCTTGTTTATAATTTAATAGCTAAAATCCTTCCTGTAGTCAAGCTTAAAGGATTAATCTCACTTGCTTCTTGCTTCTGAATGCTCACTTTTTAAAAGGCTCCACTTACACATCACCCCTTCAGGGCCCTCCACCCTTCTCCCAGTGCTTTTATAGCTCCCAGCCATTCCCCACAGCCCATCCATGATGAGACAGAGAAGCTTACTTTTGATGAGGTGTAGCAGGTGCTTGGCTGAACGGACTTTGACCAAATCCTCCAGGTCCACCCATGCTGGTACCCTGTCACAGAATCCACAAATATTTAATGCCAGCTCTAAGCACAGGGTGGAGGCAGCTAGTATCAGCAGTAAGAAGGGGGAGAAGACAGCCTGGGACACGTTCCACTAAACCCCAGCACCTGAAAGAAGTGACTGATTCTCCAAAAATGAAGTTCTCAGGACTGTCAGCACACTCCAGGAGCCCAGCTTCAAAAGCAACTCCAGCCGGCCCACAAAGGGGCTAACAGGTCTACAGCACAGTTGGAAGTTTTCCTTTGAATAGCTTGGATCCTGAGGTTGGTATCAAGCCTTCTCCTCTCAGGCAATTCAGCATAAAGGTTGCTTTTCAGCTTTACCATGCCCCAGTTCAGTATTTTCCATACTTTCTTTTACCCAAGTTCCCCCTTCAGTAGTACTCCAGCCTGACATTATTAAGCTTCAACACCACAGCACTGCATTAAGCGGAAGATAAGTCATCCTGGATTTACTGGAACAAGGAGTTAAGTGTTACTTTCAGGATGATGATGCCAGGATTGTGTCATTCTCACGCAGTGACACTATTGTCTTCCCTTCAAAAAATCTCCTTTGACAGCCTTCTCATACCTTATTATTGCTGTTCTTCCCTCTCATACAGCTGCACACTACCCTCGATTATGTCAGCAAACAGTCAGATCCTTCTGGGACCACAGCAAAAATTAGTCCAATGGATGCTGGAGGGCCAAAGTTCAAGACAGCTGCTAACAGGCAAATGGCTTTGAAGCTGAATAACGTAAGCGTGTGTATTCTGTGCCATCCTGTAAGTCCAGGCCTACATGTACCTAAGAGTGAAAACACCACATCTGAAAGACACAGACCAAGATCAACAGAGGTGGAACTTACACCAACTTTCTCATCTATGAGATGTCTAGCGAGTTCAATTTGCTGGGGAACTCCTCTGATTGTGAATATTCGTACACCAGGGTCTGTGTTCGGAGGTGGGTTTCTCTGGAGCTCCACATGGGCTCCCGACTGCTGATTTATGCTCTTGATGTTCTCACCACCTGAAGAAAAGAAAAACAAGACATAAGGAGGGATATTCAGCATCCCTTTCCATAAAAGCATATCAAAGTCAGKTTCTGGTAATGGAATATAATTTCAACCACCTTCTGCGTGCCTCAAGAGAGGTAGGCTGAGGATGGCAACAGCATAAGAAACCACAGTACCTGAGCTCATGTTGCTCCTTTAAACTGCCTCATAAGCATGACCTGAAACTGTGAGCTACTGCAATGGTGTTTGGGGTCACGGATGGTGCTGTTTTAAGAATACACACAGTCCCTCTTTTGTGCACAGTGCTACGCTCCCAAGAAAATGCAGCATGGCTGAGATATACTTTGACAAACCAGATGCAAAAACTGTACTGACTGAATTCCGGTGGTTTTGCATAGCTGTTCACAATCCACAAGTCACCTGCAACTGAAACATGCTTTTTCTTTCTTCCATGAGGCTTTTTTTTTTTCCCATCACTAGACATTTCATTCCATTAAGGCAAAAAGCCACCAGCCACATACCTTGTAGCTTAAAAACAAAGCTTAAACTTTCTCACAATCACGTGCTGTTCAATAGCTTATTCCCTTAAAGAAACCTCCCCGCTTATCACGCTTTCTATTCACACCGCAGTGTACGCATCCCTCCACACAACCGCAGTAGTGCAGGATTCCAGGCTGTCTTCCACTATTTCAGAGTTAGTTGTGCATGCAGTGAACATATCTGGCTAGTATGCCATCTGGATACACTAGAGCACAGGAGTGCTTCGAGCAGGATGCAGCAGGGCCAGCCAAAGTAGATCTGATTTCCTGAAGACCTGCTAGGTCCCCGTCTCTTAATGAAATTTGCTTAACAAAAGCCTCAGCCAATGTTACAATGGTTCAATTCTTCTTTTGGAAGCTCACACAACTTACAGACCAGCTTCACTCAACTGGAGAAATTAAAGGGTGTGGGGAAGGAAGGGGTTTTACAACTTTTAAATCACAAACCAAAAATCACCAGCCAAAAGGACATACAGCAAGCAGGAAAGAGAGCAAAGGAAACTAACTGGAGATTTTTGTTTGGTTTTAATTAAAAAGAGTCTCCAACAATAATCTCCTCAATTTTGCTCGCATTTCCATCTCTATACATCCAGCACAACTTCAAAACAAACTGTGGATGTTGCAGACACTTGTTCATTTCATTGTAATGGACTCGTGACCTTTTTAACATTTTAAAGCCTTCTTGGGGAAGGGAGGAGGAAAAGTTGCCAAAGGGCAATTAACTCTTTCTAAATGAATTTTTGAAGATGCATTTAACAAAAGATAATCGTGTCACATCCCTGGGCAGACAACAGGGATTGTACTGTGCAGCCAAAAGCCAACCCACTTATTTTCAGTCAAGCATGGGAAAGCGGTAAGATGAAGTTTCAAAACCAAGAAGTTTTTTTTTTATGTAATGGTTTTGTCTGATGCAGACTTGTTTGAAGCTCTGGTTTTTACATATTGAGGTGAGATCTGAATCAACAGCCATTTCATCTGCTTAATGAAAATAGAGGACCCTTTCAGCCAACACAATTTGGATCACGAAGGAGTGGGAGAGCTTCTTTACTGGGCGACAGAGGCCTAACCATAAGTTGCTACTCACACAGCAGACTAGGTTTCTCCTTCCAAAAGGGGATTAAAAATTGAAGCACTCTCAAACTGGAAGCAAGGAGAATATAGATTTCAAATAATTTCCCCATTTAGCATTCAGCACCAAGTTTGTAGTCATTGGGACTCTTTCCACATCAGGTCCCCCCTAGCCCATATTGCAGGATCAAGTTAGTTGGCTCTCCAGGTTTGGTCAGAGGCTGCAAGCTCCCACCCCCTGCACCAGGACTTGGTGCCCTTCTCCTCCTTACCCTCCAGTCTGGTATATGCCAAAGTGCTCCCTCCCATCCAAGCTATCCCAATTCAGCCTCCAGAGCATGCAAATGAAGTGATGCAGTCAACATGATGCTGCACAGTGCTGGAAGGAGTTCATCTTCCCCCATAATGAGGTGACCCGCTCGGCACATGGTGGCTGTCTATAGATGCATTCAGCAGCCCACTCCATTCTTCTACCTGATGGGGGGCAGAAGTGATCCAAGAGTGGCCCCCCAGCTGGACGTGAAATCGTAAAGCAATTAATCAAACCTGCTAAAAGGCAGAGCTGACAAGAGCCAGGCCGGCCACGTTATCTGTCAATATTGCTGTATTTATCATGGAAATCCAGCGGGGGCCCAGAGAGGCTGCGGTTTGTTTCCAAGCACCACCAAACAGAGAAAGCGCTTGACATGTGTATGGCGCTCGTCTCCACCCTTCCTCGAGTCTTTCAGAAAAGAAAAGCTGCACCTACCCACCCTCTAGAGGAAAAAGCTACACACAGGATTTGCAGGGAGCCAAGCACTTCTTATCAGCTCATAAAGGCTCACGCTCCCAAGCTGAGAAGTGATGCCCACGAGAAAAGGGCCCTAGATCTTCTATCATATACGCTGCAGAAATTGAGCTGAGAAACGTCCTCATCTCCCTCTTTCCCCTGCTTCTCGAGTGCTGACATGGAGCTAGAAGCACAGCAGCAGTTACCTGGCCACATCGCATACACTACACCCAGGGGCCCAAGATACCCATTGCTTGGGTGCTAACCTCAGAGACCAAGCAACATGTGCCCAGAGGACTCAGCCAGATTTTACAGAGAAGGCTAACAGCAAAGTCCTGCATCACGGGGCAGGGGGAAGCTGGAAACTGCTCAGAAACTAAATGCAGGGAGGAAAGGTTTTACAATTGGTCACTGTTAAGAAAACCCCACTAACATCCCCTCTCCCCTACACTGCCCCACAGGCAGTGGGAAAGGAAATAAGAAGAATCAGGTGTCTTGCATCAACATATGGAGAGCATAGTACATCCATCCTGGTCCAGGCCCCAAAAGGCAATGCTACAGCCATCACTCACTTGACAAAAATGAAGGCTGCAACAGACTAAGAGCATAGGCGCTGTAAGAACACCGATTACAAGGTGGTATTACAAATCTACAAGCACTCAAATCACTGTACAACTAGTAATTACTCACTCCAGAAAGCTTCTGATCTGGCCAGGTAAGAATCCCTATTTTGCTGTTGTGGAAACAAAGGTAGAAAGCTATGCTTCACCCCCATGGTGAGCCTGTGCCAGGCCTTGCACTTGAATGCTAGGACATCCAACTCCGCTACCTGCATTTATCTTTTCAGCACACAGTGCTCTCTGTAGTCACAAATGCTCCAGTTCAGTGTACTGCTGAACAACAAGTGACCTTTTCTGATCCTTTATTAAGGATGACTAATAAAGTCATAATAAGCTGGATACAGCAATAATATTTCATTATAATTTGATTTTTCCATACATATTACTCTCACTTGTGGGCTTAAAATTTGCTTTGCTTGATCTTTTGCCCAACTGGACCGTTCAGCGAGATCAAGCACAATCGCTCTGCAACTTCTGCATAATGGGGAGAGCAGGTGTTTTTTCACATTGAAAAAAGTTTTCAGGTCTGTGAACAGGTTTACRGCAAAGAACATCTGAAAATAATTGCAGATACACTGCTGACATGCCTGTGTCCCATATCTGTGTCCCTTGTCATCCAATAAGGGAGCAGTTCAGGGTGCCACAGTGGCCAGACACATAGAAGGGAACAAGTGAGGTGCAGCAGGGTGGTGCAGCAGGGGAAAAAGGCCACAACGCACTTCATTGCAAGCTCGCTCCTGCCCAACAGGACGGCAGGAAACTAAATGTCACTGAAACATGGCATGATGCCCTCAAGTCTCTGCCTCCTTTACCGCTGTAGCTAATCTGTTCCTATTCTATTCACCTCACCTTTGCTGAGGCTAAAAGCCAACTGTGATTACTTAAATACTAGTTAAGGCATATGTCATTCTTTCTTAAATAAGCAGATAGAAAAATTAAATACAAGTCCTTTGACACATCAGTGTATTAACTCAGAAGCATTGCAATAATTCAGAGCGATAGAGCTCTTCTATCTAAGTACTGCCATTACCTGATGTGTAGCTCATACTCTGTGACAAATTGAGACTGCTGCTGATGCTCTGGTTTTATAACTGTCTTGGGGTTGTACTGGTTCTTGAGAGGAACGCCAGATGACTCCTTGTCCATCTCCTTAGCATGGAGAGAATCAACGGCTAAGGCAGCCAAGGGGCCTCCATGGCAGTGAACATGCTTGTCTGAGTAAGACAAGGTGCACCAGCCTGCTCTGTGACAGGCTCAGATGCAAGCTAAGGTACAGACAAATCCTGCTACTTCACTTTATTCATCAGACACTTCAGGTACGTGGCTGGAAGCAGCTACCATTATTACCACATTCAGACACCTTCCATTTTATCACATGGCACTCAGAGAAATCCAGCATGACAAAATGACTGTTCTGCTTGTCCCTGATAAACTGTCCTTTAAACAAATTCTCCATAAAAAGAATCCACAAATAAACCTGCCTTTTCTCAGCCAGCTGCTTGTTGTAACAAGCTTACTTGACAGCTCTGCATGAAGAGCGTCTCTTACAGACTGTGAACAAGGGCCTGGAGAGTACAATTATGAGTGAGAGCACCACAAAGAAAACAACCACAAGCGCTTGTAGCTTATTCCTAAGCTGCATTCACCAGCCACTAAATACCTGCAATTACAGAAAACTCCAAAGCCTCACTGTCAGGCAGCAAGAATGTGACCATCCCGAGAGAGAAAGATTGCAAGCGCTAGCATTTAGCGTCACTGGACCTACCTTTGCCTATAACGAGACCACACTTATCGGCTGGCACTGTGTAGGTTATTTCCTGCATGCCCCCAGGTGTTCCAACACTCCAGTCCCCACGGCCACGACCTCTTCCTCGGGTGACAGCCAAGCTTCCAAAGCCATCTCGTTCCTTGGAAGGCAAAAAATTTGTATCAGTGGTTTTTTGCTGGCCCCAATGCACATTAAAAACAAAATAAAGCAAGGTAAGTTAAACTGCATTATAATCAATGGCACTGAATTATGATATTCTTGGACTTCAGTTTCACATTCAAGACTTTGAAGCACTTTAAAGAAATGCCAAGTAACATAGGTTACAGTTGCCTTCCTGACTCAGGAAGATATTTATATTTTTTAAATGCATGCCTTTATATCTGCTGAAATAAACCTATAAACAAGCATCAACTACTAAAGGACTTTTAGTTTGTGATGGGGGCTTTCCTTAGAGCAACCAATAGATCTTGGCACTGACACATACAGAAGTTGCTTCCAAACCCTTTCAAGTGTCATTCTTTAAAGAACTGCTGGAATTACTCAGCCGAAATGCACATTCTCCAAAACTTCCAAAAGGAAGCTTTTCAGTTCAAAGACACTTAAAGGACATATCTATTTTGGGTAACCGATTTCTCCAAAAGCAACGGCCACGGGCAGTCAGAGGCTATCATGACAGACCTCAAAATTTAAGTGGATTATTAAAAAAATTATGAAATCAAGTATTCAAACCAGATCTCAGGGCAAGAAGAGATATCAAGACCTACCCTTGATGGACAAGTTATGCTCAGGTATCTGGTCTGGAATGGCCTAACATCTTTACTTCTCGTAATACAAAGGGAATATACAACCTCCTTCATGAGTCTGCCCTACTACTTCACCCATTTTTGTACTTCTTGCTCTTGGGCAATGCAGTATGTTGCTGTCTTTCTTAGATCACAGTGACCACATATGTGAGCATTCATTGCCTTCCCCTGCCTCCCACAGCCAGAGGACTGCAGGCTGTTACTCAGGCCTACTGAGCACAGCCTCCAGTCACTGTCTCACGCTACTGCTGGACTCCATTCCACCAGGTCAGCATTTCCAAATAACATAAGAACAACTAAACATAGGGGGTAAACGTGGAGCTACAATGGGGCCTCATAATACTGCCTGAGAATAGGAGACCCTCCCATAGCTCAGTCAGCCCATACCACATAAAAAAAACAAATAAACAAAAACCAAACCTAGCAGCTCTGCCCTGGGCAGCAGCACGTGTGGCCTACCAGAGGGAAAATTTAACACTGTTCTTCAGATGGTGGCATCCATCCACACAGCTGCATGCATGCAGACCACATTCTCATATAAGCACTTTCCTCCCAAGAGCCTCCAGAACCCACCTGTGCTGTGAGAATGAGCTCACTGATGATGTGTGCTGCGTGTTGACACCTATCGGGAAGCCCCATGACCTGTGCGACTCTTTCAGAACTAATCCCATCATCTGTGAAGAGAGGTGGCAAAGACTAAATTAAAAGGAGAAAACGTCCACCCACCAACAAAAGCTTCCTTCTAGCACCACCATTGCTAGCAGCATTTTCACATAATGTAACTACCCCAAGAGCTACCTCTTCCCTCCAACTTCAGCTCCTCTTCCATGGACTGAAAGAAGACAAAACCCAACCCACATTGCAGAGGGAACAACATTCAAAAGGCAACACTTTCAAATGTCAAAAAGCCATGAAAGAGACTGATATAATTTTTAGAGGACAAAGGCAGCTTTGATAGGTGATCAGACAGCCAAGGACCCAGAGAAAGTTACTTAGAATTAATCAACTCCTGATCCCCAAAGGCTTTAATGTCCTGAAGGAGAACTCTTTAACAGAAAATAGAAGGGGTTTTGTTATTGTTATTTTGTTTATCCATATAATTACCACTCAAGACATGACTGCTGTGACATCTAATATTCGCAAATGAGCTGTATATATAATCTTACTCTCTGAAAACCAGAAAGTGCACGAGGAAGCAGCACATCATATTTAAACGGGTTTCAGAAAGAGACACAATGCACCTTTAAATTAGGAAAGCCTAGCTGCTGTAACCTCAGATCAGATTCACTTTAGCAATCCCAAACTGGAACACTGGTCAGAAAGTAACAGCTCTCCATCCTCACACAAACCTGGTTTAAATTGAATCCTAACTCCAGCATCATTCTGTATCTTTTTGATCATTTCTCCATTTCTTCCTATCACAATTCCAACAGCAAACCTGGGCACAGAGACCTGATGGGAAAGGCAAAGCAGTATGAAAGCTCAAAGAACTAGACTGAATTACTCTGATTTTACAAGGAGATGCTCTTAACTATGAGGACAGGCCATATTAGGGAGCTCCAGGCTACAGAACCATATCGCTTAAGAAAAACAAACATGTGGCCACAAATTCCTTCCCGGCTAAATGAACTCTGCACTACAAGAACGCAGCTTAAAAAGACAATTAGAAAAGGGCCATCTGTGAGTCCATGAGAGCTCCTCCTCTTTGCAGCCAGACTCACTCTTCTGGCAACAGAACACAATGCATTTAAAAATAAGCTTACAGGTTACATGTGCAACTTGATGACTTCCACCCACTACCCATCCCACAGGGAGGTTAGCAGAGTACTCGTGAAGAAAACATACCTCTATGCTGCCTCCTCCCATTCTAGAACTGAAATCATTGCGTACGCCTCGGAAGTCTGCCTGATCTTTCTCTCGGATGATCTCCAGTACCATTTCCCTCGCTTGCTACATGGGGAAAGAAGTTACAGTTAGCTTAAAATTATTCTGCTTGCCATCTTGGTGTTAGGGCCTCATTAGTGGCTAATGGTCAGGCTTCAGGCAAAACGATCTCCGTCTGCTTAACAGAAACAGCATTCTGATTTAGAATTTCTTTTACCACAGTCAATGGAGATCTGTTCTTGATGGCATCTTCCATGTCTGACAAAACCTGCCAAGTGTGCAAGGTGGCAGTTTCTTGTGTGCAATTGCTTCCTTCAGTCTTTCAAAAAGGCCCCTTAGCTTTTAAAGTATCTTTGATTTTTTTGTTTTTGTTTTGTATATAAATTAAACGAAGGGAAGGCCCTTTCCTACTGGATAGAACTGACACCAACATAGTAAGGTAGAAGCTGTGGTAGCATAGCAGAGAGTATGTCCACTAAGAGCTAGAGAGCATGTACCAAGGAGGCAGGTGGGCAGTAGTGAGCTTACTGACACTCAGAAAAGTTAAGCCCAAGTCTGCAGCAATCCAGCAAGACATTTTCTGAGACAAATGAATATTCTTCCTACCTACTTGCAGCCCTCAAGGCCATTCACAAGCTTGCATGTAGCCCAGCTAGTAAAAGTGTACCTTGGAAATAAGCCAATAGTAACCACCATTAAAAAAAAAGCCCACATGTCCAAACCAAAGCCTTTGTTTCTATATATTACTAGTCAAGCTTTTGACATTTTGGTTCTATTTCCAAGTTTGAGTGACATTGGTGAATCTGACTCCTTTCACATTTTTACGTATTTTCCATGCCCCACTGGTATTTTTTTACAGAAGGAAACAACTCAAGACATTTCAGAGATGCCAAGACAGAAATAAGGGCAATGGAGAGATTTCATAGGGATTTGAGAGAGTTAAGAAACACTGTTGCAGCATCCAGAGAATCCCACCAAACCCAAGGATTCATCAAGCTTCTTAAGTGCTTTCTAAGCATGCTCAACTTTTCCAAGTGCCTCAAAGATCTTCCAGCCTATGCAGTCTCCATGATTGCTTGGCATGATTTATAGCACGGAAGATGTGACAACAACAAATCTTGCAAGGCAGAAGAAACCACCTGGGAAGTAGCAGCACTTAAAGCATGATTTGGTTAAAAGTAGCAAGACTGCCACTAAACGCCTTTTTGCATATCTATACCGCCACAATAAGTATAAGAATTTTGAAAAAAACCCCACATTTAAATCTAAAAGCCCACTTGCAATAAGAGGTTTGAAAAATACAACCCAAACATACTATCCCTGAGCAACATCAACTGTTGCAGCAATTTATGATTAGGGAGATCCTATGAAACAGAACTATTTTTACTAGAGCCAGGAATGCTAAGCTAGATTTAAGTACTTAGCAAGGTATGAAAAGCACTTGCTGAGAAGTGGAACATGCCACAGCTAAACTTTAATTCTTTAATTCAAGCATTCCCATCATGCTGCAATCTTCCAGTCTCCGGCTGATCGTGGGTTTTTGCTTTGAACCGCAGGTATGAACACATCTGTAGAACCCTGACACAAGCAGACTGAGGTACCAATATTAAGCAAACCCCTTGGTTTCAGGAGTTGTCATGGGTTTGGTTTTTTTTTTTTAATTACCTGCGTCAATTGGCTGTCTGAGATAATGAACCTTCCACAGAACTTTCTCAAATGTGTGGTTAAGTTAGTCACTAAGAACCCATTTGCTCAAGTAACGTACAGCTATGATTTTTGCTTCACTGACTGGAAAGCATTTCAAAGCTACTTTCTCCAAACCCTCCTCCTCAGCTCTTTTCCTACCCATGTCTAATATCTACGTGGAGCGAGATCTCCTAGGTTACGCTGTAAACAAGCCAACACTTGCTAGTCTGGTGTTTTAACTTGCTCTACTCAAACTTCAACCTTACAGAACAAACAAAACTAGCAAGGATCATTACATTTACAGTTGGATTCAACTCCATTAAATGCTCACAAATATGCTAAAGTTTAAACTTCTCCTCAGTTCTCTGGGGCAAATGCTTACTTTTATTACATACCTGTACTTTAAATGCATCTCCAGTAATACGGAGAGGTTTATCTGCTCCAGTAGGCAGTGGACCATCTTGGATCATAATCATTTTCACACCTGTTCGCTCCTGAAGAAAAAGCACAGAGCACTTTGCTAAGCAGAGTCCCTAAAACAAGGGACTATACTTTGGTTACTAAACATTACGTAGGTCAAATCAGCAGCTTTACAGAACGCTACTTTAGATCTTCATGGGCACTTATAGCACAAATTCAGTAATAGTCCTAGAGTGTAAAGGACTGCCAGAAAGTGTGCTACTCCTGAAGTTCTCAAACAGCTGAATACCTTGCAAAAAGAGAACTCCTCTGCCTCAACAACTGATTTTTCAGCCCTTTCCAAAATCTGTAGCTGTCTGCATATAATAGTTATTAAGTGACCAGCCTTAAAACTATTAGATGACAGAGGCCTAATCAGGGCACTCAAAAAACTACATTTTTGACCTAGGTGCTTTTCTGAAACCCTCTATTCTTTAAAAAACTTGTACCAGATGGAGGAATAAAGAATGTCTAGGAACATAGATTTATACATAACACAACACTTTTAATTAGAAAGGGGTGGGATGAGGAAAAAAAAAAAAAAAAAAGACGACACACGCCACCTTTATCACAGATCAGCAACAAAAGAGAAGCACAGCACTCTACAACAGCATGGCTGGCATTAAAAACTATTGCAGCAGCAGACTAGACATAGCCTTTTCTTGGCTACAAGGATCCCCTCCTGAACAGCACACACCAAATGTTATCTAAAGCACACTAGTTTCTTTCACAGTTCTGGCAAAACTCCACTACATGCGTAGCTGGGGCCAAACCGATTTTGTTTGTAACACAAGATTGGATTTGAGTCCAGCTCTCCGAAGGCAGAAGAGTAGTCCCTGCTGTAGAAGGTTAGAGCATTTAAGGCTCTCCATTTCAGCACGCTCTTGTTGATTTAGAGAAGCTGCAGTAGGGAAGAGAGCCCTAAAGTAAATGCATCTTGCGCACCTGCAACTGTTTTATTGTTTCACCTCCTTTGCCGATGACTAGACCCACTTTGGATGCCGGGATCAAAATCTCCTGAATCGTACTGTTGCCATCAACATCGTTGTGAAAACCAGGTCCGTTCCGACAGCGATCTACAATCTGCCCCAGTAGCCGTTTTGCTTGTCTTTGGAAAAGAATCGAGGGAAACAACCATTAGACAACATTGTTCCACGTGACCAAGAGACCAGGAACCATCGGAATGGGAAGCGATCGGGGAGAGGAGAAGAAGTGAAAAGATGGAGGAAACCATAGTTAGCACAATGTTTGCTTTTTTATAACTCTCTGATGTATATTTTCCCCTATCATGATTACTTATAAGCAGTTTGATTTTGAAAAGGGAAGAGAGAAGGAAGAGCAGCAGCATGCTCTGACCTCTTTGGAAGTTAAGGATAATAGTTGAGCTATAGCATTTGGGGTGCTTATTTTGAATGAAGATGCTCTAGGTTCTAAACTTTTCTAAACTTTTTTAACATATATACAATATTTGGTAAAACTCAAGCTCTGTTCTCYTTCTTGGTCAAGACAAAAAACACACACTGCTCTGATACTAACAGAGCACATTGGTTAACCACTCTCTGATCAATCACAGGCAACTGCCTTACTCTTCTCTGCCTGCTCTTACCAGCAGCACGAGAACACTGCTCTAACACAGCCTCTGCCCCAAGCAGTAGGTGCTGAAGCTACACTGCGAAGTGAGGCAAGGATACTGCAGCAGCAACCAGTGAAAGAYTGGGTTCTTCTACTCCTGGTGAGAAGAGACACAGAAAGAAGCATCTGGGAAATTAAAGATCCCTTCTCTAAAATCTTTAGCAAGTCAGAGGTAACTGACAGGGTTTCCTTTCATCTTTGAAGACTCCTAGTACCAACACATCCCTTTTCTGCCCTTCTCCCACAACCCTTCTCAAAGTAGGCAGAAGAAAGTCACTGGTTCCCTATTCAGTCTAAAGTAGCGTCTTCCCCTCTCTCCACTTCATACCATGCCATATCAGGCACCCTAGGAGGACTGTCTTCTCTCTGGCGATTTGAAGAAACCAGTACAAAGTCATCCCTCACAAGCAGACATTCACCCAAGACAGCTCAGGGGGTGGTGATCTGAGGCTGCACACAGATCAGAGCACTGCTTTCTCTTGACTTTCTCACAAAACAAGGCAAAAGGTAGAATTTCTGGAAGCCCGCTTCAAATATTCTGGAAGAGTCTTAAGTGGTTTTATTCATCTACCTTCATATTTTGCATAAAGTTCTTTTAGTGACAATATAGAGACTACAACAGCTAATACACAATGTATTTCAGATGAGAAGGGGTCATTTGGAAATTAACCCTCTTAGTTTGCCACTGRATATAACTAATGGAAACACTCCTCACAAAACCCTTCACAAAGAAGTCTGACATGTAGATTGGTTTCCTTACTTCATTTTCTTTTTCTACAAGTAGCCTGAAAAAATAGTTCAAACAACCAACTTGACAAGAATTTTAGCACAAAAGTAAATTAAATTTCACCTAATTCCATGTCCTCAACACCTTGTTCTGCTTCACAAATTGAGTATTCTCACTTTTTTTTTWAAATTTATTTATATTTTATTTAAAGACAGACTTGGACATGACTACATTTAACTGCTTATTTCGGAACCATGAAGTCTTAACTCTCCTCCATTTTCCCCCAACTGCATCTCATCAGGCATCCCAGCTTTTTAATATTTTGCTCTTGTTCTGAAATATCCTTTGCTAAAGGGGGAAAGCACTTCAATATCAGCAAGAATACATTGCCTGCCCTACAATGTGAGCTTGTCAATTATATTTATTATGGCTCACTGCTTGCACTATTATGGTAGAAGAAGGAGATTTAAGTACCCTTAGATCTCTCAGGAATGGAAGAATGATGAGTATCTTCTCTTTAGAGAGACAGTCTTTGCGCCCATGTATTTTCACTATCAAATGCAACTCAAAGATTTCCAGATGGATTTTAAAAAACCCACCTACCCAAAGGCTGGGGAGAGAAAGAGCAGCTCCATATGTTAAGTGTGTTCCTGTAAGCCTGAGGATCCTGGATCCAGTTCCAGCAGGAGGTCCTCAACTGGTTTGTGAGAGTCTCAAACTCAGCTCCTGGGAAGGGGGAGGGAGGAAACACTGTCCCTAAAGTTTCTATAGGTCTAAAGAGTAGAAACCCCTGCTGGCTGGCCACGTGTCTCTACCATGCAGGGATCAGAATTCAAGACTTTGGTTCAGTCCTTTGCTTCTTGTTGGCAGCGATGCAGAGGCAAGCACACTCATGGGCCTCATGCTGCTCTGCAACAACACCAACATCTCCAGATTATTCTGGAGTGGCACCGACAGGCTTTGGAGGCCTCATGCAGCCCTTCTTCAGCTGGAAGGATGGTCATCTCAATAGCAGTAGGGAAGCGAAGGGGAGAAGAGAAGTGCCCTTCAACAGCTTAGCTCAGTATCCTGGAGAGCTGCAGTTAGAAAACTGCATCCTAGGTGCCCTAAGAGCAACCTTGCCCTGCGGAGGGGAATTCCACGGAAATTTCTGCAGAGGGTTCAAACTGCAACTGGAAAAAAGCCTTTGAGGTGCACAGTTTAAAGCATCAGACCAAGAGGTTCTATGCTCCAGAGACCCTCAAGTTTCTCTAGGCCAACATTTGCTGGTGTGGCTAACCAAGTAGCACCACTGACAGAGCACAGCATTAGGGAGAAGAGAGAGAAGGAGAAAGGAGAGAAATGAAATCAGAACTCACTCAATGCTCTCTGGCGTCCCGGTGAGTACACAGGGCCTCTCAGGCATCCCACCACTGTCTACAAAGGAAACAAGAAGGAAACTTTTAATACATGGAATTAAAAAAATGGCAGCTGTTTCAGTAACTATCAAGCACTAATGGAAGCACCGCACACCCCCTGCACACAGAGCACACTAGTGAATTCAAAGACATCCAGGGTCAACATATTTTAAATGATTTGCTGGATGTCTGCATTCTTTTAAAGCCTTCCCCACTACTTAAAGGGAGGGGTAAGAACTTAGACTACATTCATCAACAGTTTCCTGTACAGCACTGTAGTACAATCTTCCCCAAAGCAAACAGGCCCTAGCACAGAACAAACGGACCGTCCCAGTTTTTCGATGCAAGGCGAGTTGTACAAAGAGCTGCTGCCACCCTCCTGAAATGTCTTCTGCCAGGAGTTGGAGCTGACCAGACTAAACAGAGACAAACCGCAGAGCTGAGCAAAGTGGTACCACCAGGAGAAAACTCAACAGCTGCAATTTCAGGTCTAAGTACAACATGGATTGTCCATTTGCACTGTACCCATCTGTTGGTTAAAGACAGTTCCTTAATTGTTTCATTCCCCAAACCACCCGACRAACCTGTTTTCTATGCTAGTCGGGAGGTCAGTCCCACAACAGCTCTCCCATGCATGTTAGCCTAGTATATGTCAGTTGTTAATGGTGATAACAYGCCATGAGCATGGCAAGGCACCTGATCTAATGGACACAACATCCTTCAACATTAAAACCTGTTCACCYGCCATACAAAGAGGCTCTTACCTGGAGCAATTTGAATTTTGCAGCCAGACTCTGCCTGAATCCGTGAGATCTGTTCTCCTCCCCTGCCGATTACTGAAATGAGTTCAACAAGCATCAGAACGTACCATTTTTCCAAGTAACTGCAGAGCACCTCCCCCCTTTTATTCCGCTGCAGCTATCTATAAAGGAACAGTTTGACTCCAGGATTGCAGAAGAGGCATCCACAGCATGACCAAATTTATSATAGCAGAAGAACATTAAAATACTGCTGAAAGTTATTCTATTTGCTTGGAAAAACAAAAGAAAGAAGCCTGTCTTGCACTGGAATGGAAATACATAGTATGCAAGAAATAAGGCACTAGTTTGAGTGCTGCTGGAAGAGGCATTTAAGTATATCTTGTTCAGCCTGAACCAACAAACCAGTTATTTGGGGTACTAAAAAAGGCAAAGATTTTTGCTTTTATTTCTTTAAAATTCATATTTTACTGCCTCTTTTCAATGGACATGCTATTTGGCTGGTCTGCACTCAGACAGAACTGTTACATACTGAAACGCTCTATCAACCTTAAGTGAAAACAAATACCCATCTCCCTTAACTCCTGGAGTCGGCACATCGTTGTTTCACAACGAGACATACTGAAGAGAGACTACGTGCCAATCACCATTCATATCCTTCCCAGGCTGCAAAAAGAGCAAAACTGTCAAGTCAAACAGGTATGCCTGGCTCAAGATGCTCCCACAGAAGCATCTCTCAGCTGTGGGTTTGCCACCCTCCTGCACCTGTCGTCCCCTGAACCAGGATTAGATTTAACACAGAGATGATGCACCAACAGAGCATGCAAGCTCTCCTCTTACAGAGCTACAGCATCCCTCCAACGTTCCCCTACATGTGGTACCAGGACCGATAAATGAAGAGGTGTGGCAGGAGAAGAGTGAGCATTTCCCTTGCAGGAATTTGAGTTACAGTTTTATAGTATCTTTAGAGTCGGGACAAAACTTCACGCACTAAGGTGTAATTATCATGGCCTGTTATTTTCCTTTTTACTCTCCATAGATCAAATTGGAAGAGATACACAGAGATCTAGTACTGGAAGAGTCTATGCAATCGCTGTAGTAACACATCAGCAGGAGGTGCCGTTGAAAGGAAGAGTAATGATCATCAAGAGGAAGAGAGAAACTAGGATCAAGCTTGAAAAAGAACAGTATCATGAATGCATATCTAGGAAAAATTCTCATCTGAGCAATGCACGCTGGTTGCGTTTCCCTGCAGCAAATGTATGAGAGATTCAAAATTCTGTTTAACTTGCCTTGAGCAGACTCTTATTTTAACATTTAAATGTTGTTTTCCTCCCTCAACTCTCACAGTTTTGCATTCTCAAAGGAAGTAAAATGTTTCAGTGAGGGGAAATAAATTCACTTTTGACTTGTTTATGTACTACGCTAGTGGGAATTTAAAGGAGAGAATCACTAAAACTCTCAGTAACTTATACCACACAGTCTTGTTCTTACTACTGGGACACCAAGCTTTTCGATGCAGTTTGCACCTGGATTTTAAACACAGATCATCTGGTCCCCATGAAGACAGCATTAGACAAGGCTTATCCAAGGCTAGTAAGCACAAAAACTTGTGAGCATGTCAGAATAAACAGCATTCCTGCACAGAAAACACATCAAGAAACATCAAAAGCATCCAAGGTACTTACTAAATCCAACCATTTTATCAGGCACTTTGAACTCTTCTGTTATTACAGCCCTGAAAAAAAAAAGGAAGGAAAAAAAAAAAAGTCAAACAGTCATTACAAAGAACAATTTGGAAGACAACTATGTTCCTGCTGTGGAAACCAGGCACAGCAAGGCTTCTGCACACACAAGTAAACACCACATCACAGTCAAAATCATTTGTTTTGGAAGGGACCTCTCGTGGTCACCTAATTTCTCCTATGCTGGATACATTTCCAGTCTACTCTCCGCTATCTTCAATGGAGCTGATGGAAGAACCTCTTTTTGTCATTCTTGCTCCRGACAGATTTAACTGAATAATGGCAAAGTTTCTTTAATATTTAGCCTAGACCTTCCAAGCCGCAGTCTCTGCCTACTACTTTTGGATATGCTCTTGCCAAGGGACACTCACCAAAGCCAATCCTGGTATGAATGCCCACTCTGATATTCACAGTTTTTTGTTTTTGGTTTTGGTTTTTTTTTTTTTTTTTGCCTGATTGTCCTTATAATTCTTTTCCTTGGAATTTATAAAAGCTGTCTTCAATTATCCTTTGAAGTCTTATTATCTCGAGACTTCCATATCTATTGCTCTTTGGACTTTTTCAATGTGTCTCTGCCTCAAAACATAGCACCCAAAGCAACTTCCTAAGACCTGACCGTAGTCAAGTAGAAAAGAATTATCTTGGATGGTTTTTTGCTTAGCCATTTCTATCTCATAGAAAATACAACATAATGAAATATGGAATTTGCAAAATCCATATATTTAGATATGCATTATACACAATTTGTTCAGCAATCTCAAAAGCAATGAAACACCTGCATAATTAGTTCAATGCAGGTTTTGTGGTGAGGTATATTAAAATCTTCCCATTTTTTGCTTTAGATCAATTAGGGAAGGAATAAAATACACAGTAGACTTCACCAGCTAACCCGCAGATAAAGTACTCTCCACTGTCCTGAGGCTCACCAGCAGAGATGCAAAACCAAACAGTGCCATCCACACCCGCAACAGAACAGGGAGGTTCAGAACTAACAGTTGTTTTATCCTGGAATAAACCCAGCCTGTTGCCAAAACGTCCTATCCTGCATCATTTGTTAACCACCCTGTGATGGAGGAACGGTTGCAGCTGGACAAAGAAGCTAACCTAGCAGAAAACCAACCACCCAAACCAGAAAGAAACCAATTCAGGCTTTTCAGCCTAATCAATTCCCTACACGAACACCACTCCAGGCAGAAGAGAGGTGGCAGGTAGCAGCAGAGCAGACAATGCTGCTCACCCTTCTCTGTGCTGCCCTGGACATTAGCTTTAACCTAACCATTAAAAATCRAAGGTTCTACAGTCTTTATGTATAATGCTTGTCCTTTCTGCTGAGGCCCCCAACAAACAGCTGGTTATGATGGAAACGCACTACTATTTGCCCAAAGGTGAATCCAGCTTTAGAAATGCTCTCCTCTTCCTACTCAAAAGAAGACAGTCAACTCCTTAAGAGCACTATTTGAGAAAAACTAAGAATTTTACTTTTGTATTAGATGCTAAGACATGCTGCACAACAACTCATACTTGCTTCAGTCTCCCAAAACCATCTTTGACAAAGGAGTCATCCCAGGTCATATTACACCAACAAAACTAAACTAAAAAATATAATTAAAAAAAAAAATTCTACCTGCTCGTTTAATACTTCCAACTTCTGTCAAAGTGCCAGAGCTTTTTTTACTTTTTCTTTCTTCCCCCGCTAGGGCACAGGAAGGGAGAGGAGAGAGAATTTATTCTGCTTGGTCCTGCAGATTTTCAGGAACCAAATCCAAGTTTCACATTGACTCTTCTTTCTTCATCACAACAAACAGCCTTAAAGGGTTAGCAGAAACCCCAGCCTGGAGAAAACCTAAGCTGACAGTTTCTCCACATTCTCAACCTCTGACTTCCTAACACTACTACAGATGGTGGATCAATAAACAATTAGAATTGATCAATAAATAATAAAACATAACCCACTGCTTACCTTTGATGTACCAGGGCCCCTAACTGGTTACCTACTGTGGCAGAGAGAGAAAAAAGGAAAAAAATCAAAGCATTAGCACGGATAAACTAACTTCATCCCTATAGAAAAAGAGTTCTTACCATTTCATCAAAAAAGAAAAAAGCAAAACAGTAATTTAGGTTCAGTGACTGAAATGAATGCGTTATGTGGTACAAAACAGGAGGGGATTTCTTGATCAACACACACCATAACCCAGTGTCCAGCTGAACACAGGATAGGGAATTGATCTGCGTCTCCCCATGCTGAGAGTCATGGGAGAAAATCCTGCCTGCCCAAATCCAAATCCCTGCAACTAACCTCCCCCCTTCCCAAATTAAGCCCAAAGTAGTAAAAAAAGGAAAAAAGGGGGAGAGGAAGGGGGAGAAGAGAAATTTCAAGCAGACTGGTATGTATTAAAAAAACAAAAATAAAAGCTGAGTGGACCCAGAGATTTAGTCTAGGCAAAAAGCATTAAAGACTGCTTGCACATACTTCTCTCTGTGTCTCTTATCTGTGCTCCATGGAGCCCACTTACACGGAGACCTGTTAAAGGAATAGATCTGTTAAGTAACCTTGTGGCATCCAAACAGTATTTAAAAAAAAAAACAAAAACAAAAAACCCCACCACATTTTACTGAATACACACATTCCAGGCATATCTGCCATGTTAGCTGGTGGTCCATTTATGATTAGCAGTTATCTCCACAGCTGACAACCCTCAAACAGATTTCTCCCCCCCAACCCCTACAGATTAGATCTTTCTTCCAAATGTTAATGGAGAAAATATCATTAGACCAACTCATGCAAAGTGGGAACACATGCCCTGCTGGGCTTCCTACTGGACTTTGCCTGCAGCAAACCAGCTGAAAACCAGACCATTTGGTCCTAACAACCAGTTGAAAGATTATATTGCATGCCTGGAGGGCACAAGTAGCGAAACAAATGAAACCGGCCAACATGTGAGCTGTGATAATAAAGATGCTGTTTCAAACTACCTTGCAGCAACCTGCACATTCTTTGACCTGAAATAAATTGGCAATCAGCTGGCAGGGTTAGAAAGCGGATGCATCCCACACTCTAAATCCGGTAGAAAAATGCATAAAGTTTGCGGCCAAACACTTTACTCAAATAAAATAGACAAAGAGAGTCAATACTGTATTTCTGCTGCGTGTCAATACCTTCATAATAGTTCAGGACCAAAATATCGACAGCATATATATTTTATTACTCTCCCCAGCTCAGTGATAAGACAACCGCTGCGTTATTGACTCCATTAGATTTGTCTTTGCATATTCTCACCCTGAATATAAAAAGCTCTAATTTGATAACTATCAATACTGCAGTTGAAAAGGGTAGGTGATGTAATGGGGAATATTTGCTCTAGCTGATAAGCTACTACCTCAGAGCTGAGCAAATACAACCAAGCAAATTCAGAATCTCGCCATCTTGCCCCAAACTGTGCTCCAAATATTTTTACTATGCGCAGTAGGTCTGGTGGCTACTGCCATAGTATGGGATTGCCCTCACCACGGACCAGGCCACTCATTATCCCAAGATGCCAGAAAGAGTGCTCTTAACACTACAAGGCTGTATTTAAACATCCACTTCGCATTTCAATTCACCATAACAGCTCTCTTAGCAGTCTGTTCCACTGCAGCCGCTGCCCACAAATTATGAGACAGATACACATCCTATAATCAACTCCTGAAGTTCACGCAAGGAATGGAAGAGCCTTCATTTTGTAACACAATCCTACACTTGAAAAAGACAACTTCTTAGGGGAAAACTGTACGAGCACAAGAAGTTAAATCAGTCAGGGAAATAACGCTTCAGATGTACATAACAATGTCTCCAACCTATTCCAAGTACTATACAAACATAGTAAGCCATTCACCACCCCAGGAAGATATCAGCCTTACTGTATATTTATTGTACAAATTAGTTAAAAAAATTAAGCCACAATAACTTATTTGTGAAATGTGGAAGGAATGATCTTGCACATAACCTCTCCGTGAGCTGATAGAAGGCAGATGGAGAGAACTGGGAGTGATTTACTTGAAGTCAGTTATGATTTCTCTCTGTTTTGGGGGAAAAAAAGAAATGACATGGCTCCCGGTTCCAACAATCTAAAGGTCCATTCCTCCTCCAACATGCCCATTTTGCTCTGAAAGACAGGGACTAATAGAGAGGCAGGGCTGGGGCAGACCGTGCTCGCTGCCGTACTGGAAGCTGATGTTCTATTCCACCATCTCCCTCTTCAYGCCAGGGAGGGGGCTGAACTCTGACAAGCCACGTACATATTTCACCCTTTTACATCTATTGAGTACAATTTAACTGTAACTGCAGTCATCCTACTGCAAATAAGGAAAACTACTGAACAACATCAGCACAATTTCCTATTAATGGCACCTGCTGGTTGATAACTCTTCACTCTGTTTTAGGCTTCACCTTAACTGAATTCTACCTAACAGACACTCAAAACAAATGTGGATTTTTTTTCCACCCCATAAAACAGAGCAGTGCCTCCCACTAAATTAATGTGCATGATGGGAATATACAATCTCATCAAGAATATCTTCATGGCTAGAATAAAATCAGAGCGACGCATAGCCTGGAGAGCAGTGGAACAGGGTTGCATTTCATACTTTTGAACCAAAATGGGATCATCATAAATTTTAGAAAGCTACAAGGAAGACATTAGTTACCCTAATTCTTCATCATTAAATATTGCTAGGTTTTTCTTTAATTAAATGGTCAAAACCTAATAATTTTCATGTCTCCCTTCACTGCAAATCTTTATAGGCTTTTTTCCCCTCCCTTAAACTGCCTTATTTAAAAAATGATGATCTGTAAAGTTGAGATTTGAAGAACACTGGGATTTTGTGTATTACACCAAAACTTTTGCCAAGAGATCAGGACTTTTGCCCTGGTCCTACTGCTGCTACAGATGTCTCAAGGARCATCACTACTAACTTTCATCATCAGTAAGACAGGGATAAGTTTTCCTTCAGCTCATCGCTATTTTCATTGAAAACATGTTGGAGCAAAAGAATAAAGTATTCTGTACAACAGGATCATATTGTGTTTCAGCCCCTCAGCTCTACTACAATCAAGTTTTATTACACCAAAACAGGCCGTCCTCATATTTGGACGCACCACAGAAGATTGGGCAAGGCAGGCGATTGAGAGAGGCGGGTGTGAGGATTCTCCAAGGTCTCTCATCTTTGTTTCCCCAGACTCAAAGGATGCCCCAGCCTTCAGCTGCAACATTGCTGCTTAACCTTACATACATCATTGGAAAYGTCTTCAAAGCACTCCAAAACAGGTCAACCAAAGGCTAACGTTCTGGCGATCAGTCTCTTTCCAGCAGACTAGATCCCTGCTTCCTTTGAACAAGGAGGCTGTTTCTTTAAGGATTATTTTGCATTAAGTAAACTTATTAAATTGTGCTGGTAATTAGAGGGACCCATTAATTAGAATGGAGGCCAGGAGCAGCCGTTGGCCATTAACAGGAGGGCTGTGATCTATCCTCAGCAGCCAGCCACAAGCAAGGTGCCACCAGGTCTCTGCAGCTCAGAGCTAACCCCATCTCTAGTGCTCACCTTTGCTGAGAAACATTAACTGCTGCAAGTGGCCATATAAATGCTGACTACGACTTACTGTGAGCAGTACAAATAAACCTGATCTCCTCCCTGCACTATAGCTATTTGCAGGATTACTTTAAAGTTGTTTCCAGAAAGGGGAAATAAAGAAGCCAGGGAAAAGAGAAATAATCAGTCTCAAGCTCCATCTAATACCAATAGGCCAGGTCACCAGGGCCAGTCCTAGCAGCTCTTCATTTCAGATGAAGGTTATGTTAAGGGAAGTGCAAAAGGCACTCGCACATTCTAGTTTCCAACACTATGACAAATCTATTTTTCCTGGAAATGCTCTAAAAGCAGCTGAATTTGTTTTGACCAGCACACTGTCACCCTGTCTTAAGACCACTTCCTAAGCTGACATCAATCAGCCACGCCAGCAGCCGTTTACAAAAATGGACAGGCAGAATTAGATTTTCCTGAAAGACAGACAGTTTTCTTGTCACCTTAAATACTTCCCCTGAACCCAATTTTTTCAGGAGTATTAGGAACAGAAGTAATTTTCTAACAGCTACATGGGGATAAGGAAGCAGTGAGAACTGCACCCAGCCGTGAACACGCAGTATACAGAAGTAAACAATCAAAAGATTTACCACCAGATTTGTTTCCAAGCTATCCAGAGCAGCAGAATGTATCCAAACCCCCGCACTATAAAATTTCCAGAGCATGCGTAACAATATAAATAATCGCTTCTTGACAACAATGTCTCCAAACTGTGGTTCACAGACAAGCATAAAATGGAGAAAAGTGTGGGCATGCAATCCCAACATCCCTTGTTCGCAGCTAACAGAGGACTAAAAGATCATCCAAATGGGAAGTGCTTTCCTAATTTAAGTGTCCTATTAAAAGCAACTGCCATCTTCCAGATGCCTAAAGCCAAAGCTGCATTACAGATGCATTTTAATGCCATGGCAGCAAGAGAAGGTAGCCTAAGACTGACTAAGGTATGGATCATACCACAAACAAATACAGAGCAAGAAGCACTTGCTGCTTCAGGAGTTCCTTTGCCAGGCTGCAGTTCTGGGTAGGCAGTTAAAGAGCAGCGCAGGAGGATTATGTGGTTAGGTGGGGAACTCATCACACAATTGTATTTCAGTACAGGATTTACTAATGCCGTTAGAAATAAAACCCAAGATGACCAAACCTGAAAGAAGCAATACAACCCTTGCTCCTACCCTGACAATTCTGTTTCCTTAGTGAAATTCCAGCCCTTTGAAATATTACTTCCATCATTTCTCTTCTCCTCTAAGATCTCACAGATCAGATTTTTGGGAAGGGAGTTGGACAGAATTATAACATCTACAGATGTACATGAAGAACCCAAGGGCAAATACAGCACTTGGAGCTACTTTAAAAACAGTTACAAACGAGGCCCAGTGCTGAACAAGCACCCAGGGTGAGCAAACACCCGTAGGTCTTTACATCAGCAGATCAACTGCCAATACAACCAGAGTACAGCCGCTCTGGAAGGCTCTCCCAGTAACGATACCTGCTCCATGGAGTTACCTATAACAGCACAAGAAACCAGCAGTAACGTACATTTATAGCCCAGACTCCAACTGTATTGACACTGTTTGTGTCAACACAAACAAGGCTCAGCAAGTAATAGGGCTCACCAGTAAAAGTTTAAGTACAAAGTCTAACTTGCGCTGTCATTAAGCGCTACGACCATTTCACRTGTTAAAAGTTCATAAAAACCCATTTTGTCAAGAGGTCAGACTTCTCAGTTCAGCCTGATGAATCAATGAAAGAAATAGGTAGGACTAATGTTATGAATGACTAGTTCCTAGAAGGCTACTTTTGTTCTTTTTCACATATAGCCACTTATTTAAGCCATTCAGACACAGCTCAAAGTTGTTCAGCATTCTTCAATGCTGAACAGCCTGCTTGACAGCCGAGCACCTTCCCATACACACACCAACACATACCAGTAATACCAGGCCTCTGGCATCTCATAGACATAGTGATGCTCCAGCCTGAGATATAAAGCGCGGGGGCTCACCCAGATCAACCCATTCTTTCCCAAAACACCAAACCAAAGGAGCAGCAACCTCTTGCTCAAACAGAGCCAACACCAGAGAACAAAGTGGGTTGTGGCACGTGTTCAGAAAACAGTAGTGTTAGCAAGCCAGAGGCTCCACATAAAAGAAACTTCTCCCCATGCTCCAGCACGCTTTTTCAGAGTGAGAAGCAGACGTGCAGTATTTTCAGCCTTTGCCTCACACAGCTTTGTATCAGACAGAAAAAATTATTTTCAAAATGAAGTGCTAGGCAGCAGCTTTCCTTATCTCCTCAGTACTCCTGAACATATCTGTGGGGGAGAGAATCACCCTGCAGGGCTACCTGTGTCAGTAAAAATACTAGAGGAAATAGGAAAAGACGACATAGCCACATTTTTTTTTTATAACCAACCACAGGAAAAGGTGAGCTCTTTGCATCTATACAGCAGCAGATAATGCAGTTTAAACACTTCTTGTAACAGTGCACATCATTAGATTTGTAAAAAAGAAAACACCTGTTCTAACATTTTTGTTGATCCCGCCAAAGGTAAGAAACTAATAACTTATTTTAAAATTGTAATACTTCATACAATATTAACTCAGTCACCAGATATGGTCCACCCAGTAAATAAATTATTCTTTGGCGGTGGCCAATGTTAAATGCTTCAGAGATTTAAGAATCCTCAAAGAATAATTATGAAAAAAGCTAAGCCTAATACAGGAAGTTTCCTTCCAACTTGCATCAACTTACAGCAATACCCTTTCTCCTTAAAATTCATGTACAAAGCAATCAGAACTCTTGACAGCAACTCAACTACTGTGCTGTGACCACTRCTACACATGGAAAGGAGCACATGTAATACTGTCCCTATACACTGCCTACTCTCAAAAAATAAGGGTCCATCAGGGAAGAACAGCTTTATTATGTACATCTGGTAGTCTATACATAGGCTCCAGCACAGTTCCAATAAGCACACCCTCCTCCCTCCCCCCAACTACCTTAGAACAAGATTTAAATTACAGAGTTCGTTTGCTCATTCCCAAAGTCCATGAATTGTTTCACATTAATAACATTAATGCCTAGGAGCCCTGTGCTATCTAGATAAGACTAAACAGCACAGGGAATCTTGTATAAAATTTCTATACGCAGAAAGATGCATTGATTTCTGTCCTTAAAGCAGACAACTGCCTCCACAGATGAATTTCAGGAGCTGCATCCACAAGATTGACTAATCATAGCCAGCTTACCTCCATCATCCAGGGGCCGTTTCTGCACGCCATAACCGTAGACTGATGGGTCCACAAGTGTTGTGGAATTATTCAAGTGAGGAATATCTCCAATTTTAGCAGCAATCTATAAAAACAGGGGATAAAAGCATGATTAGCATACCTGAAGTTTCAGCCACCACAGCTAAACACTCTTTCTTCCAATAAGGCATTTACCCCAGTCCAATCTTCTCTCAGCTATTTTCTATACAGGTGGCTTTATAACAGTTCCAAGACAGCAGTGCTTTCATTTGTAAACCATTTTCTGCTTGCTTTTAATATTTGCTTAATTAAGATCGCATTCACCCAGTTCTTCTTCTTGATCATAAGTAGGTATTTACTCCCTGGAACATTATATTCAGGTTTGTTCACTCAACGGACAGCTGACAAGCTAAATCTTGCAAAGAAGAGAGTTCAAACTAGCTCACCAACTTTGTCCTGGAGAAGCTGCTACCACCATAGCCGTGTGGGAGGACACATGCTTCCTTCTACGTCTGTGCATATCCACATACATAGAAATGCATACTCGCACGTCAGTGGGGGGAGCGGAGGGAGAAGAACGAACGTGAAAATACGCAGCACAAGGACAGGTTTGGGAACTCCTTGTCAAAGAGACTGGATCACCCTGTGTTTACTGTACGAAGAATAAGCCAGCGGGCAAACTATTAGCCCAGAATTAGTTTCCATTTCCTGCAGCAGTCAATACAGCACGACTAATGCTGCCTGTGCCTCTGCTTCCCTCCCTTACAGAGGGGTAACAGCCATTCCCTGCCAAGCCAGGATGCAAGGACAGTATTTACAGGAAAGAGGAGACAGTCAGGTATCACAGTAAGGGGACTAAGGTAAGCAAATAAACTAGGTGGGAGAGAGACCTAACCACCACTTAATAAAAGCGAAAAGTTAAGCTTGTCTCTTATGACATCTGGGACACATCTATACAGATGGATGCTGACAGAAGCGAGCTCTTTCACCTGCTTTCCAAGCTAAGTGATGTAAGCCCACTCTAGAAACGTAATGTGCACTGCTTAGCACTGCACCCGAGTTAATATCCCCTTTGGGGACAGGCAACCTGCAGTCTCACAGCACCCCTTGCCTACATAAAGTACTTTGCTATAATAAGCAAGTGCAGAACAAAGTAGTTACAGAACAAATATAAAGCACGGTGTATACTACAGCATTTGCTTCCTTTTCCAGCAAAAAGAAAATAATTGAATAGGCTCTTTACTAGGAGTCTGATCTCACTCTATTATAACTGGGATTTCACCAGAGAGTAAGGAACAGGAATAGATGAAAGAGCATTTTACACAGATACGTTTTAAATGAAGACAAGGGCAAATGACAAATATAACTACAGGTGTTTCTAAAATTTGAGTTTTACTGCAACAGAAAGACATCTACAGTAACTCTGGTTGTTGACACTATCGGCAGCTGCAGTGGAATAAACAACTGCCCAAGATTCAGAACCACAGGGTACTAAAAAAAAGCTATTTGAAATAATCTTGAAAGATTGAGGGCACTGCTTTTAGAAAGAGAATAGAAAACATTCTCTTCAATGCCTTGCATGAAAAGGGCTCCAAGTTTTGACCATTTTCTTCTCACAGTCCATTCCCTCCTGTCCTCTTTTAGAAAGTCAACAACTTTGTGATGTCAGAAATGCCAGGAGCTAGAGAATAAAGTCTTCCCGCAAGACCAGCACAGTGATCATGTAGCAAAGCTTTGATGACAAGCACCTTGTATATCAACATCTCCAAAAACTAATAAGCCCATAGAAATCTGATTCTGAAAGCATTAACACAGACCACCCCTTGTCCACTCCATACTAGGGAATGCCAGGTGATGCCTTGCTTTTTTGTTGAAAACTGTACTGCATCCACGGTTCCAGCCCTTTGCCCACATGCCTTCCCCTTACATTTGGGATGCAGAGGATTTTAATGAAGGTACAAAGAGCATAGATGTTTCCTGACTACTTCAATGCTGAAAAATAAATTTAAAAATATATTTGATAACAACCTATTAACAGCTTTCACCTAATAACTTACAAACGTATGCCAAAAGGAACAGTGTCAGGTATAACATACCCTGGCAYGTTTTGGAACATTTGATTTTAACATGCCCTTTATGAAATCTCTTTCTGTTAGCAGTTATTTACTTGAAAAAAATCTGTAAGTTGTGGAAACTGCTAGCTGATAGTTTGGAGCTGAAATCACACACCACACGCTCAAGGGAAAGAAAAAAAATAGTCTGTGGATAGCAAAAGCTGGCCTACAAAAGCAAGCTAGCATGAAGCACAAAGGTGTGCATGAACAGATCACCAGCACCAAGGCTGTCCGCTCCCAGAGCAGGAGAACTTTGCAAACCCCTACTCATGGTTAGCACACAATTATCGCCCTGGCACAGAACCCTCCAAGTAAAGGGCAAAATAAGAGAGTCAAAGCAATTTTTACATTATCAGCTTTTGGGATATTTTCCTCTTCCCCCCTGCCCCGCTTTACTTAAACTTGCACCCTTATCTCTCTAAAGCCTCCCAGCTGCCACCGGATTACAGGCAGACAACACACCACCTCACTACAGCAGGAAAAAATACCCTGCAAAATTAAGAGTTGAGCTTTTTAAGTAGATGTAGCAGTTAAAATACATTTTAACTTCTTATGTTCAACTTAAAATGGGAACCTCAGTTTCTAGTATAGGATCAGCAGGGAGATAAGCACAAAAGTTAGAACACAGCAAAAGTAAGCAGACCTAGCCCTTATCTGACCAAATGACCTTGAGTAATGTACTGCTAGCCACTGCTTTTGTCCCACTGTATGTCAGTCTTCATTTTTTTCCTTTTTTTTTTTTCCTCCCTAAACCTAACACATCCATTTTACTAAGCTCTGAAATACACTGGAAGAAAGCATCACTACCACAGAACTGTTTTTGCACTTAATTTCCTCAAAATAAAGCTCTCCAACAAACACTTTAAAGGACACAGTACAAACCTGAGCTACAAATTGCACTGGTAAAGCCACGAAAAACAAACAAAATAATCCATAAAGTTGTGTGAGGAATACATTATTTCCTATACCTTGCACTTCTGTCCTCCTATACCTTTAACAGTCTTTAAAAATGGTGTAATACCAAAATACTTTTAAATATGAAGCTTCTTTGCTAGGCACAGCAGGACTCAAACACCAGTATCTGCAGAATTCAGCTTTCAAAAGAAAGGGCCTAGCTTCTGGGAAGAATCTCTCCATGCTGTCCTGCAAAAGAACCGCAACCGATAAAATCACYGATTCTAGGTATTAGCAGAATATAAAACAATAAGGTGCTGTAATAATATAAAATAAATATAAATAATAATTATAAAATTATTATAAAATAATAAAACATCTGGCCCTCCACACAATTCTAGTGCTTCTGCTACTCCTCCCATTTGTCAAGCAGAATACTTGAGTTTACGTGACAGACATTTCTCCAGAGCTCTGTAGGAAGTAGCGAAACCATCCACAACCGTTTAAGTTTCATGTCACAGGTGGTTTTCCTAAATACGAGAGTAATGGCAAAGCCCTAAACCTATCTGAGGATGATCTGAAAAAGTACTCTGCAAGGGGATGAAGAAAAGTAAGTCTTAAGACCCCTCCACCCCCACAGAAATGAGAAGTTAGAGCCTGATAACAGAACAGGATTTTAAACATACAGCCTGTTAACTCTCAGTAAGTCTCGGGATATTCATCCACTTTCAAGGTACCCAAGATGGCATGCTACAGGCTTACCAAGCCACAGCTTTTCCTCTTCATAGTGTTCCCAGAAATTCAGATTCAGGCAGTACATACGGCAGGTTAAAAGAAGAATAGCACATGTATGAAGAGGGAACCAGTAAGTGCTGCACACACACGCGTTGTACTGAGAATGAGACTGCCAAGGAGAACAGGAGAGAGTAAGAACCAAGCAAGATGCTGTTTTGTCAATAAGAACAAGACTCAACGACAGTCCGATAGAAATCCATTTTTGTCCGAAGCACAGGCAGCTCTGCTTATTTTCTGATCCCATTACTCAAAAGGGGAGCAAACATCCTCTCCCTCCCCCCCACCCCAATGCCACGGAAGAAAAGCCACCCCACCTAGGAGCAGCTGGACAGATCAGTCACCACCTATGATCCATGAACTAATCCACTCACTTGAGGCATGGTGCAGAAGACGCAGGACAGACCATCTCAAAGCCCCAGCATTCACTTGGAAAAGTAATTTTTGATACATCTCAAATATTTAAGAGTCCACAAAAATCCAAACAAGTCCAGCACAAACATCGAAAGCAATGTACAAGTCAAAGGTATCCAGATTTCTTATCTTACGTCATCTCACATCCCAGTGACTTTGAGGAATGCAGTTACTGTGATTGATCAAGAAAGTCTTCCCTGTCCTGAATTATTTCGTTATTAATAACTAAGCATTGTATTCCACAGCCCCATTTTAGTGTTATGGCTTTCTTGAGAACTGAACTTAGTAAACTTGATTACTAGTCTTAAGTGCCAGATTAAATTTTGAAAGAGTTCAAATGTCAAGCCAGGGATGCCATACCAACCCACAAAGCAAGAACTATGACTGAGTTTTTTTCCTCTGCTCCCTCATCCCCTTAAAGCAAAAGTAATACTCAGAAAAGGCTACGGCATTGGCCAGAAACAGTATAAAAGCCGACATCTACGTACCAGATCAGTATAGTTCAGGCAAATACAACATTAAACACAGAAAGCTCTGCCATCACCTCCAGAGAAGTGTTAGGTGTAACTGCCTTTACATCCCACCTGATTCTCAGCCAGGAAGTTCCATCACAGATTGCTTGGGTGGCGAGGTAAATATCTGTCCACTGAGCAACGAAGACCATCTTCATTCACATTTGGTAACAAGTCACCAGTGACAATTTAGTCCTGCCAAACTGTGCAGAAGACTACCTACTCCCTTACAAAGCCTCTACGGAACTAGATTAAATCAAGTACTTTTGCAGGGGGGGGAATATTTTAGCACTTGCCAACAATTCTTTTCATCCCACAAATAGTAATGGAAAAAAAAAATAAATCACATTCAACAGGCAGCATATAACTCACTGCACAAAAATGTAGGCCACTGTGCTCCCATGAACACATGCAAAGCGTGCATTTCTCAACACACTTGTTTCCAGCGTGAAAAGATAGCAGGAAGGTTGCTACGCTGCAGCGCCTGACCCGAAGTTGGCAGCTTGGAAGATTTTGAAATCTTCCAGTTCAGACTAATTCAAGTCGGAGGCTCATGGAAACCCAACACATTCTTTCAAGTATAATGAACTTAAGAACTGCAAAATCGGAGTAAGTGAGCACAGCTAGGTTACAGAATTATTTAATATTGCATCTCCTTCACATGTGGGTTAGGGAGCCTCACAGATTCACCCTACAAACATGATGACAGCAACCATGCAACACCGATTCAGATCAATTTTCAGTTAGTGCTATGTTTTAGCCTAATACTGCCTGAGGCATCCCACTTCACATTTAACCTGTCACTGATCAGATGAGTGGTACGTACTGTGGCACTTACAACATACTCGCAAAATAATTTCAACAAGCTGCAACTTACCAGCAAATAATTATTTTCTTCTACATAAACAGGTTATTCAAAGATTATTCAACTGCTAGCAGGTGATAATATTACGAGATACTCAACGAGATGTTTTTGCAATGAGAGGCCTTCGGTAACAGACGACCAGGTCAAGACAAACACAGCTGCAATACCTCTCAATTTAACTGCATCACGTAGATAACCCTGGGCTAACAGCAAAGCTTTCAGACATCACATACCATCAAGGCCACAGCGCTTTGTTAGCCACTGAAAGAAGTGACGCGTGGTCTCAGCCGGGAGGCAGCTAACATGCAACCTGCCTACTGCAATACTTCTACTGAGAAAGAAATCAACAACCGAAGAGCAGACTAGCTCATGATCTCCTCAGGGAAGGTGCAGRGTGTTCATCTGTAACAGCGAGCGCCTCTGTATGCGTCGCTGAAGACCGCACCGAACGCGGCCTTGTTGCCATACTGATTCACAAGTGAGCTGCGAGCGATGGTAAGCCACTTAAGTTCCATTAGAGCAATTGCTTGACAGGTCTTAGGGTCCAGCTTAGTTTCTTCAGAAGTTTCTCAGTGAAATGAGAAAAGCAAGTCTGGGCAACAGAAGATTTCTACCACCTGGCCTGTAACACTGGAAGGAATAAAGTCAGGGTTTTTAAGCGCCAGTTGGGCTGTGGTCCTGGTATTTAGCTGTATTACACCTTGTTAAGGTGCAGTTACTAAGCACGAGTAAAGTGCCACCTGTTCAGAGATGGAATAAACACCTGCGACAGACATGGAAGAAGAGATGCGATGAACAGTCATAAAATCTGCACTCTTAGCAGCAGCTTCTTGTTTCTGGAGCCACTTTCCACAAACTGAGAAGCACACAAATATTTGGAATATCCTGTGCTGAAGACAAGGGTGTCGATTTCTGCAGGTCTGGGCGCTTTCACTGAAAGTTTCCATTTTAGCGCCGTGTAAGCTCAGAGATTCCTTTGGGGACCACTTCACTCCCCCCCCCCCATCTCCCTCCCAGGAGGAAATGCAAAGCTCCCCCTCTGCCAGGGTTTCTACTGATTAGCCTAACGCACAATTAAGGCCTCGTTTAAAAAACGAATTATCATCAGCTCACACCCACCCACTGCAAAGTGCAAGACGACAGCTTCGCAGAGGAGAGCTCCCGCAGGCTGCAGACCGCCTCCTTCCCCGCAGAGCTGCGTTTTTGCCGTGTCACACGCCCCGGCCGCGACTCGCGCCGGAGGGGGCTGTCAGAGAGCCCCGCCGCCGCCCCCCGCCTGCCCCTCTCCCCGGAGCCCCGGCGCCGCCGCCCCCCGCCGGGGACAGCCCCGGGGCTCCTGAGAGGGGCCGCCGGCTCCGGCCTCCCGGGAGAGGGGCAGCGGGGCCGCGGCCCTGCCCCTCACGGCGGCTCCGCGCCCCGCCTCAGCCCCGCGGCCTAGCGGCGCCCCGCGGCCTCCGCCCGCCCCCAGCCCGCCAGCCGGCGCCTACCTGCCGGACCCGGTGCAGAGCGTCGACGAACCCCTCGGGCTTGATCCCCACGGGCGCTGCGCTCTGCCCCTGCGCCAGCTCCGCCATGACACGCGCCCCGCGCCCGCCCGCCGCCGCGCCGTCCCGCCGCTCCGCCCGGGGACCCGCACCCGGAAAGGGAAAGAGCCCCCCGCTTC
>JAYKAV010001731.1:1064724-1106616 GCA_035582835.1 Phoebastria nigripes
GGGCGCCCACGGCCGTGGCGGCCGCCCGGGACCACCCCCACCGCCCGCAGGGGGATCGCCCGCCTGCCCCTGCCAGCGCCTGCCGGCCCGGCCCTGCCTGTGCCGGCCCCTGCCAGCCCCCGCCATGCCGGCCCTGCCTGGGCCAACCCCTGCCAGGCTGGGCCGTCCCATCCCCGCCAGCCCGGGCCTCCCTGTCCCTGCCCGTGCCGTCCCGTGCCGGGCTGTGCCGGCCCCTCCGTCCCCGCGGTGGTGGTGGCCGCAGAGGCGCCCCACCAGCAACCACCATTTAACACCCTCCGTGGAAAGGCATCGTCCCACAGCGCCCGTTTCCTGCCTGTTTTCGTGCGTGTGTTTGAGGACCGTGTTTCTGACCCACATGGCCCTGGCTGGACGCTGCCATGGTATTCGTGATGCTTTGCACCAAGCTCCCGGAGGCGGGGTGCCGGCATGCTGCGGAGAGCTCTGCCCTGCTCCCCCGAGAGCTGGAGCTCCCGGAGGTGCCCGGGTAACCCCCCGTCCTCTGGGCCGGAGCCCCCAGGTCTGATTCAGCCCTCAGTCACAACCCTCCCACCGCAGCGGACCAGCAGGAGACTCTAGGATGATGCAAGGACCAGTTAGTCAAGGATTAATGCAAAGAACATGCAAAGCTTATTCCTCGAGCAGGGCGCTGCTGTACGGTCCCTGCCCAGCCCTTATGGCCTGGGACATCTGGGCAATGGTGGTACTTTTTGGGGGTGTCCCACGAGGGCTGCCACCCAACCCGCTGCCCAGGCAGGGACCCTCTCAGGTGGGGGTGCTATGGGGTTGAGCGTTCACATATCCTCCAGGATATGAGAGCAACGCCTTGCTCTGGGATGGTGGCACGGCTTACGGCACAGCAGGGGGACAAGGGGCAGCGGGTGTCAGCTCTGCTGGCTGGGTCCCCAGAGCAAAAAGGAGGGGGTCAGTGGCGGGATCCCAGGTCTGGCGATCGGCCCCCCCCCCAGCCTGGCAACATGGGGGGCCTTGACCTAAACCCCCACACCCAGGTGCAGCTGCATGAACGGGTGAGAGATGTTATCTCTCAAATTGCAGCCCGCAGCCAGCTCCTGGCGTGGCTGGGTTTGCACGCTGAGCCTGGAAGAGCAGCCCTCGGCTGGCTGCAGGATCGGGTGCTGCAGCTCCTGATGTCCTTTGCGTATTCGTTCTTCTGCTGTGACGGGGACGGAGCCATGGGTCAGGAGGGTTTGTGCCTGCTGGGTTTCCTACCCAGCACTGCTGCTGCACCCTGCAATAGTCCAAGTTTAATCCCAGACCCGTTTTCCCAAAGCCACCCAGTATTAAATTCAAAATTTAAACTATGACCCAAATTGCGTTGCATTCCTTCTCAGCTGTTTCTTGCTCTTTCCAGTTTTATGCATCTCATTTGCGCCTACATGAGTAGGCGGGAATTGCTGAGGCCGATGAAATTATCTGGTGTCTTTCCAAGAGCAGGGAACATGCTTCTTCACTGGGATGCACAGTCTGCTGCTGGTCACCTACGTTACACCAGTGGGCTTGCTCTTCACCAGCCTTTCCTCCTTTCAGAAGTCTGGATCATTTTCTTAAGCAAAACACCCATTTATTTTAGGAGAAAGGAACACAGCCCACGGGGGAAGGATTTTAAGATGATCTGTATCACYGCAGCCTCCCCGTCATCTTCTGACCATGGTGGAGGCAACTTCTCCAGCCATGCCAGAGAGCGCCCAGGGCTTTGCTTCTTCCTCTCTTGCGGACAGCCTGGAGACTTTGCTGGATTCAAGGACTTTTTCCCCTCCTAGCCCTGGCAGGGAATATCCCACAGGCTCAGCACCAGCTGCCCCTCTCCCCAGGCAGGTCTGGGGTGGGGAGATCCCCCCRACAGCCCCACTCAGCTCTCGGGGATGCCCTGCCTTGAGCAGGATTCGCCTTGCGACCCTCCAGCTAACGCCAACCTCAAAGTGGCTGCAAAAAAAGGTCACCAAATCTGAAGCCTAAAGCCCCCGGTGCTGGGACACCGGCAGAGAGAAGCCATAGCCTCCGCTGCCAGACCCAGCGTGGTACTCAGGGCTGTGAGAGCCGAGTTTCGGCAGTCTCCAGCCCTGGCAAGAGATGGAGGAGCCTCCTCGGTGCTGGGCAAGACTGGGGTTGAGGGACCAGGCTGCCAGGAGGGTGATGGCGAGCCCCAGCACTGGTCGGGCAGGGACAGCCGGGAGGAAGCCCGGCGAGAAGAAGACATCAGGCAGCAATTGAAAAGAAGGAAATTACAGGCCTTAAACACTTCCAGAAACAAATTTCTGATGTAAATCTTCCTTTTGAGGGAAAAAAAAGAAAGGAGTGATTCTACGCCTCCATCACCCGCCTCCCCCTGCCTGAGACACACACACCTTCACACACACACGCGCTGAAATTAGTTGTGACAGCTGAAATTCTCCTCTCGTCGGACGCGGGTTGACAGGGTACTTAAAAAAAGAAGGAGAAAAAAAAAAAAGGAGGAGAAGAAGAAAAGGGAAAGTGGTTTGGTGTTGCACGGGGGAGGCGGAGGGGGATGATGGGGTGCGGGGTTTCAAGTGATACAAGGCGCATAATTCAAGCTTCTTGGATTGCAAAAGCTCCTCTTACCTAAAGGGCCTGCTGCCTTTATTTTTATCCAAATGGCTCAATTACTGCAAAGCCCCACAGAGAAAATTATGGATGTTTGCCTCTATTTTTCTCCCCTTGTCTCGACAACTGTAGATATTTTATTTTCCTTCTTTCCATCTCTTTTTTTTTTTTTTTTCTCCCCTTTTGGTGGTGGTGGGTGCGGGGGGTGGAAGGTGGCCGGGGACCAGGACGGGGGATGGATGTGGAGATGCAGGGGACCCAGGGCGAGGGACGGGACACTGACGCGTGATGGCCCTGCCACCATCACACAACTTGGTCCTCTCTCCGTCTCCCCCGTGTCACCTTGCACCTTTGGCTCCTTGCGTCCCCCTCGTCCCTGCGTCCCCCATCCTTCTCCCTTCCTCCAGCTCTCTGTCCCTCTCTTCTCCCCCACCTCCCTCTTCTTCTTCCCCCTGCTCTCCTCCCCATCACCCCCTCCCTGTGCCTCTCAAAGACACCATAATAGCAGCTTGTTTGGCACTTCACTTGGTCTCAATGAGAAAATTCCCCCCTCTCCCTCTTTTTGCCTTAGTTATTTCCAAACCCTGCAATAGCTCCTTTGCTCAGGGCTGCGGGAAGTGCCCATTTTTCAACATTTTTCTTCGGCTTATGTTTGTCATCCTCTGAATTACCGCACCGGGGAGTCCAGTCAGTCCGACACCGGGCCCTGCTATTCACGCTTCTCCTGCTCCTTGAGATCATGTAGGGAGAAATTAGTTATTTATTTCGAGCACCACTGCAATGCACTTCCCCGCAGAAGTGTTTGTTTTGATCCCCCGCTGGAAAAGGAGGCTCCGCAGGGAACACCGGCACGGCGGCAGCGCCGGGCCTGGCAGGAGACGTGGTGAGGGCAGGGCAGGGGTGCGGGCAGCCCCGGGGGCTCCCRGGAGAGGTGTGAGCGTGGAGACCCCCAGCGAACACATGGCTTGTGAGCGGGGTCCCCACCATGCTGAGATCCTTCCCCGAGGCTCCTCCTGGAGCAGATGCTCTCTGCAGGTCCTGAGAGTTTCCAGGTGATGTTGTCCCATCAGGAAACCTGGTTGTCCGTGGTTTTATCCCTAGGTCAGACATGCCATGGTGAGATGGATCCTGAGACCGCATGGCGCCGGGGGAGCATCCCATCCCAAGGTGGCCATGACCGCACCAGACAGTGCAACCCAGGAGGCACTGAAAGACTGGGCAGATTTGGTGGCTGGAGGGAAAAAACTCCATGGGCTCCAGCCCATGGTCACCAGCCACAGTCCCCAGCCCCACTCGACGCCTGCTGTCCTGCCCACCTTGTCCAGACCCCTTCGCAGAGCGGTGCCAGCCCTGCACGGACAGCCGGGCTTTTGGGCAAGGGCAGCACAGACTGGGAAACATTCACCAGCTTAGAGATAGTCCCAGATGACGGAAGATGGGAAGGACGCTGCCTGTCCTTGGAGGTCATAACCCACCTCCCTTCCTCCCTGTGTCAAGGTCAGGAGTCAGTGAGTCCTATCACTGAGCCCACCGGTGCCGTTGCAGACCAGGCTGGCATCGCTGCAGCTCCATAGCCACCCCAGCAGTCAGGATGCTGCCAACGCTCATGAGCCCTTCTCCGTGCGGAGATGCCGTGGGCAGGCATGGGCAGGACTGGCACTGGCTGCGGCAGGCTGCCGGGGAAGGGGCCCAGGGAGCTGCAGCTTTAAAGAAAGAAGAGGAGCAGCGGGAGGAAGAAAATGCAAAATTGGCCCAGTGGGTAGGCCTGCTATTTAAGTGCAGTTGAGAAGCAAGCGGGAGGAATTACAGGAGAAATGATAGTGCCCTGACAGCTGCCATTTCCCACTGCCAGTCTCCCCTAATGGAGTCCTAATGTAGTGGTGGGCTCTTCGCTGACAGCCCAGCCCGAGACAGGGCTCGTCTTTGTGCTGGTGACAGATGGGACAGTCCGGCAACAAACCTGTAATCCTCTGATTTCTGCCGCTGGCTCAGCTTAACCCCTTCTTCCCCCGGCACCCGCTCGCTGCCCAGGTGTGTGGCCGGCGTGGGGTCTGACCTGCCCCCGTGGTCCCCCATCGACCCGCTGCCGTGTGCCGGGTCTGGCAGCAAAGCGAGGCACTGGGAAGAGGAGGCAGCTGCCTGCAGCTCCCTCTGCATCGCTTGGCTGCTGCTGGCCGGGGCAGCGCGGCAGAGGCTCAGCCTGGTCACCAAACCCAGCGTGGCTCCCTGCGGGGAAAGCAAAAAGCCGGACCCCACTCTGGCCGGGTTCCCCGTGCCGCTCTGCCCGTGTGACATTTAAGCGGGCAGGTGAGCGCGGGCAGGTGTGCTCTGCGGCACGGCGCCCGCCGGGAGGGCTCTGGGCTGCCTGCCCGGCACAGCGCCCGCTGGGAGCCTCCCACTACCGCTGGCTGCCGGCTTTGGCACTGAACCTCCTTGCCTGCCTCAAATTAGCCCCAAACCAGGGTAGGATTAGACAGTTTTAAGCTAAAAGGTGTGACAGTTCACCCCCAAGACCAGGCTGCCTTGACTACATGCAGCTCCAGTCCTGCTCCCCGGGATGCCAGGGATGGCAGTAGGAAAAGCTGCCGGAGTTTTTCTGCAGAAAAATAAATGCAGCTGCTCCACAGACTTGTCTGTCTGCTGGGGGGGGAAGGCCAGGTGTGCTGCGGGACCCTCTGCGGCAGAGGGATGGGCAGAAGGGTGCTCTCGCCCCTGGGATGCAAAGGGGGAGATTAACCACCTGCTGATCTCTTCTCCCCCATGCYGAAGGGCCCAAAGGATCCCTGGGGAGGGATTTTTGGATGCTTCTCTGTTAAGCAAAGGTCCAAGTCCCTCTGCCTCCTTCCCAGCATGGAACGTCTCTCACTTTCACCCTATCTGCCCTCCAACGTGCGTCTGGGTCTCCATCCCCTTCGGTGAAACCCACCGGCATCCTTCCAAGCTGCAAGGGAGCGCTCTCCCATTGGCACGGCGCAGCCAGCTCTTCTCAGCCTTCAGACACAGAGCCATCACCCCAGGATCACAGGCACGGAGCAAAAAGTCACCGGCCCGGTGGAGTTCCAGCACCCTCCTCATTTCCCCCCTGAGCTCCCATCCCACCGGCAGCGTGCCTGCCCGCTTTCCTGCCCGGGCAGGAGTTAGCAGGTGGGACAGAGAGCTCCAGGCAGCTCTGCTGGGTCCATCTGCATGTCCATCCCACTGCAAAGGGGAGCCCTGAGCTGAGCCCTGCTCCCGGCTCTGCGACCATCCTCTCCAGCTGATCCGGACCTACCTGAGGCCACAGGGAATAGAAACATCCCCAGCCCGCATCCCTGCCCCACCAACCCCTGGGAAGCAGCTGAGATGCCGGGACCGATCCTGGTGGATGCTGAGGGTCCCCATCACCCTCTGCTCAGCAGGGAGCCCCAGCCCCTCACAGCGTTGGACCCTCCCCGGCAGGAAAGTGCAATGCGGCGTGCGCAGGTCCTCGGCACAATTAGCCAACAAGTGGCTGTTTTGTGAGGGATTGTTGCTGATGTGTTTTAAGTGGCTTTCTGAGTGGAAAATGTGAGGCACTGGAGAGGCCGGCAGACAAAGAGGGGGATGCATTAGGTTTTATTGGTCTGCTTCGCACACATCTGACATCACTCCACGGAGCAAGTTCTGCCCGGCTTTGGGGAAAATGAAAAATAAAGCAAGAAAAAGGGGCCAAGGGTACAGGGGCGGGGGAAGTGCGAGCGATTCAAGCAGGCAAGTGGGAGCTTAATAGCAGGAGACACTGGAGCAAACTGTGTCAACCAGATGGGACCCGGGTGCCGCGGGAGGAGAGGGGAATTAGCCAACCCGCGCTTTGTTCCAGCAGAAAGCGCGGCCCTCTCCCCCCAGGAGCTGCCTACATGTGATATAATACAGCCCCTTTCAGCCGCTAAGCTGGCCAAGGACAAAAGTCACCGATAAATAGCGAGAGGGCGAGGCTGAAAGCAAAAGGCAGAGTTGCCAAGAGCCCCCGCTTTCTCCTCGGGCTGCCCGCTCTGCCACGCATCTGCCCTGGCCGCCGGCGCGGGGACCCGTGGGCACRGCGGTGGCGGGGCTGGGGGCGATGCCGTGGGACAGGGCTGGGGACAGGAGGGGTTTTGGAGGCATGGTGCCTTCAGCAGGGGCGGTTGCAGCCTGCGTGGCATTCCAGGGTTGTCCATGTTTTTTCTGCCTTGATTCCCTTAGCCAAGCTCTAAGAGCCAGAGCCCCCGGGCCTCGGGCATCCCCCAGCACGCATTGGGAAGGGCTGCAGGCGGCCGTCCCAGCTGTGTCTCCGGGCAGCCCACCACTTGGGCTTATCAAGCCAATGTTCATCCTTTACCTTCAGTTCCAGGCTCCTGTAAAAACACCCCCAGCACCAAATAAAACAGTTCAAAAATCCCTCACCCAGCCCCGAATGCTGGGGAGCCAGAAGCAGACCCCACCAAGCGCTCTCCCTGCAGCCGCCTGCTCGCAGCCATCGGCATCCCTGGGTTCCTCTGCCGTTCATCCAGAGCCTGGTGAGCACCCTGTGCCCCCACCCACTGCCACCCCCCTGCCCGCGGCAGCCCCACGCCTGCTGGGTAGGGGGGCTTGAGGGCTGAAGCCACCCCAGCTCCTGGGGTTTTGGACCCAAAGGCACCCTGGCCATTGCATCCCGGCACAGAGCTTGAGACCCGCAAACATTTACTGGAAGGAGGAGACCCCGAACACCCCCGCTCTGAGCTGGCACTCCCAGTTTGGGGTTTCCCTCTGCTCCCAGCCCCCAGCAGGGACCCAGCCTGGCCAAGCACTAAACCAGCCGYGGAGCTGTGCAAACAAGTGGGACCCCCCCCCATCCTTCTCCCCCAGAGGGGTCTTCCTTGCTCTTGTGGAAATATTGATCCAGATAAACCAGGGAGACACATTAGGTGCCCCGGGGGGGTCAGGAGATCAGCGGCTCAGCTGGCCACCCGCTGCCCCATGCCCATGGGGTCCGGGATGGGCAAGGGGAGTGCCGAGGGCCTCGGGAAGCCCCTTACGTCGCTGAGGGGGCTGGGGCCAAAGTGCTTTTGCCAAGGGGAGGTAAAACAAATCGATGAGGGGCCGCCGTGACACGCTGACCCTGGCACTGAGCCGTGGTTTTAACGCCTGACAGTAAATCTGGGCGGGGGGCTCGGAGGCAGATGGCTGGAGGGGGGGAGGCGAGATGGGGCACTTGCTGCTGGGATGAGGCAAGGGCAAGAGCTCCCAAACCGAGCGGAGGCCCCAGGGAAGGGAGAAGAGGTGGGAGAGGGCAGCTTGGACGCTGACACAAGGATGGGTGATGCCTCTGCCATGACCGGGATGCCCCTCGTAGCCAAGCATCACTCCCCAGCGGTCCCTCCTGCCACTGCACGTGCCCTGGTCCGGCCGGGAGGGCTGTAGGGTGCTGGAGCAGAGACACCCCGAGGCTTTCTCCAAACCCATTTCCATCCAGCCAAGGGGAAGCATCCCCTCCAAACGGAGGTCTCGGTTTCCAGCCCTTGGCTCCTTGCTCCCACCTCCCATCTCTCACCCCCGCCGAAGCCAGAGGAGAGGGCAGGAAGGCACCAACGGCTGCGGATCCGGTTACCTGCGGCCAACAAAACCTACCTGTCCCTTCCCCGCCGCTCCCCCTGCCCCCTCTCCGGGGGGATGGACCAGAAGGACCCCCCTGGCCCTCCCCGAGCATCATCGGGTCGCTGCCCGCTGTGATCGAGTGACCAGATGGATGGCGGGCTCGCACCGCAGCCTCCTCTGTGGGTCCCTTGTCCCTCCGCAGCCGGCTGAGCTTTGACGCTCTGTCCCCCCGGGGCAGCCTTTTGTCAGGGGCGTGCAGAAGGGCCCCTGTGTCCCTCTGATCCCCGCCGGCCCCACGGCAGCGTGTCCCTGGCCGGAGCATAAAGCTGGCTTTCAGGGATCCGGCGTTGGGAAACTCCCGGGGAAAAAGCAAGGGAGCTTCTTGTTAAATGGGGAGACAAAGCCACCTTGTTAAGGGGTTTACAAAGGCGACCATCTCCCCCTTGCCTGGGAAGCTCACGGCCGGCGACTCCCAACCTCACCAGGGGGATGGCTTTCCCTCGGAAAGATGGAAACGCTTAATAGCCGTGCTGTGCTGCAGCCCTGTGACCCGTGTGCTCCCAGGAACCCACTCAGAGCCACGTCTCTGAAGGAAAACGGGGACCAAACGCTCATCGTGGGGTCTCCCGTGGTTTTCCCGTGAGTGCATCGCTGGCAGCAGTGTCCCTGCCAGGGGAACACCATCCTCAGTGCTGCCAGACCATTACCAGCACCCAGGGACCACTGCCTGCCCAAAATTACATGATATTGGGTAGCACAAGAGGATTTTCTCTCCCTCCCTTGGGAGAGGTGGGCCAGGGTCTCCTCCCAGACACCCCGCAGATGGGGAGATGGAGCCCCAGGAGGGGACATGATGGGGACAGAGTCCCACAGGGCACAGCCACACAAGACCTCCCTGCTTCCCTTCTGCAAAACGTCGCCCCTTTTGCTCCCTTTCTCCAAGCAATAAAATAAAGTTTAAGCAAAAACCCAGAGGCCCCACAGCTGCTCTGTCCCCTCAGGCGTTTTCTCTTAACACCCATCTATTCTTACTGTCTTTTGCAGGAAACAGTCCCTGCCCCGAACAGCAGGATTTTGGCATGACCTTCATGGGAGCTGATGGCGGCTCAGCCTCCCAGGGCCCCCCCAAGCCCCTGGGCCCCCCATTTTGCAGACCACATCTGGGGGCTCCTCACCCTCTGGCCACATCCAAGCCCCCAGGACGCGTTGCCCAAACCTGCGCATTGTTCCGAGTTGTTCTTGGCAACGCTTGCGCTAAAATCCACGTGCATATTAAACCTTAAACCCGGTAATTACCTCTACCTCCAGAGAAACGGGAAAATTGATTTTGCCATAGTGATGCAGCAGGCTGTGGTAGCCAGCATTGGCTGGTCAGCTTATAAAAACCGGGACCCCCTGGGCATGTACAAAGCCCGCCTGGGCATGACAGCTGGCCGGGCAGGGGAAGGGGAGACCTGCCTCTGCTAGCAATCCCTAGGGATGGGCAAAACGGGCCAAGCCCCGTGCAGTGAGCCCCACCGGGCAGTGAGCATGTTGCCAAAAAAGCCAAATWAACAGCTTTTCCCCCTGCTTTTCCCTGCGGCACACACTTGCCTCCCACCTACGCTTGCAGGTGGCACTCTGAGGGGTCCACATCCCTCCTGGCATCATCCYCACATCCTCCTCCTCCTCCTCCTTTTCTCCCTGGGGAAACGCCATCCCCAGGYGAGCGAGGCTGGAGGACATGTCACCTTCTCTGCTTTGAGCCAGCAGATGTGAGCTGCTGCGGCCGCCCGTGCTGTGTGGTGCCACCCTGGGTGCCRGTCCTTCGCCGGGAAGCCCCGACCACAGGTCTGCACCCCGCGGGGCCGGGCTGGAGGCAGCTCTCCCTTGCCAGGACCAGCAATAAATTGGACTGCTGCAGCTTTAAAGAAGCGTCTCTGCTCCTTGGCTGGCTACAGGGCTGGTGGCAGCGGGCAGAGCCGGAGGACACCTGCAGAGATCCTGTACAGCTGGGGAAGATTAGCCTTTTCCACTAGACAAGACCCATTACCATGTTCCAATATACCATCACTTCCGCTAGGAGAGCCTGTAGATGAGATATCGATTGCAGTGACCCCAGACAAGCCCTTCCCCAGAGCCTGAGAGGGTGGCAAAGCAGCCCCACGGCATGGCCTGCAGTGCAAAGAGGGGGTGCAGCTTCCCAAGGGCATCCTCAGGGACCCCCAGCCCCAGGGTGGCAAGGGGCTGCCTTGGAGCAGGCTGGAGCTTGAGCGATGGGCGAGGCTGCTGGGCGATGCACAGAAGAGCTTCGAAGCCCAGCGGTGACCCAGGTCCCTTCCCGGGGTCCCTCCAGGCTCCTCCCAGCTGCAGCTCTGCCCTGGGGACGGAGAGCCCCTAGCCCATGTTCGCTGCCCTTACAGCTGGGTGGGTATTGCAGAAACAAGCTTGCCACCTTGAAAGCCCAAAATGTTATCCCCAAAATGCCTCTGCCAGGGAGTTAGCAGGTGGTTCAGGAGCTGCTCACACCGTGCCACTGGCCCACTGCTTTTCCCTCCTGCTGCGACGTGAGGCTGGCAGCCCCAGCCCCTGAAGTACCTCCCAGAGACGCACCAGGGGTGGAGGGATGCTGGGAAACTGCAAGGARGGCAACGAGAAACCACCAAATCATGGGAACTGGAAGGGCTGATGGTAATTAAAGTAGTAAAGTAATTAAACATGTAGTATTTGACTCACAGCATCCTATCTCTGCAGCCCCCAGTAGCTGCACTAAGGGGAAAGGGCAGGCACTGGCTGGGTCTTCTCTATCCTGCAACCCCATGATTTTCAAGAGGTTTTTTTTCTCCTGCAAGACTCGCACTGGGTTTGGCTTGGCTTTTCAAATACACCAAGCTCTGCTTTACCAGCAYGATGTGCTTTCAGCCCAGTTGGAAGCAGCAGCTGGAAGCCGACACGCTGTTCCTCCAAGGCTGACCACAGCCACGTCCACCACCGCCTCCGAGAGCAACCCTGCGCTGCCCGAGGAGTCGGAGCTGCCGTGGTATGCGGCATCCTCTACCCTCAGCTGACAACCTCGTTGCGCATCCCAGCGGGTGCGGCAAGGCATGGGCAACCGGGGCACCCTCGGGTCCGTGCTCCGAAGTCCTGCAGCGCRAGTGCTGGAGGAGATTTGAGGCCTCGGGATGAAATGGCTTTTTCCAGCTGATGATTTAAGCACCCTGGGGAGAGGTGGCCGAGCTGGTCAGATGAGCCCTCCCCGAGCACGTCCAGTACTTCTCAAGCATTTGGGCACAAGAAGCTTCTGCTGTGATACTTTTTTTTTTTGTTTTTCCCCCAAAAGAGATATCAGCTCCTCATTGCACCAAGTTCTTTCAAACTCCACTTTGCCAGTGGAGAACTCTGCCATGGCCAAGCCGTGTCGCTGCCGAGGATGGGCAGGCAGGGGAGGTAATGCTCACAGCTCACAGGGCTGCCCCTTGTCCCATGGGCCAGCACAGCATCCTTCCCCAGCGTACRGGAGGGCAGCAGCTCTGTTCCCATCTTGTTTTTTGGATGATCCCCCCAGGAGATGGCTCCTGATGAGGTTTCAAGCCCTTTCCCCCACCTGGGAGGGGGCTGCTGTGGAAGAAACAGGGCTGGCTCGACACCGGGCACCCATGCCAGGGTGGGCTCAGCAGCACAACCCTGCTGACCACCACCACCGCTGCGGGGGTCCGGGACGCTGCTCACGCAGGACCCCCACGTGTAGCTGCACTTTCTGCATGGACTTGCTCCTGAAAGCAATGGGATGTAGGGAACGGGGCGGCCCTACACAGCATCCCCCCTCCCTGCACCCCACGGGGGTCAAACAGGCTCCGCCAGCCCAGAAAAGCATTTCGCTCCCCTTGCCTGACAACCCTCCACTGCTTCCTCCTCCCAAGATGGTCGCTGCCAGTAATAGCAGGGAAAGTCACATCCAAGCTGGGAAAATAACATATTATTTTCCCAGCTGTGATGTCAGAGCTTGTCACGCTCGCCGGCTCGGCAGCGGGGTGGGCAGGGCACGCCTGGACATCCCCAAATGGCCACTGGGCCTGGCTGTCCCCCTGGGGGCTGCAAAAATATTCCCCTTTTTTGTGGCAGCTCTGCTTTTGTTGCCCAAATGGGTGGGAAAGCAGCACGTGCCTGCCGCCGGGATTAGGCTGCCTGGTGCCCCGCAGCAGTGCCGGGCACCGCAGGGTGCAGCATGGGGGGTGCATTGCTCCCAGCCCCCGGAGAGCATCTCTGTTCCCGACCTGGGGACACCCACCATGGGGACATCCCAAACCGGGTCCTTCCCCATCCTCGGCGGTGCAGAGCAGCAGTGCCTCCCGGGCGTTTGCATGGGTTAGAAAGTGTTTTCTTTCTTTCCTCCTGCTTCCACCGTACGTTTTGGAGCAGGTCTCCCTCGCCGAGCCATCCCTGCATCCTGGCCAAGCGCTGCAGCCTGAGCCCCGGGGACGGAGAGACCCACAACCCACCCAGGCGCAACAGGAGAGAAACCCACTGCCCAGCCCGGAGCAAGCACTCCTCTCCTCCTTGCCTCCCGCAACACCGTCGGAGGATATTTCCCTTGGTTTTTTCCTTTTCAACAAGCCCCAAGTCTCCTCTTAAAACGCACTAAAACAAAGACAAAAGAGGAAGGCTCAAATCCTCTTAACCCATCCCCGCCACCCAGCTCGCCCCTCCGGACCGGCACCGTGTGGGGCGATGTCCCCCGCTCCCCACCTTCACAACAAGGTACCGACAAACCCCCCCACGTCCTTCAGAGGCACTTAATCCATTACAAATTTCACAAAGCCTGGCTCGGGGAAGCGCTGGGCCAGAAGAGCAAACAAACAAGGCAGGAATAAAGCCCGGCTCTCAATGAGCAGACCCAGCGCGTGGCTGGGTTTTTATTTCTTTCCCCACTTCTCCTCCGGCCGACCACCTTTTTTTAATGATTGCATTTCACTTGGTGCCCGGTAACAAAGCCATCACCTCCACCGTGACTCCGGGGAGACGAGTTACAATTACAAATTACCACCACAATTAGTGCTAGTTCTTAGAGAAATTAGAAAGGGGAGCAGGAGGCTCGCGTGCGATTGATTGCTATTCATCCTGCTTTACRGTGACCTTGCTCTGGAGACGATGATATTCCTTCAGCCTGGAAACCGGATTTAAAAAAAAAAAAAAAATTAATTGTAAATTAACAGTAATAACACACATTTCCTTTCAATTAATTTAAGCAGAATGAGGGGGCGTGAAGAGCAGGCGTTTGTTAAGGCCTGTATAGTTTAATTGTTTTTTGGGTTTTTTTCATGAGATAATGTAATTAATTTATCTTAGAGGGGTGGGGGGACATGGCGGATTGGGGAGAACAAAGCAGTTAACAGGCAATGGAAAAATTAAGAGCCCATTATGTAAATGTGGCATGTTTTACAGCCCTGGAGTTGAAGCGGGGAGGGGGGAGTATGGCGGGGTCTGAGAAAAAAGTAAAATAAGGAGGCCGGCTGTGCTGGGGAAGGCTGTAATTAAGCAGGGCTGGTGCTGGGGGGGGGCTGGTCGCACCCCGGCAGTCGATGGGGGCTCGGGGGGAGGCCTCGGTGCCCCCCCAGAGCCCAAGCAGGGAAGGGGGCCACATCCCGCCAGCCAGGGGCAAGCCCCGGGGGTGCTGGGGGCTTTTTCCCCCCTCTCGGGGAGGATCCCGCCTCGACCCCGCAGACCTCAGCGAGTTGATGTTGATGAAGCCGGTGGCGTCGGCGGGCTCGTAGTCCCCTTGCACGTTCATGCTGCGGAGAGAAAGGCACCGTCACAGGGATGGGGGGTCCTGGGGGGGGGCTTGGGGCTGCCTTTTGGGATGGAAGAGGATGCGGGTGACCCCGGAGCTGGCTGCTCCCCTGGGCCGGTGCCTGCTGCCACCCCTCATCGGCTGCTGGGGGGCTCAGGGCAGCGTCCCCACCAGCCCCCGGGAAGGGGCACTTGGCCTTGGGAGCAGCAGAGCCACAGGGCCACCCCGATGGCCGTCCCCGGGCTCCCCAGGGCCCTGCTGGAGACTCGGCCCCAAACTTCCCTCCATGGTCCCTCGTGCGCATCATCACCCGTCCTCCCTGCGCTCTTGCATCAAGCAGGGATGCTCGCCCGGCCCCAGTCCCCTGGGTAGGGCTGTCCCATGCCAGGCAGGGACATTGCCCCGGGTTCTGGGCAGGGGACATTGCCCCAGGCAGGGCAGCGGTGCTGGAGGACACCCCTGGCACTGATGGGGTTTATGGCCGTGGTGGCCGGTGCCTCGGTACAACACCGAGCGCATCCCCCTCCCCAAAGGCGGCAGCCACCCACCGAATCCCAACTCCGCTGGTTTCCTGCATCCCCAAAACACACGGCTCATTTCCCAGAAACCGCAAACCTTAAAGGAGGAAGGAGGGGGGGGGAAATAAAGAAGAAGAAAAAAAAAAGAAAGAGTTTACAATGATTTTACCTCCCCTGACGGGCTACAGAAAAACCTCTGTGCTTTTATTTTTGCTCATTCGAGTGGTTCTGACCTGCTCTATAATTACGTTACTTTCTACCTACTGTGCAGAGGCATTTCCACACAGCTCTGCCTCTCACAGCTTTCTCTCGGGTTCCTGTGACGCCGTCACTCAAAGGCTTTCAAACCAGCGATGTAGAAATCAAAAAGAAAAGGAAAATGGTTGGAGACGCAGGGAGAATAAGTGCCCCTGCTTTTCTCTCCCTCTCTCTTTTTCCTCTGTCCCACCCCCCTCCATCCTCCTTTTTTTTTCTTCCCTCTTTTTTTTTTATTTATTTTTTTTGTACTTTATTCATTTAATCTCTCCAAGTGAGAGCGCGAAGCATAATGAAGGGTTGGGACGGATTATTAGGAGCTGTTGATTTTGAGGGGGAGGGAAGGGGGGAAAAAAGCCAGAGAAGAGAAAGAGAGAAGATAATTTGACATTTACTCCGACTGATCTAAACTCATTCGGGTGTATTTATGGCTTATAAAGTGTTTAGAGAGATTGAAAGGGGTTGAGGGAGGGCTGGGGGGGAGCGAGCAAGAGAGAAAACAACGTGAAGAAAAAGGAAAAGCCAGAGGAAAAAAATAATATTGACTTGAAAACAGGGCTCGTGCTTTGGCCAGGTGCTTGGCTGGGAGGACACTGTCCCTGGTGTCACCAGGGATGGGACAGGATGGGATGGGATGGGATAGGATGGAGTGGGATGGGGTGAGATGGAGCAGGATGGGATGGGATGCTCTCTGCCACCACCCCTGCCCACCCTGGCCCCCCCAAACCCCACTCACCTCACCAGCTCCTCATTGTACAGCGACCGCGGGGACTCCCTGCCCAGGACGTAGACCTGGCCCTTGAAGACGGAGAGGCGCACGGTGCCCACCACTGCCTCCTGCGAGCGCCCGATGCACTGCCGGAGGAACTYGCACTCGGGGCTGTGCCAGAAGCCTGCGGGCAGGAGACAGCGTCAGTGGGTGCCCCAGGGTGCCCATGCAGGGTGGTCCCCCCAGGCTAAGTTCTGCAAGGCAGACCCTAATAATTTACAAGGGAAGGGATGCRGTCACGGGGCTGGGAGAGGTGCCAGGACACCCAGGTTTGGCTCTGAGTGATAGAGACCTCACGTGTGTCCCTTCCCCTTGGTGGCCCTCGGGTCCCCACCCGGGAGAGAAGGCTGGAACCAGCTGCTGGAGAAGAGGCAGCAGGGCCATTCTCCTTCCAGCTCCTCCAAGTAGGGGGCCCTCATGGAAATTAAAAGCTTCGTTAAGTTATTATGAAACTGCCACTCAAAAACCAGCATCTCAGGAGGGTCGAGTGGAGACAGACGGACACAGAATCTGGGGGGGGACCAGCTCCCAGCCCCCCGGGATGGGGACAAGCTGCTTCCCCCTGGGACAGGCAGGGCAGGGATGGGCCCAAGGGGTCAACCCCAACCGCAGGCTCTGCTCAGGGGGATGCAGCCCCCGCAGCAACGCTTTGCCCCCGGGCAGCCCTGGGAAAGGAAACCCCCCCCGGCGATGGAGGTCCCAGCGGGGCGGCCCCCCCAGCCCGCTCCCATGCCCCTTCCCGGCAGGGTGCGGAGCAGAGCGCTCCCCCCAGGTAACACAGCCGGGGYGGACCCCGGGGCTGTATCGGGCTGCACGTCGGGGCACAGATGTCTCGGCAGCCCCGGGTGGGCTCACCTCCCCGGCCCTTCCTAAGGCAGCGGGGCTCCGCTTTTCCCTGCTGCCGTGCTCCCCCCGTCACCGCTCATGGTTTAACTTGTTCYCCCTGCACCCATGGAGCAAGGGGCTGGCGGGACATGGGGAACCGGTGCCAGCACCCACCCAAAGCTCCGTCTAACCGTGACCACGGCAAGCACCTCCCCCTCCTGCCCCAGCTCCAGCTGGCACAGCAGCCCCCCGGCACCCCAAGCCCCCGGCAGCCAGGCTGAAGCCCAGGCTGGGCATTGGGGTGATGTGCATTGACACCACGGCTCCCCAAAATGCATCCTGCGGGAGTAGCTGTCGGCATTGCCATCCACCGAGGCCACCGCAGGCGCATGGAGGGGCCGTGGCCCTGCCTGCCGCCCCCGTGCCCCCTCCTGTCCCTAAGCGGGGTAATTAGCCGGGGAGACCTGGAATAAAGCCTGGGAGATGGAGAGGGAGATAGAGGAGGAGAGAGAAAGAGCCCATTCACTACCCTCCGGTCATCCCCAGGTTTTATCTCTTCCATCGCCCTCCTGCTCGGCTTGCACACCGGTGCCCTCTCACCTTTCCCTGCCCAGCTGGGCTCCCGGGCCGAAGCCATTAAAGAAACAAACAATTTCTTTTGTTGTTTGGCCTCGCCGGCCCCGAGCGGGGCTGTATCCTGCAGCCTTGTCCCTGGGATCTGCATGGCCCGGATCTGAGACACGGCATCAAAGCCCTGCAACCTCCCAGCATCAGAACCATCTCCCTGACCCAGACTCCCTCGGCCACCCCACTGTGGCACGGCCGGGGGGCTCGGGGACCCCTTCCCCGCAATCGGCACTGCCATGCAGGCAGGGACCCCAGCTCTGGGCAAATACACCCCTCTTTTTGGTAACCACCCTCCAGGTACAACTCTTCAAACATCAGGATTGATGTAGGGCTGTTGCATCCCCATAAAAATAAACCCGAGACACATTAAAATAATAACCAGCTACTTAAATCCCAACTCTGACAGCTCCAGGTGCGAGGAAGCATCCCCCCTCCTCTCCTCCCACTGCAGACACATTCCCCACTGGAAGTGATCCCCCTTAATGACCTTCCTGCCTTGTAACCATGATCCTGCCCTAATCACGGCGCGGGCAGGGGGACAATGGCATTTCCGCACCTGGCCGTACCTGCCGGGACGGGAGCTGGCTTCAAAGCCACCCCTCCACAATGGGATCAATGGGAACGGGGGAAAGATAAACACTAATTCTCCTAAAATCAGGGACTAGTTGCAATAATGAGGTGTTAAAGGAAGGTGAGCTTGAAAGCCTGGCCTCTGGCGGGGGGACCCGTGGGTGCTCTTTGCACCCTGTTGGGGTTATTCCTTGGGTTTGGGCTCAGTTGCCAGGAAAGCCCAGGGCCAGGCTGAAAATCCCCAGGGATTCAGCATCTGGAGCCAGGGAAACAGCAGCCTTTGCCTGGCAGAGGTGTGGAGGGAGAAGCGAGACCACGATTCCCCGAGTGGCTCTTTAATCTGGTGGCTTCACAACAAGCGAGTGGTTGGAAATAAACAAACAGGTTTATGCTTAAACTAAAAAAAAAAAAAAAAGTCAAAATAAAGGCAGCCCAGGACAAAGTCAAATAAAAATAGCCAGAGGCAGGAGAGTGAATTAAAGCAGGGGCTGTGATTCAAGGGGAAGGTAATTGAGACTTCTGCGGCTCCAGAAGCCCTTGCCCCGCCGGGGCCCTAAAATAAAGTTTAAGCAGCAAAGGGGCTCAGGCATTAAGTGCCAGTTGCCAAGGAGGACGCAGGAGGGAACGTCCGTGGAGGGGAAGGTGCCGAGGACAAGCACAGACATCAAAAACTGCAGGGAAGAAGACAGCCCRACCCAGTCCCGCTTGATCTGCTGCTGCCCAAAGCCTGAGCTCCTGGAGTCAGGTTATCTTCCATGGGAAGATCCCATGGGGATCGTCCCAGCCCTTGTGGTTAGAGAGCAATGCCTGAAAAGGGATGGGAGGAGGAATTGGGAGGCTTGAGAAATCAGGACATATGAAAAAAAAGCGTTGTTTGGCCGAGGGGCAGGAAATCTTCCCGGTGTGGGGTCTCCAGGGACGTCAGCTCTGAACTGGGCAGGGGATGGAGAAGAGCCGGGGCATGGGGACACACCGCTGTGCTTGGAGCCGGGTAGCGGGCACCCAGCTGTGGGCAGCGGGGTTTTGAGCACACCTACGACATTTTGGGCTAATCCTGCTTCCTTCAACTTAGCACCAGCAACCATGTCGGGGTTGATCCACAGAGCAGACCCCGGGGCAGTGCCGATGTCCCCCCCTGGGGGTGCCGTTCCCAGCCCCCCCAGGGGCAGCAGCCTCATGGCCCGTGGCAGGCTGTTCCCTGCAGCACCCGCCCCGGCAGCACGGGGAGGCTGAGCTGAGACCCCTCAAACTCAGCCCACGTGGGTGGCTGAGCAGACCCGATCTGGAGCTGCTGGGTGCATCACAGGAGGAAGGGCAAAGGGCTTTATGTCTGTCCCTAACTGTGGGTGCAAGCCAGCGTCCCCTTGTCCCTTAGGGCTCCCAGCCCACCCCAGGTAGTGCTGTCCTCGCCCAGGCCCGGCTGCGCTGGGAGCGGCTGGAAGCCCCTGCTGCAGCCCCCAGCAAAGCCCCAACCCGCAGTGCCCCTGTGTGGGCTGCACGCCACATAGCACGGCCCCAACCCTCCCGCAGCCCCCCGGACCCCTGCGGCCAGGGCCACGGCACCTCGAGAACCCCCCACGCCACGCACCCCTGCGCTTCCCCCCACCAGTACATGGGGAGAAGTCTCTGGCTTCAAACCCCACCGCCGGGATGGCCGTGCTGGGAACTCGGGTGCTCGTGTGCCCCATATCCCCATGTGCTCCGGTCCCTGTGGGGCGAGGGCAGGCGGAGAGATGGAGGGTGTCAGAGGGGAGAGCCGGGGAAAGGCGGTGTAGGGGGGGAGGAAGGGATGGTGAATTACAGTCTGTGAGACATCCGAACGTGTTGGGTGGGACAAAGCGGCAGCACCAGGCTGGGAGAGATGCCGAGAGCATCCCCCACCAGCAAGCCCTCRTGGAAGGTGGCGTTGCCTCCCAAAGGCAGGTGTGGAGCCCCTTTGGGAGGCAGAGTGTGGGATCGAGCTCAGCCCTTGGCACGAGCAAATCCATCTTTTCCCCCGTGAGTAGCCTCAAAATCCACACCTGAATTTTATAGCCCTGAGCGCATGTACCAGCAGGACCTGCAGCCTCCGGTAGCAATGAGGGAGGAAGATGAGGAAGGCTGGAAGGATGCTGTGGCGGCAGGGCTGGGCCGAAGGACCGTACGTACCGTTGTACACCAGCTCAGAGAATTTCAAGGCGAGTCCCTGCTTGATTTTCCGTACTTCCCGGTCCATGGTGAATGCCTCGATATCTAAATGCGCGTGGTATAGGATCGTTCCCGCTGGGGTCTCATAGATACCTAACCATTTTTCCAGGCAGGGGGAAAAGCAGAAAAAGAGAGAGAAACGAATGAGACCAAAACTGTCAGCAAATGACAAAAAATAATGATTTGGCTGACAGAAGGAGCTGTGGTCGAGCGCATTCAGTCCCAGCTTGCTGTAAAATGCATCTGTCATTATATTCATGCTGGGGCCGAGACAGTCCACTCCGCACCTTGCGGAGAAAATTTCTAGATTCCCCTCTTTGAAGAGGCACTCTGACGAGGCTAAATGACAGGGTTTGGGAACCGATCCCCCCACCGATCCGTGCCCAACGGTCTGCGGCTGAAAACCTGTAATTAAAGGAACGACGCGGGGCACAGGCACGGGGAGCGGAGGGCCTGAAATACCCTCCTCTCCCCTTGGCTGGCGAGAAAGAGCCCCGCGCATCCGCTGCGAAGCAATGAGGCTACCTGGGGGCTGGGAGGGCAACCTCATTTGGGGCTGGCAGGGCCCCCCCTCTGGTCCCTTTCTGCCTGCCCCCCCATTGCACGAGGCCTGGGGATGGAGGGATGCTTCATTATTTTGGCGATGGGGGCCAACACYGCAGGCGAGCTGCTCCCTTTGTTCCAGCCGCTCTGGGCTTATTTGCCGCATAAYATGTTTACTTGGTGTTTAAATACAAGGGTAGCCATGCAGTGCTCCACTCCAGGTCAGATGTGGGTGGAAAGCCGGTGGGGGGAAACGCTGAGCTAGTCTGGCAGCGAACACGCGGCGGGCAGGGCTGTAACCTGCCCGTGGCCAGGGCTGCTCCACCAGCACGTCCCTGTCCCCTGCCTGCCTGTGGGGACGGTCCCCTCCCAACACCAGGCATCTGTGCTATGGCAGGGCCGTAGGAATGGCAAAGGGCACCCACACGTTGGGTTTTGCACACAAAGAAACCCCATAGGAAGCCATCCCCACTGAAGGGGTTGTGTCCCCAGCCAGCCCCAGCCCCGAGAGGGGGTGAGGGGAGCCCACGGGGCTGTCAGGGGGCTCAAACCCGCACCAGGCTCTGCCCACTCAGTGCCCTGGAGAATGGCACAGGCTCAAGCAGGGTCCCATCCTGGGGTGGCCATGGGTCCCACGGACATGGCAGGAGCCCTATCTACCACAGCAGCCCAAGCCAATTCCATCAAACCTCATCCCTAGCAGGGTCCATGATCTCAGCATCCTACAGGCACGGGATGGGTCTCCAAAGGAGAGCCACCCCCTCCTCTCAGGCCACCCCAGCGATGTTGCAGCCTGGTCCCCGGTGGCAGGTCACACGGTGCTCACCGAGCACCCATCCCCACGGGGCTGAGGGAGGAGACAGCCAAGTTAACACCAAAAACAGCCATCCCTGCGGGCACGGCGGTGGCACAGGGGCACAGAGGGCTGCTGTATGTTCCCTCCAGACCCCGACCGCGATGCTAACACAATTAACATTCCCTCTCATTCCTCTTAGGAGGTGTTAAAGCCAATTTGGGCTGACCGAAGGTTTGGGTTCATGTCTTGACTCCCACCTCCTGCCTGTCTGCCTGCACCCCTGCCCATCCCGTTCAACCTGATGCTAGAGGACCGGGGACCGGAGCGTGACAGCTGGGGTGGAAGGGAGGGGAGCTGACAGCCACACTCCCAGCCTTGCCGCTGAGGAGACAAGAGACACCTTCAAAGTGACACTCATAGCGTCTCCAAGTGTCTATTTTCATCTCCCCGTGTTTACAGGAAAAAGACAGAGGTGTCAGCACTGCAGCCTGGCGAAGCTTCAATCACCCCGTAATTACTGCTGGGGAAGGGGGGGACCAGAGCGGGAGGGGGCACGGGGGGGGGGCAGCCAAGGAGACAGCTGCTGCTGCTTAAAATTTTCTAATTTGTAACCTCGGCTGTCAGTTCACCTCCATCCGAGCAATTTTGCTGTGCTGAGTGTGGGCTGTCACTCCCGACAGCATCCGTGGGACAGGACGGGATGGGGTGGGGTGGCTTCCCGAGGGGAAGGGGAGGGCGATGCTGCCCATGGAAGATGCTGCCCAAATTTCCACTGCTGGTCGAGGACTGAGGCTGAGCATGGCCTGGTATGGGTTCATCACAGGGAAGGGGTTTTCCACTTTCCTCTTCCATCTGCTCAGCTCATCGAGGGGAGGAAAATGGAAAAGGAAGGAGGAAAAGCCCCAGCCGAAGGCAGCGCTCAGTTCTTTTGGCAGTGGCCATCCCCTCCTTTCCACTTCCTCCCTACTGATTTCATTTACTTCACTTAATTAGCCCCCCTTCGGAGTTAAAAAGATAATTTGATAATGAGGATGTGAAAAGGCGGGAGAGGCAGGGCTGGGCTCCTGCTCGCAGCCAAGAGCCCCCGGCTCAGCCATAGCCCCCCCCCCCCCGGCACCCCATAATTACCCATCCTCCTCCCACTAAAACAAATATGGCAAAATCGAGTTAATAGGGCTTAAAAGGCTGGCACGGGCATACTCAGCTCACCCCTCACCCATTAGGCCTTAACGAAGTTCAATTAGGAGCTTAGTAAAAATCAATGCAAATGAATTTTTCTCTTCCCTGACTCCCCGGGTCCAGGAGGTGAGGGAGAGGAGGCACCTGGTGGGAGCCTTCGCTGCCACCTCCGTGGCCATGGAGGGCTCTTGCTGTGCTGCTGACTGCCCCTGCCTCAGTTTCTCCTGCAGAGTGGGGTTCCCTGGGGAGAAGGGGTCCCTGTGCTGCCCCGAGGAGCCCCGAGATGGTGAGAGCAAACAGCCACTGGGGCCACCGCACACCGCTGGGATTTAAGGGATCATCTCCTCCCGCCTGCGAGCCCGGGTYCCGTCTCCTGTCCCGTTGACCCTGACCCCATATGGGGTCCAAAATGCTCCTGCAGAACGGTGGTGGGGGCACCCCAAAACCCCGGGGGGGGGGGCAGGTACAGGCAGCACCCTCCTGCTCCAGCCCCCTCCTGTCCCAGTTCTCCATCTCCCTTGCGGAGCATCCCTCAGAGCAGATTTCGGAGAGGTTTCTGCTGATCCCAAGGAGCAAAACCGAGGGCAGGATCCTGCTCAAAGCAAGGGGGAAAACCCACCGCCAAGGTCTTGTCCCCAGGACGCRTGCACCCCCGCTGTCCCCAGAAAGCCTGGTCCTCCCGCGTCTGCCGGTGCACAAACACGGCAGCAATCGCTTGGCAATGTCACGCAGGAGACAGACATGACAGTTAAATGGGGTTTAGAGAAATTATTAAATGCTGGAAGGGTCACTAGAGCGTGTCAGTGGCTCTTAAAAAAATAAAATAGATTTTGACAAATTACTCAGCATCCTGCATGCAAATGCACAGGCTGGTGAGTGCGGTTTGGGGTTGGGGTTTTTGTTTTCCTTCTTTCGGTTTTAATTTGATTATTCAAACTCAGATCAAATGATTTGGGGTTTTGTTTCTCGCCTTTCRTGGCTGATGCTCTTGCAAAGGGGCTGGTGCCCTGTGGTAGGGAGGGCGACCGCGGGCTGAGTCTTATAAAAATATTTGCTGATGCCCTGCACGAAGGGCAAGTTTAAAGAAAGGGAGAGTCTAATTAGGTATTAACAAGATTTAAAACAAAAAAGTGGGGGCAAGGAGATAGGAAATGATTACGAGCCCTCTCGTTACTTAGTTCTGCACAGGGCAGCTTGCTGCCTCCAGAGATTTCCAATGAAGCTGATCCTAATGGATGATCAATACTAAGAGTCACAGCCTCAAAAACACATAGATAAATCAAAGAATTGGCTTTAAAAAAACCCTCAGTGACTTGCATCAGCCTCCTGTGCTTTGTACCTGCATTATACAGCCCTGCGCTCTCCAGGACCTCCCATGAGCATCCTCCCACGCAAGCCCACAGCTTGGCATTTTTTCCCACTGGGGACAGCTCTCGCCCGAGACCCGGGATCTCCAGTGGCACTGGGACCCCAGGGCTGGTGCAAACAGTGGCACTGGCAGCGAGCGGGCAGCTGCCTTCATTAGAGACCAGTGAGAACTCCCTGTCACAGGGAAATCTCGGTCAAAAGCTGATGGGAAGGGAGCGGTTGAGGGCTCCTGGCATGGCCTGAGCCAGAGCACCCCGGCGATGCTGAGCACCCACCACGTCCCACCAGGGTTTTCCCTTTTTTTGCTGTTTTTAGGGCAGGGACAGCACCACCGGCCAGTGGTCACTCACCTCTGGACTTCATCCCGACGAAGCGGTTCTCCACGATGTCGATGCGCCCAACGCCATGCTTGCCCCTGTGGAGGAGAAGGGAGGTTGCAGCAGCCCCAGCCCCGCAGCGGGACGCAGGTGGCCACAAGACGTGGGGGACAACGGGGGGCAAACCCCAAATGACAGCATGGCCAGCCCCTGAGCAGCACTGGTGACCATTGGTAGTGAACCCTGGATAGGACGGGTGACAAGGAGATGGATTTTCTCTCCTTTTCCCCTCGTCTTTGCTGTGCCACCAGCCTTTCCATCCTCGCTCGCTGCTGGGGCTGGCAGTGCCACTGGAAAATAAACTGGGCAAGGGGACGGGACAGGACACACTGCAGCTGTATTCCCGATGGCCGAAGTCATTTTAAAACCACTTAATTAACATTTAAAAAGAGAACTACATGGAAAAGTTCATTCCCATTCAGCACCGGGGAGATAAAGGCAAGGCACAAAGGAGGATGGCTGGGGACTGGGTGGCACTTGGCGTGGGGTGGGAGGAGTGGGTGCCCTCATGGGTGCTGCTGTATTTTTGGGCAAGCCCCTAGGGATGGCTCTGCTCCGGCGGCAGCAGAAACTGGGCAAGGGGTGGCCCAGGGCAGAAAACCCCGAAGGAGCTGCTGCTGTGGAGGCAGGAGGAGGACAGGGCAATGGACCCAGCCAGCACATCTCCATGCCCCAAAAAAGCCAACTCTCCACCCAAAAGGGACACTGAGCCCCCTCGGGCAGGCAGGGCGAGGCAATGCCCCCCGGGACGCAGGAGCTGGGGGTCCGGGGCTGAGCTGGGAGCAGGGGCAAAGGGTGCCCTGCAGGCGAGGGGTGCCCCAGGGCTGAGCTCCCCGCTGCGGGCAGGGCAGCCCTCACCCAACCCTGCGGCTGGGGCAGAGAGTGAATGCACAGGGTGTTAATGAGACTTCTTAGCTCTTCTCATGCACAGGGAGCATAAACCTTAAATACCCCCGTGCTCCTGGCCTTGGTGCCCAGCTCTGCTTGCTGGCATGAATGGCACAACTGGGACCCAACTGGGACCATCCCGTCCTCATGCTGCTGACCACCATCCCTGGGCTCATCGGGACATGCCTGCTGCGAGCATCCCGCTTCCACCCCACCCTGGGGACCCTGCCCTTGTCCCCGCTGCCAGCCGGCGGGCAGGTGGCGGGGGCCAGCGCGGCACTCACGCGATGTCGTTGAGGTACACGAAGAGCTCCAGGGCCGAGCAACGAGTGGCTCCGTCCCCCACGTTGGTGACCTTCACGGGGACACCTGCGGAGGCAGGGAGGGAGGACAGGCAGGATCAGCCGGTGTCAGGATCCCCCCGGAACATCACCCCGCGGGCATTAAATAGATGTGACAGATATGAACTCTAAATAACTTCTTAAAAAGGCATATCCAAGCTGGTGCGAGGGGGAGGCGAGGGGAGGGGGACCCACCTCGGGAGAGAAGCGAAATAAATAAATAAAAAAGGCCATAAAAACGTCCCCGTCCCCCCCCGCCTTTTCCCCTCTCCTCTCCCTCTCTCTTTTTTAGGGCCTGTGAAATTGCAACCAGGCCCTTAACTAATTGAATTTCACGCTCGGCAATTGTCTTACGGCGCAGCACCTTCTGTCCCACCAGCCCCTGCCGGGGCCGGGGGGGGGGGCTGACAAATGTGTCCCCCACCCTGCCAGCACGGGGGGCGTCTGGGGGGGGGGACGGGACCCCCCCACACCAGGGCACGGCTGCTCGCACACGCATGCACATGCACCCCGCGGCGGGGCGCTCCCCGCCATGAATTAATTATTGCACCTTTTTTTTTTTATCTCCCCTCTTTTTCCCTTAAATTTTTTTTAAGGGCGCTGGGCAGGAGCGAGGCAGGGGGATGCTGAATAGAAAAAGGCATTTTTCTTTAGCGGTGTGAAATGAGCAATAAATGTATTAGGAAGCTGACAAGGGGGCTGCGGGGCCCACAAAGAAAAGCGGTGCGGAGTTGGAGGCTAATCCCCCCTCCATCTGCCCTCCTCATTACCATTTAACGCACTATCAGTTGCCAATCAGCCTCAATGCCTCCCTTTCTAGTCTTTATTACGGAGGCGCCCGCGAGAGCCCTGTCTAGTGATGGGGGCTGTCAGCTCCCCCCCCCCCCGCCCCCCCTATTTTCCAGGGGTTTATAAACTCAGTTGTAAATTGCTATTAAATGTAACTTGCGGCAATAATGAACCTTAAGCTGCTTCTCGGCGCGGGCCCCCCCCTCCGCGCCCTCCCCTCGCCCCGGCTCTTTCTATTCGCATCCTCTGCCGGGGTATTGGCCGGGGTCCGCTCGGCGGAGAGCCGACGTTGTTGGGGCTGTTGTTGGCGAAAGCTGCTTAGCCTTTAAAATAGTTAATAATTAGATTAAAACTTCAAATAAATTAACTAGGGGCTGAATGGGCTGCTGGGAGGGGGGCTGCTCCTTGCAGGGGGATCATTATAATGGAGCAGGGATGCTGGCGGCAGGGGGGTGGTGGGGAGGGGGTGCCCCCTCCGAGCGGGGTCTCCCCAGCCCAGGCTGGGCTCACTGCTGCTGCCAGGACGGATGGTGGCCCGGGGATGCCCATGGCTAGTGGAGGTGGGAGATGCTGCCCCGTGTCCCCTCTCCGGGTGAYGGCTCCAGGGCTGGGCCCCGCTGTGCGTCCCCCGGGATGGGACGGGGTGTCCCTGTCTCCTCCACGTGATGCTGATAGCACCGCCGGCCAAATCCTGCCGGAGCATCTCCCCGGCTGTGACACTGGCCAGGGCCACCTGCGCGTCCCCAGGGCCACCTGCGTGCCACCCTGCAGGAGAAGGGCCCCGGGCCTGCTGCACCTCGATGGCTGGGGTGGGGGCTCGGACCCCTCTCCGCTCTCAGGGGGGTCCCAGAAGGCCCCCTGAGATGTACCCAGACCCTCTGAACACCTTGAAGAGCCCCAACGTGCTGCAAGCACCATCCCAAGCCCTGATGCCACAGGTCGGGGCTCACCCCGCTTGCCCCCACCCCGGGGATGCTCCCGGCTGCCGGTGGCCCTGGGTCCTGGCCGGGGAGCGGGGTTTGGCTTCGAGGGGCAGAGGCGTGAGGGGCCGGCTGCGAGGAGGTGCTTACCCCGCTCAAACTCGATCTCCAGCACGTCCGGGGTGTCGGGAGAGGTGGCCGGATCGCAGGTCTTCGTGTAGAGCCCGGGGGGGGCCTGATTCTGCCGGCGGGGGAAGAGAAGAGGGAAAGTCGGTGGCATTGGCACTGCCAAACCCACCAGCAGCCCTGACCCCAGTGTGCATCCCCCATCCCCGGTGTGCATCCCCCATCCCAAAGCATGGGGCCGGCACRGCACAGCACCGGTGCTTACCGGGGCCCCAGGAACAAAGGGGTTGGAAGAATCAGCCAATTTTTCCCCTCAACTTGATCTCATCTTTTCCTCCGACGCCCCCACAGCTGGAGGCGGGATGGCTGCGGAGAAACAAGTCAGGCAGGGAAAAGCGGGACGATGGCAGCGAGCGGCAGGGCGGGCGACCGCACGTCCCCGCGCCACGGCCAGGCTTATTCGGCGCTGACCGAAAAAACTAATGAGGAGGCCTGACCCCAGCAGGTGCTCCAGGCGCACCGGCTCTTTCATGGTGTCCCCGGGGTTAATACACACAGGGGAAAATAGAGGAACAAAGCAAAAACCCATTTCAGAGCACATCAACCTTTATGTATATTTTTTTTTTTCTAGATTTATAGGAAAGAGGCATCTTATCTCCGTCAGAGCTGGGCCATCGGAGGCTTGGGTGCTGATGATGAATTGCACACAATTGAAGCGTGTGCCAGAAGAGGGGCGGTGGGGGGGAATATAATAAAAACAAGCTTTCCGTCCSGGAGAGCAAATGCTTTGCAATTTCGTGTGCCCCCTCGGCACTCACGCACGACGTGGCTGCGTGCACTGGCCCCAAAACACTTTCAGACCGGTGTTTGCAAACTCCTGTCTCTAAAGGGACCCCCCACTCAGCCACAGCTCCGGGAGGTGGAGGGGAGGGAAACTGAGGCACAGAGTGGTGGAAAGGCAGGCAGCGCCGAGCAAGCGAACCGCAGAGCAGGGCTGGGCCAAAGCTGTCCTTGGCCGACGTCGGGGGGAACATCGCAAAGGAGCCTCCAGCTGAGGGGTCTCCGTGACCTAAAACCCTGTCTGCAAGCAGCTCGGGTGGAGTTTCTCCAAACTGAGCTGCTCCTGCAAATGTTTTAAGGGGTGGTAAACTGGTATTTCCCCACAAAAGCTGACTGGTGAGAGCTGGAGCTCTGGGCATCCCTGGGCAGYGGGGCCCTGCCCGCAGCACCCACCCGCAGCCTGGCCCGCGCTCCCCCTGCTTCTCCTCTCCTTTTTAAAGCACAACTTTTCTCCTGCTCACTTTTCCTCCCTCCTCCTTTCCAGTGAGGAAAAAAGGACAAGGTAGAAAGGAAGTTTTAGAAGAAGGAAAAAAAAAAAAAAAAAAGGAAAAGGGATTGCTTTAAAAAAAAGGTCAAGTTTTTTTTAAGGGAAAATTAATTTCTCTGCAGAAGTTTTCATCTAAAATTTTTAAAGATGGGAAATTAGCCTTTTAGTGAAAACTTCCTCTTTTTTTTTTGGTCCAATAAATAGCAAAGCCCAATCACTGCCAGCACCCGAGGGCAGCCCGCCCGGCTGCGAGCATCCCTGCCGCCCCCTCCACACCCGGGGGACCCCCCTCGCCTCACCCCAAACCCCGGGGCGCACGTCCCGGCAGCAACCGCAGCCAAGTCCCAGGAATACAGCCATAACTACCCCAGCACATGCTCCAGCAAAACCACCCTCAGGTTCCCATTTTATCTCATTTTTGCCCCTTTCCCTTGTTTTAAACAAGAGGCGCTCGCACACGCGCCTCCCCCGTGCCCCCCGCGCGCGCACACGCACAAATTACACGGGCTGCGGATTTCAATTTTACATCGTCTGGCCTTTCCTAGCCCTGATCACACTTATTAACTAGACGAACCCGCGAGAGATGATGAAAAACTTTGAGTTCAAAAGGAAAGATGGGGGGGCGGGAGGGGAAAAAATACTGGAAAGTATTAAAAACTCTTTACTAAACATTGGAAGTCAAAGTCAGGTAGTTTCCAATTTTCCGAGCCAACTATGAAAACCCCTATTAAATAAAATAACTAAATAGAAATAAAAGTGACATTTGGCTTGCATTCCATCATTACGGTGCGAGTCTGTCCTCTTTTTATTCTCTCTCCTAAAAGCACAGTTCAAATGACAAATAGTTTGTTGCAGTGTATCAATGCCTCCTATTTATCCCTCCCCGCAGGGGGGCTAGTCCTGCAATGTCATCTTTAAAGGGGAGAGAGGGGGGAAAAAAAAAAAAAGAAAAAAAAAGGGCGGGGGGGGGGGCGAAAGGAAGAGTGTGTGGAAAGGGAGAGAGGGAGGGGGGAAGAAAGAAGCAAGAAAAACGGGGCAAGAAGAGAAGAAATTGGAAGCAAATGGTCCATGAAGTAAACCATGATGCAGAGCTATCGATGCCGCAAATGGTTTATTCATCCGGCTGATATTGTTGTGCCCGGGACTGAATGAACTCTTTCAGAGTGCCATATGAAGTTAAAGCAAGTAAATTTCTATCTTTCTCTGCATTAGCTGCCTCATTGCCCTTCAATCGGGCCTCACAGAGGCAGAAAATAGCTCAACCATCTGCTTTCAAATCCCTGCGTTTGGCAGGTCCCGGGGGTTTGGGGAGGGGAGCCCGCTGTGCCCGGCACCCTGGATCCTGCCGCCGCTTCCCGGGCCGGGGAAGGGGACAGTGGTGACACCGTGCTCCGGGAAGCCACCTCCCGGCGCTGGCGGAGGGAGAGGTGCCTGATCGGAGGATGCTCAGGGATGGGGTTGCTGCTCCGTTTTCTGCTAAACTGGCCCCATTTTCCAAGCTGGCTTTGGGAAGGAAGCGGGCTCCCGGGTAGAGCCTCGGGACTGGGGATCTTCCCCAAGGGGAGAGGTGCTGGGTGTGGAGGGGTGGGTCAGCATGGATGCACCGGGAAGGGCGCGGGTCTGTCCCTTGCTAGCTCCAGCTAGAGGCATGAAAACCCATCCCTGTGCCAACCACTCTCCTGGAGGAGAAGACCCCCCCAAGGACCCAGCTTCGCAAAGCCCAACCCGCAGACACCCCTTCAGAGGGCACCAAAGAGGAAGCGGGACCCCCTCTCCACCTTCCTCTTCCTCACGCCCCCGCCGGAGGCACGCGCCAGCCCAGCCGCAGTGAGCCGGCTGCGGGCCGCTGAGCTCCAGCCAGCTCCTCTCCCTCTCCGCCTGCCTCCCCCTCCTCTCCCCGGATTGTCTAATTAGCGCTGATGGATAGTTTAAGTAGCCGCCGAGCGTCGAGACCTGCTGGAGCATGAACAGTGCAGGCAGGGGCCAGCAGGCAGCCGGACCACAAGCACTATTTAGAGGCAGCCGGGGCCGGACCCACGCCTCCGAAGCGATGTGCCACGCTCACCGGCAGCACCTGGCCGCAGCACCCGCCGCCACCGGGCTCTTGGCCCCATCGGCAGCCAGAGCTGCCCGGGAGCCAGTGGTCCCACGGGTGCCCTTGGGGTCTCCAGGCACCACCCCGTGCAAGGGGAGGTTTTACCCCGTTTCCCCCCGGATAGTGGGGATGGGAAAGCGAGGAGGGCTGGGCGAGCTGAAGGCACGGGCAGGGGACCCAAGCTACAGGGACCAGCCCGGACCTCCGTCACCCGCCACCAGCCGCCGCTCTCCCACCAGCGCCTCATCTGTCTAATTGCTCCTTTATTGCTGCCCCGTGACATTGTCCCCTCTGGTGTCACCCTGAAACGGTCCCTTCCCCTATTCACGCCGGCGGCAATTAACGTGCCGGGAGAGGCGGAGGGGCCGGGGCGGGTGGCAGGGCCTCCCCGCCGCACACGGCCTGCCGTGAAATTTCCAATTAGGCTGCAAATACACGAGACGCCCTCGGCCCTGTGGCTGCCACGCCGGCCGGGTGGCTGTGATCGATTACCTTGGGGTTCTCCAGGATCCCGGCTTCGTAGCTGCGGCAGGCAGGGAAGGAGAGAGAAGTCACTGCAGCACCTGCAAGCTGCAACCCCAAAACCCACCGGGATGACCCCCCCACTCCCACCACCCCATGAGGATGGGCGTAAATATGTTATGGATCTCCAGGGACTTTTAGCAGCAACCCTGCAAGGAGCAACGGGCTTGGGAGAGCCCAGGAGATGGATGCTGCCACGTGGGACGTGGACAACTGGGCAGAAAGGGAGGCTGGAGGTTTTGGGGTCACCCTTGGCCACTACGTGGTGGGGCAGCCTGGGACTCTGGAGATGGGAAGGGCTGTCCTGACCATGCAGGATGGGGGGATTGGGGCCCCGAGGCTCTGGGTCTTCACCCCATGGGAGCTCCCTGCCCGCCCGGCCTCTCACCTGATGTGCATGAGGTTTTCATCCATGCTCCACGGCGTCTGGGGCGTCACAGGCACCGGAATCCCGTGTTTCTGCCGAGAGGAGGGGAGCGGTGCTGAGCGAGCCCACGGGGAGAGCCAGCCCCTGCCGGCACCGGCTCCTGCCAGGATCAACCCCAACAGCGCAAAGGCACAACCCATGGCCACCAGCAAGGTGGCACGGAGCAAGGTGGATGTCTGCATCCCTGACCCTGGGCAATGTCAGCTCCCACCACGAGGGCCACCTTGATGGGGACATCAGGGACACGGTGCGGCTGGGAGAAGGGCAGCCCCAGCCCTGCCACGAGCTGAGACGGAGCCCCAGAGCACCCCGTGAACCCAAGTGATGGAGACGTCGGCCAGGACGTTGTGTGCTTTTTCTAGGTCCAGCTTCAGGACGGTGCAGGACGGCTTAGCTCCTCATCAAGGGGAGGTGACAGGGGGACAGAACCCCAAAACCACAGGATGCTCTCCAGCCTAAACAAGACTGATGCTCTGCCGCGAGGGGACAGCACACACGTCCCCACAGCCTCGTGCAAACACGTGGCGATGCAGACACACGGCACACGGGGCGGCAGGCATTCCCCTGAGCCCAGGCATGCCGAGTGTGCTGTGCCCGGGGACGCACGGCCCCGCACCGGCTGCCTCCCCGGCGCAGCGCACAGCRCCGAGCCCAGCTCCCTAACAAGGTCACCGGCGCGCTCAATTATCCGCTGACATTTCAATGGGGGAAATTGCCTGTGAAGACGAGGTGAATACGCGGGGGAATTAGCGGGAGAGGCGACGGCGGCAAGCTAACAACCGGAGCCAGTGGGGACGTCGCCCACCCTGCCGGCATGCCGAGCCGCGATGTCCCGGCTGCAGGATGGCCACGGCGAGCTGGGGCTGGAGGCAGTGGCAGCTGCAGGTTCCCACCGTGCCTCGGTGTGTCCGTACAGCCTACCCATCAGCAGGCGGCTCTGCCATTTCAGTGTCACGACAGCAGGGACCTCAGGCGTGGCCAGGAGGAGAGGAGCAGGGGCTGAGCAGAGGCTCCTTGTTTGCCGGGAAGAGGGGAAGGAAACACTTGTGCTTGTAAATCACCATCCTCAACCCATCACCTGAGATCGCAGCAAGGTCCCGAGATACTTCCTAAGGCTGCAGAGGGACTAACTCAGCCCGGCTCCCAGGGGAACATTGCTCCAGGCTCATGGGTCCTGGTTCGCTGGTCCCAAAGCATGCTTCCAGTGTGGGACCCCCCCAGGACCCCTATCCCAGGCTTTGGATGTGGGCACTGGGCAGCCTTTGCCTCCTCGACCCAGGCCCCTCTGCAGGGCTGCCAGCCTCTCCTGCCCGCAGACCTTGGGGGAGAGCAGGCAGGGCACGTCTACGCTTCACATGGGCTTCAAAACACAAGCTTGGCCTTTTTTGGGAGGGCAAAACACTGCCTGCTGGGTGCAAGTGCTGGGGATCACCTGGCTTCTCCAGGAAAGAGCGAGAAGACACCTCTCCCTGTGCCATCCCTTGGACGGATGGAGCTGTAGGTGCCTCCCAAACCCCCAAAGCCCCCCTGAATAATGCTAGGGGAGACCGAGGGCTGGGGACAGCCTGGGGTCAGACCACGCTCCCATCGGCACCTGTCCCCTTGTCCTCATCCCAGCGCCCTCGTGGATGTTGGCAGAGCAGGTTTCACCTTAGTTAATTAAAGCCAAGCGACTAATGCTGAGTGCTGTTTACCCCGATGGGTCGCACTCAGCAGCGTGGGGCTGGGGGGCCGTGCCCTCTGACGGGCTCTCCCCATGCCATCGGTCACACCCATCTCACCCGGGATGTATAAACGCAGCTTTCAGACCCGAATACCCACTGATTGCGAGCCATGAGCCCCAGATGATTTATTTTCCCAGCCAACCCTTTCCTCCCTCTGCCTCCTGGCAGCTGGGGAAGCCCATGCTCCCCAGCCCATCCTCGCCCCACGTTATCACTTCAAAGGGGATCCTCTGAGTCCAGACCCACGTACCAACAACCGCTGAGCCCAGGCAGCCTCAGCCGGGGCCAAACGTGCCGCGACCGAGGAGAGATCTCGCTTTCAGGGCACAGCCCTGATGAGCTCTGTCCTGCCTGGCTCTGCCCAAGGCGATGGTCCATCCTGGAGCAGCATCCAGGAGAGCTTTACCCTGCTCATTAAGGTGTTTCAGCCTCGGCTGGTTGCGGGGATGAAGCGGCCGCCGGAGCGGCTTGCTGCCAGAGCAAGGCTGGCTCCAGCACCTGGGCAGCAAATCTACAGCAAGAGCTGTGCCGTGGTGGCACAGATCCCCACTTTCCCCAGCAGCAACCGAGCCCCAAACATCATCACGTTGTAACTCCCTGAGCGCTGAGGCAAGTGCATCCAAGTGCTGAAAGGACCCGCATCTCCCTTTCCTGTGCGTGAAAAAGAAGGGAAACCCCCTTTTTTTTTTAATACTGAACATAACCAGAGACCGAGAGGCACTACAAACCCTCAACCCCAACCTTTCCTCTTTGAATGGGGCCCCAATCCATTTCATTTCCCCTTTTTCCCCCCTTCCAAACAAAAAAACCCCACCCAAACAAAACCCCCAAACCCAAAACACATGTTCCATTTTCCATATAATAAAACCACGGCACTCTTAATAACTCCCCTATTTGACAATTTGTTTGGCAACATATGGAAAGCTCTCGTAAACTCGCCCCTTCATAATACAACGGCAGATGGCAAACACAATCCTCAACACGCTGCTCTCGGCAGCCCTAATGGGCTCGGAGGGCTCCTCGCCCCACTCTGCATCCCTCCGGCTCTGCATCCCTCCAGCTCTGCATCCCTCCAGCTCTGCATCCCTCCAGCTCTGCACCTCGCCTTCCCAGAGATTACCCAGGCAGCTTCGACGGCAGCTATTTAAAAACTGAAGCAATTTTCTGGTTTATGCACAGAGCTGCCTTTTCCCTTTTGATTGATTGAGCCGAGTTGTCAAGCATTTCCATGAAGTCACTAAAAAAGAAAGGTACCCTGGTGGGCACGTAAGAACCTGATGCAAAACTTCTAATATGTTTTATTGCAACTTGTACTTCAAAATGGAAGGGACAACAAAGGCGAACGTATTTGCTTTGTCTGTTAGGCAAGTCAGGGAGCTGGGACCTGTTTCCTTGGAAAGCGGGTTACAATTAATAGCCAGGTAATTATTGGGCTTTTAGAAAGGAAGGAGAGAAAAAAAAAAAATAGAGGGGAAAAAACCCCCCCAACCAGAAGGCTCCAGCATGGTGCTGCAGGGATGTCGTGCAGGGTCGCTGCTGTCACCCACCAAGCCATGGTGAGCATCCCGCGGCTGCCCCGAGCATCCCGCAGCCGCCCCAAGTATTCCGTGGCTGCCCCGAGCCGGCTCTTACCTTGGCATAGTCCATCAGTTCACGGCGCCCGGGGAAGCGCTGGTAAAACTCGGGCAGCCTCCACGGCGCGACGACCTGGCGGGAGGGCAGGAGCGTGAGGCGAGAAGCCCCCGGCCCCCTTGCAGCCCCTGGCCCCTTTTTGCCCCTCGGCACCATCCCAGGCTCCCCACGGGAGAGGGCTCTGGACAGCCCCAGGGAGCTGGGACCCACGGGGTGCCGGTCCCCAGCCGAAATTTAATCTCCCCACACAAGGGTGGAGTAACCCAAACCCCTGACCCTAACAAGGCGCTGGATGCTGGATGCAGCATCAATTATTCGGCAGCTGCCTTGGTACTGTTTCCTCTGTGGCCTCGTAGCGTTTGGGGTAAAAATAGGTCAATTAAGGATCATTACAGCCCCCTCAAATGCCAAAACGTTGCTTCGTGCAGCTGGCAGCTTGTTAAAGCGAGGCACGACCGCTTGCATCGGTGTTAAAACAAAATTCCCCACCAGCTGGGGAGGGGGCCAGGAGCCCGGCGGTGGGGCCCCAGGGGACAATTTTGGGTGCCTTACCTTGATGTTAGGACACAGAGCGTAACAGGTGAGCTCAAACCGAACCTGGTCGTTGCCCTGAAACACAAACGGGAGATGCTGAGGGCTCACCCCGCACCGGGGCGGGCAAGGACCTGCTGTTTCCCTGCTCCTGGCTGCTCTCCCTGCGGGAGGGCCGAAATCCCCCAGCCGGGAGCTAGAGGGGACACGTCTCGGGGTCTCAGCTCTCGCCAGCACATGGGACAAGCCGCTTCGTGGGAAAAGCCTCCCAGCCCGTGGCTCGGGAGACCCTCGGCCGAGCAGGGCGTTTGCAAATCCCTGCGAGAGCCACCAGCCAGGAGGGATGTCCGACTGATGCTACCAGGGACTTCATAGACTCTATGCGAGAGGGGGGTCACACCTATTCTCCCAGTAACAACACTGGGATGGGATTGCTGGCTATTGTGACTGGAAAAGCAAGGCCTGAGGCTGAGGACCCACCTATCCCCTCCGTTCCCCCAGCACGGAGGGCGGCAGGAGAGGGTAATGGATGGCAGGACCTGGACCGGGTCTGTCCCATGGAGTCAATCACGGTCCCTCTCCACGGCTGGTTTGAACCCAAAACCATCTTTCCTGGTGCTCCTGATAAAATTGGGCACCGACTGATCAAAACCCCAATGCAGCCCATTCACCTGGCTCCAAGGGAGCCCGGCTGACCCCAGGGTCAGCCAAGAGTCGTGCTCTCCCCTGGGCTGACACTCCTAAAACCAGAACTAGTGGAAACCCAGATTTGGGTATTTTTCCATCTGCAAACATCAGAGGACACATGGAGGGAGAAGGTGAGGGGGGAGGAAGACCGCGGTGGCCAGGAGGATGCAGCAGCTCATAATTAAATAGCTCTGAACCTCCCTTAATCTTAATTGGCCCGTGCTGATGAGGTCCTGCTAATGAGGCCAGGTAGTTGGGAAGGGGCAAGGAGAGAACCTGGGAGTTATTAGCACTTCCAAGGGAATAGCGCTCACCAAAGCCTATTTTCCACCAGAACCAAGGGGCGTAAGGACCCCCCCCCCTCCTCTTGGCCCTGGCCTGGAGGATACATTTACAGCCAGGCTGGGAAATCCCCGAGGACTATTACACACAGGCGAGTACATCCACCAAAGTACTCATTTCCCTTACAGGCCCAAAACAAGTCCATCTGCTCCGGCAGCGGGGACACCGCAGATGGCCCACATTTAAGACGCCGCAGCCGGGGACAGGGCGCAGCCGGGTCGAGTTACCCGCGGTCGGTCCCTGCCTGCGCCTGCRGCTTAATGGCTTGGGGAGCGGGCAGAGCCTGGGGAGCAGCCAAGGGTGCCCCTGCGAGCGGGGCTGGCTGGTGCTGGTGGTACCCAGGAGTGGAGGGGACATCATTGTGCCAGGGGTGCATTACTCCAGGGCACCCTCGAGTGGGTGCTTTCAAGAGGGGGCTGCTGGAGAAGGAGTGCGGGGAAGCCATCGCAGCAGGAAGAAGAGTTATTTCAGCCATGAAGCCCCCCAGCCCTACAGCTGCCCCTCTGCCCCATCTCCCCGGTGCTGGCATGCCCCTTGGCTATACCCTGGCTGCATCCAACATCCCCCTTCTAGCAGGGTCCTCCACCACAGCTGGGGACCCCCAAACCCAGCCCCTTGCACTGAGACCCCTCCAGGTGGGCACCTCGCCTTTGCCCCTGGGCCAAGACGGGCACGATCTAYGCTTCGGGTCCCTGCGGGACAGGGAGGAGGAGGCATCCGGCAGGTCCTGGGTGCATGCACAGCACCCAAGGTCCCCACAGAGCTGCAGCTGGGACCGGCCAGGTTTGTGGCCTCTGATGACAGTGTCACCCTGCCCCGGGTGTCCCCGCACCGGGCTGGGCAGCGTGCGGGCAGGGGCTGGAGGTGCCAGGGGGTGGCCCACGGTCACATCACACAGGTCCCACGCTCCCCGTGGAGGATTGCCCCCTCTCCGGGCAGGGGCTGGCCCCGAGCATCCTTTCCGTGGTCTCTGGCTGCCTCTAGCGGTAAAGCGTCCTCCCTGCGGCCGGCGGCGACGGGGACAGCTGGGGATGGGGACAGGGATGGGGACAGGGATGGGGACAGGGAGCGGGACAGCCGCACCCTGCCCGGGGTGCCCCGAAACGCCCCGGGCGGTGCTGGCTCAGCCCCAGCCGGGTCCTGGCCCAGGCAGTCCCTGCCCGTAGCAGCTTTTAGAAAGCTGCTGCCGAAAGCTGGGGGTTCAGCTGTGACCTGAGCCTTCCCGACAGGGAGAGGGAACCGAAATCAGGCAGAGAAATCCCAGAAGCAAGAAGGAAGTGTTGAAACACTTCCCCACAGAGCACCCACAAAATGCCCTGTGCACCCCTCCTGGCACCCACAACTTGGCCAAGGGACTGACTGGGTCCCCCCCCAAGCACCCCATACCATCCCCGCTCCGGTGCCCCCATCCTCCCTCACCTTGCCGGTGGCCCCATGGGCGACGTACTGGGCTCCCTCCCTCTGGGCAATCTCCACCAGCTTGCGGGCAATGCAGGGCCGTGCCAGCGCGGTGCCCAGCAGGTACCGGTCCTCGTAAAGAGCGTTGGCCTGCACTGCCGGCCAGATGAACTCCTCCACAAACTCCCTGCTGATGTCCTCGATGTAAACCTGTCGGGATAGAGGGAGCCCCGTGATGGGAGAGTGGCTGGGGGGAGGATTCTGCTCCTCTGGGGCTTTGGGGATGGCATGGCAAAGGGTCCCTTTGCCTCCCCTTTCCTAGATGCTGCTGAAAGGCTTTGGTACAAAACTTCTGGAAAAGGGATTCCTCACTGGCACTGTCCCGCCACCACGGTGGCCCCAGCCACGGGGTGTGCAAGACCCCAGCGCTCAGCCCCATGGCAGGGGAGCAGGGGGAGCTCAGAGCCCCCTGGGCACCTGGAGGGAGGGACGCTGTTACCTTCTTGGCCCCCAGCGCCAGTGCTTTCTTTCGTGCTGCCTCAAAATCTTCCTTCTGCCCAATGTTGGCCTGGAAGGGGGGAAAAAAACAAGACTAGGTTTGAAAAGAGACCACAAAACCCAGCGCAAGCGCAGCCTGGCACAAGGCATCACGCGAGGCACAGCAGAGCCCGTGCTGGCCAGGCTTGAGGCCACCCAGGATGGGCAGGAGGGGGGTTGCCTCCCGAGACAGCATATCTTGGGGCCATACCTTCCTCTGCCAAGCCCTTGGCTCTGCCCCGATGCGCTACCCTCATTAGCGGAGGGTCATTTGCTGGCAGGGACAGGCTGTGCTACACAGGGCTGGCAGCTCAGCAGAGCAGCACCYGGGCTGGGCGACGGTTAACCAGCTAGAACAGGGTCACGGCCACACACACGCCAGGACCCCCATCACCCACCAGCGCCCCCTCCACCCCCAGCCCCCGGGGATGGGGTCCATGTGGGGCTTACCAGGTAGGTGACGACATCGTAGCCCTGCTCCTTCAGCCACACCAGGATGCAGGAGGTGTCGAGGCCCCCGCTGTAGGCGAGGACCACCGTGCCCTTGGGCTGAGCCATGGTGCTGGCAAAGCAAAGGGAAAGGGGTTCACAACGGCCCCAACCCCTGCCCCGAACATCAGCCTGCTCTTGCTCAGCACAGGGATGCTGCAGCCACCAGCCGTGACACCCTCCCCAGTGTCCCTGAACTGGCCACGGGGCCGTCACGGTCCAGCCGGGCGCTGAGGGCAGCCAGGGGTGAGGGCTCTGCCGGGGATGGGATATTCTGGGCAAAACAAATGTTATCCAGGGGATGAATAACCAGGAGGCAAGAAGCAAAGCCCACGGCAAACTAAACACTCGGGGCCAGCAGTGGCTTGGGTAGGTGGAAGAGCACATGGTGAAGCTGCCGGTGCTGGGACAAGCTCTCCAATTAAATTACGGACTCCCAGGATTGCTCTCACTCACGGGCAGTGAGAGCTGCTGCCACAGGGTGCCAGGTGCTCCCGCGGGACCAGGGCCACGGGCAGCACACCGTGCCGGTCCGTGCTCAGCCCGGGTCTGCCGGGAGCACCAGGCTGGAGGCAGCGAGCAGCAGGCAGCGCAGGAGGGGACTCACCACGACACTGGGAGGGATCAGCTGGACCAAGAGCCCTCCCGGGGCTGCAAGGAGCAGGGGGGAGGGCTGGGGGCAGGAGGAAAAGCCATGGCACTGCAGCCACGTCCAGGCCGCGGCTCCGAGCCAGGGAGGGCACCCTGCCCGCGTGCCAGCCGGTGCACCCAGTGGCAGCCGGGTGATGGAGGAGGCCAGGGCAGCCATCGGGGCCGCTTCGCTCTTACCTTTGCTCTGCACAGCTCTCGCTCTGGCAACCCCGGCACAGCCTGCCCCACGCTCTGCAAGCACCCTGCAACGCCGAGGGGCCAGGACTCAGATGCAGGCACCCGGCTGCGGCAGAGATGCAGCCCAATGCCTTGCTCGGGCATGACCCGGCACGTTGTGGCCCTGCACCAGCGCCGGTACAGAGGAGCTGCCGTGGCAGACGGGCGCAGCCACCCACCCGCTTGGCCCCAAGCGCCCACTGGCACTGCCAGGTGTGTGATAGCTGCAGGGCTGGGGCGCCCAGCAGCATCCCCCACAGCCCAGCCCCAAGTCTAATTAATGCTTATTGGGCGTTTGTCCTAATTATGCTGCCTCATGTTTCCTGCCAGCGTGAAACACCTGCGTGGGGATTCGATGCCCCTCACCCTTCAGCCGAGGATGTCAAGGACTTCAGCCAACAACAGGAGATGGCGAAGGATGCAGCAGCCTGGAGCTCAGAGGGAGGGATGGGGGAATCCCACTGCGGGAAGGGGCTCGGGGCTGTCCCTGCGGTCCCCGGGCCAGGCTGTGAATCCCAGGGCCCCGCGAAGAGGTGATGCCAGCTGACCCTTGGTCGGGGAAGGTAGACGGCAGAGCCGGCCAAATCCTGTCCTGAGCAACTTCCATGCTGCTGCTGCCAAGTCAGCACAACCCTGCTCCTGCTTTTGCAGGCAGGGAAGGCGCCATGCCGAGCTCCTCCAGGCTGGGCCCACCCAGCACATTTCACAGCGGGATGCGTACGCCGCCCCAGCACCCCGGTCCTGCCAGCGTGGTGTGGGGCCAGCATCCCACAGGGCATGGCTTGGAGCTCACCCAGGTGCAGGATCTGGCCTGCTGCTGCTGGTTTCTTGCTGAAGAGCAAAGGGGTCTGGCAGCCCTGTAATCGCGATTTGGCTCCCTGAGCTTGCCCGCGCCTGTCGGGCTGCCTGCGCAGGCGGTGCGGGCAGCACCCAGCACCCAGGCTTGTGCAACCAGCATTTCCCTATTCTCGGGGCCCCGTGGGTGTGCTGAGCTGGGCCCCTGCCTGGGAAGGCTCAGCCGTTCTCTTCCTCACCGGGGCATTTACAGGAAGGCAGTCGCAGTTCCCAAAAGAGCCCAGCCCAAGCATGACGCTGCACCTGCGGCTCCTTGCTGGGCAAATTCCCTCCTTTACCCCCAAAACCCATCCCCGCTGCGGCCACCAGCATCACCGCTGCAACTGCCAGCCTGACTAAGAACCTCTGAGACAGGGCACACTCGCTTCACGAGTGGCCTGGCAGCGTGTGGAGGAAATGCCGCCAACTTTTGCCCACTCAGACATGTTACATTGCCCACGCAATGACCGAGGGACCCGGGGCACCTTGCCCTGGGGACTCATCTTTCATCCCGGGAACAGTGTGGGGCCACCAGCGTTTCCAGTTCCGGAAACAGGGCTTGTGCCAAGCCCGCCTGCCCAGGAAGGGAGAGCCCTGAAGTTTTGGCGTTAGGTGGTAATAAAGCAGAGCAAACAAAGCTCAGTGAAGGGGAATGTGGTGGGACTTTCTCAGCCCTGATTATTATTCTGTAGCAATTTCCGTGTGAGTTGGGGCAGGGTTTTTACCAGAGCGACTCTGGCTGCTCTGCTCCGCAGGAGCACTGCACTTTTGTTTTTAAAACCAAGAACAAAAAATAAAAGGGGAGAGGAATATAAAGCTTGAAACTTTGTTAAGGAGAGGAACTGCCTTTGCCAGCCGGGCTGGAAGAGCAGCCTCTGCTCCGGCGAGTGCTGCCTGCGGGCTGGGATGGGGCAGGCAGCACGGGCAGGCTCCCCAGGGGTTTTCCTGCAGCAGAGGCATGTGGGGATGCGCTCGCTGGTGCTGGGGTTTGCCTCAGCATCGTTCCTCCACCTCGTGGGGGGTCCCATCCTGCCCGCCAGCATCCCCAGAGGAGAGCGGGGAGGGCACGGGGAGGGCACGGGGTGGTGCCAGCCGAGGTCCCAGCTCCCCTCTCTGGGGGTGGCTAAGCCCAGGGTCCCCGTCGGGGAGATGGAACTCACTTGCAACCCCCGCCCCGCTTCCAAAACTGAGCTAGAAGGGGCTTGACTGCAGCCTGCACCTCCCAGTGCTAGGAAAGGGCTGGGAAGGGGCTGGGAAGGGGCTGGGAAGGGGCTGGGACCCCCCGCCCTGCTCCTGCAGGGACCAGCAAGCCCTTCTCCAGCACCTAGGGGTCGGGGAGACCCGGCGGTGGGTGGAGAGGGGACAGGCAGGGACAGGGGGCCAGGTCCCCCAGGGCAAAGGGCCCCCTTTCCCCTTGCCCCCCCCCCACTCACCCACTCCCCGGGGCCCGGCTGCCCTCG
>JAYKAV010001731.1:1106632-1147549 GCA_035582835.1 Phoebastria nigripes
AGGGGGCCAGGTCCCCCAGGGCAAAGGGCCCCCTTGCCCCATGCCATGTCCGCACTCACCCACTCCCCGGGGCCCGGCTGCCCTCGGCGCTCCGGTCCGGTGCCTGGAGCATCCTCCGCCTCCTCCTCCTCCCTTATAGCCGGGCGTGGGCAGGCGGAGCCGCTGCAGGACTGTCCCCTCCGTCGGCACCGTCCCCAGGCGAGGCCCTGCCCTCCGCCTGCCCGCAGGGTGCACGGGCAGAAAGGGGGGCAGCTTGCACCCCGAGCCGGGATGGAGATTGTGCCTGGCCCTAGCCCGCTGCACAGCTGCTCTAGGTGCTGTCACCCGTGTCCCCCCACTCCTGACCTCCTCAGCAGCCTCCACAGAGCACCGAGGGGGTGCCCACCCTCCGGGGACCCCACAGAGCCACCTGCCACAAGGGGYAGGAAAATGAGGGGGGGCAGAGGGGAGCCGGTGCCCGGCTGCTCTGTGACCACCCGGCTTTCCTCCCCAGCACAGCGTGCCGGGGGAAGGTTGACTTTATTTGAAACTCCATCAGGAGGAGAAGCGAGAGCCCGGGTGGGCAGGAGGGGATGGGGCAGGGAGCTGTGCATGGGGCAAAACCACCTTTCCTCCTCGCATGTGCCCAGAGGACCCCAGACCAGGAGCAGACCTGGCCTTGGGGGACAGGAAACCCCTAACCCAAAGGACAGGGCCTTTTGGGGGAATCTCAGTGCTCCCGCACGGGTGCAGCAAGAGTGAGCACCAGTGAYGGGATCTGACTGTGGCACCCTCACCTGGGTGCACGGCCATCATCAGACCCAATGGCCCAAACTCCCCATCCCTCCAGCCAGCGCCATGGAGTGGGACTGAAATGGCATTTTCGGGAACAACCTCCACCTGCGCCACGTGCACAAAGGCCACATCCTGCTCTTGCTGACCAAGGGACCCAAGGCTGGGGCAGAATTGGACCTTCAGGTGCTGGACGTTGGCCCTTTGGCATTGCCACATCCAGACAATCTCCCTTCTATGGTCCAAGGCCACACAGGGAGTTGCCCAAGGCCCCGGGAAATCAGGGCTGCTGCTGGGGCAGCCCCCTCCCGCACACTGAAGGAAGCTGCTTTCTTCAGGCGCAGCTGGTATTTATCCACAAAACACCTTTATTTGGAACAAAACCATAAATAAATAAGTGTGCAYAGAAACCAAGTGGATTAAAAAAAAAATTGAACACAAGGCTATTTCAATTTAATACGTGGTTAATGCTGGGGTGCTCTGCGCCCTCCCCAGCCTGGGGGACCCCACCCTGCACCCCCACGGGGCCCTCACCAGCGGCTGTCACCCGGCTCATTCCCCCCCACCTCTATCTGGGGGCTGATCGCAGCCAAGGCCATCTAGAGCCGTGTTTGCTCCGGGGCCGCTGGTGCAAGTTGCAGGGTTGCAACAAAATCTGCTGTTTGCAATCTTGTMCCCCCCAGGGCCCTGCTGAGTCAGGGACTGGCCCCGGGTGAAGGCAACGCAGGCAGGGGCTGCCGGGGGGCAGGGGAAAGCAAGGGGATGTCCAGGGTGGGAGAGGAAAGGTGCAAGCTCAGCTCTCCCTGAGCCATGTGCCCCCACCGGTGCAGTGGCGAGGGACAGGAGGAGATGTGACCCCACGTCCCCTCCCGTCCCTCGGCTGTGTCAGTAGGGGTAGGGCGAGACAGAGATGAGGAGGAGGAAGATGCTGGGCGCCTGCTGCCCGCCTGGGGCCAGCGCCTGCACCTTGAGGCGGTGGGTGCCGGGGTCCCGCAGCGGGCGCAGGGTAGAGACGATGCCACGGCCCCGCTCGGTGCGGAGGGCAAAAGGGCTGCCGGGCTCGCGCTCCAGCAGCGTGAAGAYGGGGCGGTGGTGGAGGGCAGTGCCCGGGGCGAGGTGCACAACGTCACGGCCGGCGGCGATGCCAAGGGGCAGGGTGAGCAGCTGGTACTGCAGTGTCGGGGGGCCAGCTGAGCCACAGTCTGGGGTGCAGCGACCGACACACACCCTGCACGAGAGCCGGGGGGAATGCGGGACACGGTGGGTGTCAGGAGCAACCAGAACACCTGGGTCCACGGTGCCACAAGGAAGAGTGCAGGATGGGCACCCCCGGCCCCTCAGCACGACTCACCCAAGCCTGGAGCCTCTCCGGTACCCGKCCGGGCACGGCGAATCCACGCACTGGGCACCTCCGCGGGTGTTGAAGCACATCTGGCTCGAGTCACACTGGATCGTGCCCTCCGTGCACTCGTCCATGTCTGCGGGCAGAGAGGGCACAGGTCTGAGGGTGCCGGGGTGCCCATGCGTCCCAGGCTGAATGGGGATTCAAACCCCAGCTCTGACACCTTCCCACCCCCTGCCTGGGGTCTCAGACACTGGGGCAGCGAGACGAAAGCCCCCAGGCTTGCAGCCCCAAAGGGATGACATCCWGGGCACCGTGGGGACTGGGTTCACACCCCAAGAGACACAGGCATCCCACCAGGGCAGGGGCAGCACCCCCGCACTGACCATTGCAGGTCTTCCCGTCGGGCAGCAGCCGGTAGCCGGGGGGGCAGACACAGCGGTAGCTGCCCAGGCTGTTCCTGCACTCGTGCTGGCACTGGTTCAGCATCTGGCATTCATCAAGGTCTGTGGGGTGAGACGGGTGAAGCCAAGCGGAGAAGCATTTGTCCCCTCYGGTGCCTGCTGCCCTGGGGCAGCCTGGCTCTCACCTCCCCTTCCCAGCACAACCAAGCCCGGGGACACCCCGACCCCATGAACAGGGGTGCAAACAAAATGGGAGACAGGGCAGCAATGGGCACAGGATCTGCCTTTTGGGCACAAAGTGGCCTCCAAACTCCTTGCAAAGCTCTTCCCCAATATTCCCCCCGTGCACACTCACCGATGCAGGTGCCATTCCTCTTGACGAAGCCCATGGGGCAGGGGGGGRCTCGGGCACCCAGCCCCGCAGCCTTTGCCACCCGTCGGAGGGCGAGCTGGGTGTAGAAGGACCGTCCCCGTGGGCTGCTCGGCCCCAGCCAGCGCAGGGGGGGGTCCCGGGGGGTGTTGTCCGTCATGCCCCCTCCATCCGCCCCCGCTGCACCACACTCGCTGCCTGGCAGCAGGGTCCTGCCRGGGGGGCACAGGCACTCGTAGGAGCCCCGCAGGTTGCGACACTCAAAGGCACATGGCGGAGGAGACTGCAGGCACTCGTTTACATCTGATGGAGGAAAGAGTCTGGGAGTTGCAGCTGGATGGGGAAACTGAGGCTGGAGCAGGGCAAGGGAGCRACCGTGGCCCTGTGCCCTGTGCCCGAGGTAGTGTCCCCTGAGACCCCAGCTCGTACCCAAGCACGGCCAGCCAGCAGCCAGTGAGTAGTAGCCAGGAGGGCAGGCGCAGCGATACGTGCCCACAGCGTTCTGGCAGAGCTGGTTGTAGCGGCAGGTGTGGGACCCCTCGGTGCATTCATCAATATCTGGGGAGCAGAGGGGGGTCAGGGAGGTGGCACCACGCAGCAGGTGCCCTCGCCATCCTCATGCCTCCCTTGCGAGGGTCCGTACCAAGGCAGTACAGCTGCTGCGGGCCCAGGACGAATCCCGGTGGGCACTGGTCTCTGTCAGCCCCTGGGAATCAAGCAGAGACGGCTGAGAAGGGACATGTCACTGCAGGGACGTGGCCTTTGCACCCTCACAGCCAGCCAGGATCCCRGCGTCTCCGTCCCCTTCCCTGGGAACCCCCTTGTTACCCGCATCAAGCGAGGCACGGAGCTGGAAGCGGAGCTCCTCCGAGGCCGGGTCGAAGGAGGCTTCGACGGCGCTGGCCCGGATGTGCTGCACCCGGGGGGGCTGCGGGCCCGTGGGGGGGTCATACACGATGGTGTGATTGCAGTGGGCACGGATGATGTGCCCATCCCGCAGGAAGCTCTGCACCGAGCCCCCCGAGAGCCGCCCCGCRCCCGTCTGCACGTAGTGCTCGCTGAAGTCCTGGGGAGAGGCAGGGAGGGGTATCAGGCCATGGACACCGCCCCGGGCTCCCAGCACGGGAGTCRTGGCCCCGTGGGGAGGACGGGCAGTACCAGCACCTGCAGCAGCACTGCGGCCTTGCCAATGTTCTCCGGCACGGAGCCTCTGATCACGCTGTCCAGCAGCAGAGCGCCAGCGGCATCCACGCCCCGGGCGAGGTGGGTGACCCGCAGGAGCTCCCCTGCCAGGGGGAATGGTGAGTGGCAGCCTGCAGCACCCCCAAATGCAGCTCCATCTCCAGCTGTGAAGCTCAGCCCAGCGGTGGGCTGAGCCCCCGGGGACGGTGCATGGGGGAGATGGAGGCTGAGCCGGGCAGGACCAGGCTCCGCAGCCCCCGACACGCCTGGGACCCCTGGCATCCCTCACCTGTGGCAAACTCCAGCTGCGACTCGTGCTGGAAGGTGCCCCGGGTGAGTAAGAACCCGCTCCGTGCGTCCCTTCTGGCGTGCGCCAAGGACCAGTAAACGGGGGCGATGATGGCAACCAGCACCCGCATCAGCGGCCCTTTGGGGGGTGGAGAAAGGGTGTCACCGYGGAGCCAGCACCCTCCTAAGGGGGAACCCAGCCCTCCCCAACCACTCCCAGCCCCCCTTGCCCATGGGGCACAGCACAGACAGGGGCTGCTGCTTTTAGGGGAAAAATCTTTCCCCCAAGATTTTCACCTGACCTTCATCCTCCCTGGGGGGAGGACAGGGGCGACCACCTACCTACAGCGGGTGGGATGCTGCCGATGCTGCTCTGCACGGTGGCGGTGCCGGAGTGCGGGTCATCCAGCACGCTGGCATCAAGGATGGCGACGCCGAGCTCGTGGGCGTTGATGATGCCAACCAGACTGCCCTGCACCCGGCGTGGCTCCCCTGGGGCAAAAGGGACAGGGGCAGCGGCATTGGGGCTACTGTCCCGTGGGAAAGCGGGGTGCTTGCCTGTCTCCCCTCTCCATAATTTGTGTGTCAAGAAAACCACATTTTCTGGAGGTGAAGGCAGCCAGAGCAAGGCGGGCAGCATCCCTACCTGGCTGCAAGCACAGCCCCCAAAGACCCACAGGTCCAGGCAGCATGGTGCCACGTCAACAGGGGATGCTGCAAGTGTGGCCCCGTGCCTTTTGCTCACCAAAGTGCACCAAACCCCCCCAAGCCCCTGCTCTGTATCAAGCCCCACGGTCCTGGTCCCAGCCCCAACCTTTTATTTGCTTCTCCTCCGGCACACCTGGCAGCAGAATGCCAGCAGCCGTGCAGAGGGCACCCAGGGCACCCAGTGCTTCCTCCGCACTGCCGGCCAGCCTGGCCCTCTGCTCCCTGAGAGGCAGTGGGAGAGGATGTGCCTGCGCGTTTAGCAGAGCCCCTGGGAAACGGGAGTGTAATCACGGGCAGCAAATGCAGGAAGGCTGGGGAGAGGTGAGCTGGGGCGCAGGCTGGCACGCGGCGGCTGCTCGGGTAAGGGTTTGTCTGGGCTCAGACCTTCAGATGAGCAGCGGAAGAGACAGGAGAGGGCAAACCAGGGTACGAATCAAGTGGTTTAGAGCGAGCAAGGAAAGGCAATATCCCTCCAAACCACCGTGTAGGAGGTCTTACCCCAGGGTGTAACGGCACTGCAGGCAGCCCCCCGGCACCAGCCCGAAGTCCAGCAAGCCCCAGGGCAGACACCCACCTTGGACAGCCAGGGAGGTGGGCGATGGCAGACCCCAGGGTGTTGTGAGCGAGACAGGAGTAGCTGCCGGCATTGCGGTGGGCAGCGGTGGGCAGGAGCAGCGTGGCATTGGGCAGGACGTGGGGACCCTCAGGCAGCGGCTCCCCGTCCCACCGCCACTSCACAGAGGGGGTGGGCTCCCCTGACACGGCGCAGTGCAGCAGCACCCACTGCCCGGGGTGCACTGCCACCGCTCGCAGCATCACCGCTGCCGTGGGGGCACCTGGGCAGGGAGAGGGATGCAGGCAGTGCCGCAGCATCCCAGCRGTGCTAGGGCCATTCCCCAGGGGTCAGGGGTGGTCCGGGGGACTAGGGAGGTGACATGATTTGTAGTCCCTCAAAAGGAGGGTGCAAAGGGGGACAGCACTCACTCTGCAGGGCCAGGGTGACAACCTTCGCCGCCGTGCCCACATCATTCTCCGCCACGCACCGGTAGTGCCCCGCGTCGGTGCTCTAGCAGTACCAATAGCATTAGAATAGCACTTGGCTTTGCTGTGAAAGCTCCCCGAAACACTCTGGCACATCCCAGACCCCTCTCACCCGCACAGCACGGATGGCCAGGGAGCCATTCTGCAGCTGGTGCAGGCGCCCGCCGGCTGCCACCGGCACCCCGTCCTTGCTCCAGCGGACGAGGGGCGCGGGGTGGCCCTGGGCGTCACAGTCAAGGAGGGCGTCATCCCCGGGGGGCTCCACCTGGTAGGTGCTGGGGTCCCCCTGTATGATGGGTGCCTCTGGGGAAGGGAGAGGGGTGGCAGAGGAGGGGGGCTAGCCAGGCAGCCCAGTTTCCCCGCTGGCACCTACCTCTGACAGAGACGAAGGCGGTGGCCCTGATGGCACCGGCACTGTTCTTGGCGCGGCAGACGTAGGTCCCGCTGTCGGCACGGGTGGCTGCCTCCCGCCGTAGGGTGCTCCAGCCGCTTTGCCCCGACACGCCGTCTGCGGGGTGCAAACCCCGCAAAAAGCATGGACAGGGACCAGCTGGTTATAACCCCACATAGCCAGCCATGCCAGCACCCCAGGCACCCCGAAAGGTGGAAAAAGGACAGGGATGGAGCCAGGATCACATCCTCCCCCCAAGCTCAGCCATCCTCTGCCCCCTGCCCAGGCACAGGGCTGCCCACGCACCGGTGACGAGCTGCCCGTTGGCCATCCAGGAGATGCGGGGCTGGGGGCTGCCCGCAGCAGCACACACCAGCTCCAGCCTCTCGCCCCGGCTCAGGGTGAGGTCTCCAGGCAGGTGGGTGAAGGTGGGCAGGGTGTGGACAGAGAGGGAGAGCCAGCGGACAGCCCTCCCGGCTGAGTTCACTGCGGTGCAGGAATAGCTCCCGGCATCCCTTTCCTGCACAGGGAAAGAGGGGAGGACAGGGGGTGGGCTCAGGTCTGGGGTCTGGCTGCAGCCCTGGCTTGCTGGGCTGCATCTCTGCTGGCTGTTGTGCACCCAAAAAGCCATGGCTTGGCCATGGCCACTTTTTCCAGCCCACGTTAGCAAACTCATGCTGCCCCAACCCACCAGCCTGTTGCAAAGGACTGAACAGGGCTCTCCCTCTGCCAAATATTTTTGAAAGCAGCCAGGATGCAGCTTGGTTAAGTGACACCTTGTCCTGCCAGCCCCAGCCCAGGGACATGSCAGGGTGCAGAACAACCTGGGCTTTCTTTTCAGCAGCAAGAGACACTTGTTTTCCAGCTCTCTGACCTTACAGCTAGCTCGGCTGCAGAAAGGGATGGTGCTCACCTGGACGTCCCGGAGCAGCAGCTCCCCGGAGGGCAGGACGGTGGCCTTCCCCCCGCCGCCCCGCACTGGGGCTCCCTCCCGGCTCCAGGACACGCGAGGCTCAGGGACGCCGCGGGCAGCGCAGGGCAGCAGCACCTCCAGCCCCTCCAGGACAGCCAGCTCTGCTGGGCTGGCTGCGATGACGGGGGGCACTGGATRGGGCAGGAGGGCAGGGACTTGCTCACACCTTGACAGCCACGTTTCACTGCAAGGTGCCAGGGAAGGAGCCAGGCAGAGGAGGGGGCGAGTGCTGGGGCCCTGGTCCTGCCTTACCTTGCACGATCAGCCTGGTCCTCCCCGCAGCAGTGCCCGAGGGGTTGCGAGCCACGCACAGATAGGTGCCCGCATCCCCTGGGGTGGCCCGGAGGAGGYGCAGCTGCCCGTTGGGGAGCACCTTCAGCCTGGGCCCTGTGGGGATAAGCAGGAACGAAGGGCAGGACAGGGCAACRCAGCCATGCTGGGGCGCGGATGGATGGTGTGCAGGGACTACTTYGCTACAGAAGTGCCCCTTCCTGGGGAGTCCCCAGGGAACGGCTYCAGCGGCTGCTGCACCCACCTTGGACAGCAGCCGGAAGCCAGGAGGACCCATGCACAGTGCCACCCAGCACCTTGCTGGGATGCCTACAACCTCCGTGTACCCAAATCTCCCCCTGGACAAAGGCTGGCAAGCAGCGTGGGCTCTGCCAGCCTCCAGCAGGCTCCTGCTCACCTCCGGCAATGCCAACACCGTCCTTCTGCCAGGTGACCTCCGGCCGGGGGACCCCGGTTGCCTCGCAGGACAGCACCATGCTGGTGTTGACCATCACCATCACCATGCCAGGCAGGGGCTTCAAGGCGGGGGGCTCTGTGAGTGGCAGGGAAGTGTTGCCCACCGGGGCTCACCCAAGGTGGGCCAAGGCACAGGGAGCRGGACCCCCGGGAGCCATGTGTACCATGCACCGCGAGCCGGAGGTGTTTTCGGGCTGTGCCAGCAGCGCTCCTCGCTGTGCAGGTGTAGCGGCCAGCATGTGCAGGCAGCGCCTGCYTGATCTCCAGGGCCCCTGGGAAGACAGCGGGCAGAGGGGAGGCAGCGGGAGGGCTGGCAGGGACCCACCACCCCACTGGGGCTGCACTGCCCCGTGCCCGTACCTGTGGGCAGGACGCGGTAGCCCCCTCCTCGGCTGCCCAGCTGAGCCCCCTCCTTGCTCCATGACACCGTGGGTGGGGGCACGCCAGAGGCATAGCAGGTGAGGACCGCGGGGGACAGCCGGGTGACAACCACATCCGTAAGGTCATCAGCAATAGTGGGGGGCACTAGAGAGGGGAGGGAGACAGGGCTGCACAGAAATGCTGAAGGGGATTCCATCCCCATGCACGTGGGCGCAGGTATTTCTATTTCCCCCCTTGCCCACCCCCATGTCCAGTCCTCTAGAGGGGACCCAACCCCAGGGGGGCTGGAGCACACCCCACATCACACCTGAGGTGGTGACAGACCCCGGGAAAGCCACTCTCAGCAAGACCCACAGCCCCCAGGAGCTCACCGTGGACGGACACAAGGAAGACCTTGCGTGCCTCTCCAGCGGCGTTGGTGGCGATGCACTCAAACAGCCCCTCATCCCGGGGACCGGGGCTGGTGATGAGCAGCGACCCTGAGGACTGCAAGCTGCATGTGCAGAGCACACGTCGGGGTCAGCCCTTGCCCTGCAGGGAGCAGCGAGAGGGGGCAAACCCCACCCTACGGTGGGACCCTTTGGCAGGCGAGGCAGCCAGTGCTGCGGGTACCTGTAGGCGCTGGGCAGGATGTGCGGGTTCAGAGGGTGGCCGTCCTTCTCCCACCTGACGTGGGGCTTGGGGGATCCCCAGGCGTCGCAGCCCAGCGCAGCCGGCTGCTGAGCCAGCAGGGTGAGATTGGAGGGCCCAGGGGCGATGGCGGGAGGGACTGCGGAAGGGCATGGCAGTGATGAGCAGAGAACAGCAGCACATCATTGTACCAACGAGAGGAGCCCAGCAGCAGTGGGTTGAAGCGGGGTGAGCCCAGGGGGATCCGGTTTGGTTCTTCTGCTTACCCAGGACGTGGAGGTCCAGGCCTCGCCGGTCAGAGCCAGCAGGGCTGGATGCCATGCAGAGGTAATAGCCCGAATCCTGGACCTGAACGGGGTCAATTTGCAGGGAGCCGCCTGGCAGGAGCTGCAGCCTGGGGAGGGAGAGCAAGGGACCCCTGTGGGGGTTCTGCACGGCCGGGCTGCAATGCATGGGGATGTGCAGCTGGGAAGGTGGCATGTGACATTGCAGCCAGGTGTGGTACATGTCCACTGAGCTGGCGTGGGGACAGAGCACAGCCCTTCACGGGGAGACAGTGCTGTCTCTGCTCCAGCCATGCCAAAATGCCTATTGATGTGGCACGATCCGAGAGCCAGCTCTTGGTGCCACCGACCTGCAGAGCCTCGTACCTGTTGCTCCCATGAAGGGGCAGGAGCTGGCCGTCCTTCCGCCACGTCACCCGGGGCACAGGCCACCCCTCCACCCGGCACGGCAGTACCACTGAGCCATTCAGCAGTGCCCTCGCCTCCTCGGGGTCCGGCTGGATCTCCGGGGCCACTGCGGCAGCGCCCAGCCGGCACCGGAGAAAGTCAGAGACAGGGCTCAGGGGACGGAGAACGTCAGCCCAGACCAGCACAGGGGGTTGGGCACCATCAACCCCCCCCTTCCCATTACCCCAACCTTAGGACCCCGTAATATTGAGGACACCCCATAGTATTGCACATCCCTGAACTAACAGGGATGGAGCTGGCATTTGCTGCCAGCAAACCCCATGGCAGGGCATCATCGCTCACCGTGAACCTCCACCTGGACGCGCAGGCTGGTGTCCCCCCGCGTGTTGGTGGCCCTGCAGCTGTACTCCCCGCCGTCCGCCGCCCCCACGGCCCGGATCTGCAGGAAGCGTCCCTCGGCCAGGACCTGCCTGCGGGCATCCGCCTAACGCCCCCAGGGAGCCCCCGTCAGCAATTCTCCCCGCATCACCCCCACCACGAGCATGACAGGGCTGGTGAAGGTGCATCCCAGCCCCTGCCCAGGCACTATCCCTGGTCCCATCACACGTACCCGCAGCGGGGAGCCCTCCCAGTGCCACTCGATGTTGGGGGGTGGCACGGCATCCTCAGGGCACTCCAGGATGAGCTGTCCCCCTGCCACAGCAGTGATGCTGTGTGTCTCTCCAACGCTCGCGGTGCTGAGAGGTGCTGCGGGACGCATGCCAGGTGGGTCAGGGGGTGCTACGTGGGTTGGGCACCCCCATACCTGTCCCCATAAGTCATGCCTAGCCCCCCACTCTGCAGGACCATCACGCTGTGCTCCAGACCCCCATTTGGAGGTTTACAGCCCCCACCGCTCTCCTCATCCACCCCGCAGCAATCCCAAGGAGGGAGGCAGGGGTTGCTCCGGCTCTCTGGTCCCCCAGGGCTCTGACCACCCCGCAGCACCCCCTGCTAGCACCCTCCTCGCTGCACCGCTGCGGCCACACTACCTTGGATGCTGACGTGGAAGCTCCTGCTGTCCTCCCCAGCGGGGCTAGCGGCCAGGCAGGTGTACAAGCCAGCGTCGGCCACCTACGCAAAGCCAGGAGAGGGAAAAATTGAGGCATGGAAAGAAAACGCAGTTAGGGAGAAGAAAGAGGAGCCCATACCTTAGTGCTCTCAATGCGGAGGGTGCTCTCATTCCCCGACACGAGCCAGGGCCCTGCCAGCAGCCGCCCGTCCTTCTCCCAGGTGACAGTGGGCATGGGGACACCCGTCACCATACATGTCAGCTCTAGTGCGGTGCCCACGGCGATGGACATCTCGGTGGGATGGGACGCAGCCTCGACGCGGGGTGGCTCTGCAAGGCRCACGGTGAGGTGGGTGGGCTCATCCCCTCATTGCTCCCAAAAAATTGGCTGGCTGTCCCTCCCAAATCCCCGGGGGCAGACACACACCCGTCACTAGGAGGTGGAAGGCTTTGCTGGCCTCCCCCACCTCGTTTGCCGCCAGGCAGGAGTACACCCCCGCGTCAGCTGGCCCCACGGCCACCAGGCTCAGCCATGGGCTGCCGGGCACTCGGTTGCTCTGCCGCCCCAGGGGCTCGCCGTCCTTCAGCCAGGTCACTGCTGGTGCTGGGGACCCAGTGACTTCGCAGGTGAAGGTGACATCGGATCCCTCAGCCACCATCTGCTCCTCGCTGCTCTCCGGGCTCTCCAGGACAGGGGGCACTGGGGAGGGAGCGGTCCCCCTTAGCAGGGCCATAGGAGCAAAGCCAGGTCCCAGGCACTGGGGACGGGTTTGGCAGTGCCCTGGTGTCCTGCGAGCACCCAGAGGTGGCTCAGCCTCCCTGCAGGGTGCTCTGGGACTGCTTTCAGGCAGGTCCCACCTTGCTCTGTCCTCCCTGAGCCCACCTCAGTGGCCAAGGACCGGCTTAGGACCCTACTTAGAAACAGAGCTACAAAGCGCGACATGTGCTCTGCCGGCAAAATTGGTGCTTGGGTGCCCTCCGCTCCGCTCTCCCCAAACACCTCACTGCCCCGTACCTCGTATCTGCAGGACGAAGCTGCGATCGGCCACCCCTGCCTGGCTGGAAGCGATGCAGGTGTAGAGCCCAGCGTCAGAGACCTGTGCCTGGGAGATCCTACCCCATGGAGTAGGGCACAGGGATGGGGACGAGACATCAGCTCCGGGTCCCCACCATCCCCCAAGGTCTCCATGCTGCCATGCAGCCACCTCCAGGGTGAAGCCATGGCTGGCCTGGCATGCAAACCTGGGTACCAGCCCCAAAGCCTGCAGCCAAGCATCGCTCCAGGGTCACTTCTTACCGGAGGACGTGCCCAGCTGAGAGCAGGGTGACACGGGGGGACAGGTGCAGGGGCAGCCCGTCCTTCAGCCAGCTCACGTGCAGGGGAGGGGACCCCCGTGCCCGGCACTCCAGCGTCACCACCGCAAACAGGACACCACGGACCACCTCCGAGTCATCGGTGCCTCTCTCGATGGCAGGGGGGACTGGGCAAGGGGACAGAGGGGCTGATGGGGCTGGCAGGGGCAGGTGGCCCTGGCGCTGCCCCGTGGGTCCCAGCCCTGCTCACCCAGCACGCTCAGTGTGTACAGCCGYGCGTCTTCGCCCGCGCTGTTTCGGGCCAGGCAGGTGTAAGCCCCTGCGTCAGTGGCTCGGAGCCCCTCGAGGAGCAGGGAGCTGCCATCCGGGGACATCCTGGGCAGGGAGAATGGGACGGTGACCTGTGTGTCCATCCCTAACATGCTCATGGGGCAGAGATCCTCTGTGCTTGGTTGCAACCGAGGCTGCAGGTTTTGGGGCGTGCTGCAAGGCCAGGGCAGCAGCTGGGACCCTACCAGGGTGACGGTGACCATGCCAGGCTGCAGCACCATCCAAGACACCAGGGCTTAACCTGGGACGATGGTCCTCAGCAAACGGCTGGGATATGCTCATCCCAGCCCAAGCAGGGAGAGGGGGGCGAAGCAGAGCTCAGCCTGCCTTGCACTGCTCTTTTGCACATGGGGAAACTGAGGCACAGACGGGGCTGTGCCATGGCTAGCCCGTGGGGTGGTCCCCCCCACCCCAGACTCACCGGGCACCTGAAGGGGGCTGCAGCCCCAGAGGCTGCCCGTCCTTCAGCCAGGAGATCTGGGGGGTGGGCTGTCCCTCTGCCCGGCACTCCAGCCTCACCCCTCTGCCCTCCAGCACACTGTGCTCACTAGGGACCCCCGCACTGGCGATCCGGGGTGCCACTGCACCAAGAAGAGAGGGAGGCTGAGGAATAGGAGGGGGGAGGAAGGCTCCCCTCCGTGGGAGAGCCCGCGGGGATGCACGCTGCCCCGGGGAAGCCGTACCTCGCACCAGCACCATGAAGTCCTTGCGCATCTCAGCGCCCGGGCCCTGCGCCAGGCAAGTGTATCGGCCCTGGTGGAAGGGCTGCAGGGGGCTGAGCTGGAGCTGGCCCCCTCCAGACACCAGGCCCTGCTCCGGGCTGCTCTCTGCGAGGAGACGGGGTGAAGGAGGCTGCAGCGGCACTTCTCGGCCAAGCCCTCCCCAGGCATGTTGTCACACTCCCCGCTTCCCACCCCCAGGACCCAGGTTTGGGGACTTGGCTAAAGCAGAGGTCGGGGCTCTGCAGAGCAGGGTGTGCATTGCTGGAGCTTTGCAGAAGAAAAGAGCCACTGGTCTGGGGGCAAACCCCCATCCCAGCAGGTAGCCCAAGGGCTGGTACCCAGAGAACTCACCCCCACATCTCTCCATCATATCCCATGCCCACATCCCATTGTTTCATCCTCAGGAATGAATCTGAGGCCTCTTAAAAACATGGAGGGACAATGCCAGCCCCTTTGTGCTCTGCCTCCTGCCCTGTGGGGCCCTGCAGTTCTCTCGCAGCAGGATTAGAAATGGGGAAACTGAGGCAGGACTGCTTCAGGCAGGGTGGTGGCAAGGCTTGGGATGGCAGCCTAGCACAGCATCCCCCTGCGCACATACCCAGCGGGCTCCCATCCTTCAGCCAGGTGATGGTGGGCGCGGGCACACCAGTGACTTGGCAGGTCAGGACGAGGGGGCTCCCCATGTCAGCATCCAGCGTCTCCTGCTGTGGGTCCTCAATGCCTGGGGGCCCTGGGGAGGAGAAGCGGGGATGGGGTGTGTGAGCAGGAACACACGGACCAGGGTTTGCCGTCAGCTCCCTGGTGTGCGCTTGGGGGACAGGGCTCCCGGCTGAGCCCTCGCTGCTTACCGTGGACGGTGAGGATGAAGTGCTTCTCATCCTGGCCGGCCGCATTCAGCGCCACGCACGTGTATGTGCCTGAGCTGGAAAGCTGCAGGTGAGGGAGCTGCAGCACCCGCGAGCCTGGAAGAAGCAGAGAGCAGGGAGTCAGGGCAGGCTGGAGCTGGGACTGAGTCCGGGCCACCATGCCAGCAAGCTGACCCGTCCCCCAGCAGCCGGCCAAGCTCCATGCGAGAGGTGTCTGGCCATCAAAGTCTCTCTTTGAGGCCTCACTGTGCACAGCAGAGAAGGGTGCTGAGCTCCTGCGGAGCGGCAGCACAGAGTTTGCAGGATGCAACCTTGGTCCTTTCCAGAAGGGATCACTCGGCAGTAAGTTGTTAGCGTGTGGTTACAGCTGAAAGTCTGAGCTCGAGTCCCGCATGTGGCATCCAGAAGGGTGGGTTAGGGGAGTTAGAGCCCACCATCGAGAGCCAGCAGCTGTGCCAAGCCCTGGGGGACAGGCTGTCATCCTTGCTCATCCCAACATACCTGGGGTGACGGTCACCTCCTCACCAAGCCGCAGGACACGGCCATCCTTGTACCAGGCAATCTCCGCAGCAGGGTGGGATTGGACATCACACGCCAGCGAGACGTTGCCGTTGACGATGCCATCGATGCTTTCAGGGTTTGTGCCCATGATCCGGGGTGCTTCTGCTCCGGCACACCCCAAAAGACAGTGCCAGAGGGGAACCGTCACTGCGGAGGCCGAGCTCTCCCCAGGAAGAAACATGCACCGAGCATCTCGCCTGCTTGGAGCATGCCAGCACCTCGACCTCCTCGCGTGGGGTGAGCGTGACAAGCACGGGGGGACAGAGGCAGCCACACAGTTCGGGAGCCATGGGAGACTCCAGCTGGCAAAGGATGAGGAGGACGAGGAGGAGGAGGACAAGGAGGAGGAGGAGGACGAGGAGGAGGGTAAATCAGTGACCCGGGGAAGGGTTGCTGGGGATGCCTTACCCTGCACGGTGAGGGCAAAGTGCTTCTCAGCTGACCCAGCCAGGTTCTCAGCCACGCACGTGTAGCTGCCAGTGTCACCCGCCTCCACCGCGGCCACCTGCAAAGGGGGAGCAGAGCCCCGCTGAGGGCTGTGCCAAGCTGGGGAGCTGCTGGGGCTCCCACGGGGACGTCGGCACCTGGCAAGACCAGGGCAGCCTCCTCCTTGGGAGGGAAGAGCGCCCCGTCCCCTCCACCCGGTGTCTCCCGTGTCCCCCGCCGGCACAACCACCCTGCCCGGAGGGACACCGACCTGCAGGACCGTGCCGCCCTCCAGGAGTTGGTGCCGTGGGCTGACCACAACGGGGACATCGTTCCAGAGCCAGGACACCGCGGGCACTGGGTGCCCGGTGGCTTCGCACTTGAAGAGGATGGTGCCATTGATGGTGGCCGTCACCTCCTCAGCCAGGTCCTCCGTGCCACCATGGATGGCCGGGGCAGCTGGAAGCAGGCGGTTACAGGGCTGCCATGCGCCTCCGTCCACTCCCCGCCCCGGCCCCGTACTCACTCAGCACCTCCAGCTGGTAGTGCAGGCGGTCCTGTCCTGCCGCGTTGGCAGCCTCGCAGGTGTACCTGCCCGCGTCCTCCTCCCGCACCGCGGGCAGCTGCAGCACCCGGCCCCCTGCGGCACAGGGCAGGGGATGGGGAGGGCTCTGCAGGGGGTCCGAGGGTCCCCTCCAACCTCCCCCTCCCACCTTGCTGTGTACGGACCCCCATGCAGCCCCAGTGACACAGTCCCGCTCCTGCGGGTCCCACGGGTGCTGTGCATGCTGGCAGGAACAAGGGGACAGAATCCAACCCCTCCATGCTGCAGATGCTCTCAAACTACAGAGCTGCTGCAGGAAACCCCCCCAAACCCTACAGTGAGGGTCCATGCCCATTACCTAGCAGCATCAGCACTCCCGGGCCAGGGGAGAGGGGCTCCCCGTCCTTGTACCAGGTGAGTCGGGGGGGTGGGATGGCACCGGTGTCGCAGTAGAGTGCAGTGGGCTGGTCAAGGACAGCCTGCCGGTGCTCCGTCACCTCCCCGTCCTGGTCTTCCACCCGGTAGAAGATCTCGGGGGCTTCGTTGGGGCTCGTCTGCCGCTGGAAGAGGGGCGGCACTGCAGGGACAGGCTGTGGTCAGCTGTGGGAAATGGGGACTCACACCCCCAGGTGCAACCAGATCATCTGCCCAGGTCTGACCGGGGCCAGGGAGATGTCTGTTTCCCAGCAGATACAAACCCTCTTCCTTCCTGCTCACGCTGCACTGCTCCCATGAGGGACCCCACTAAAGACCCCTCCTCTTGCTGAGACACCCACTGCTCCAGGCACTGGCTGGCCACCCAGGGCTCACCTTGGACATGCACAATGAAATCCCTGTCATCTTCGCCCACAGCGTTGGTGGCCACGCAGGTGTAGTGCCCCGAATCTGAGACGCCGGCTGGTTTGATCTGAAGGACCTGCCCCTCACTGAGGATCTGGAGGTGGCCGGCGCTTTCTAGGAGCTGCATGGGGACCCCAGCCCCAAGGCAGGGAAGAAACAGAAGGACAGGAGGAGGATTACACGCCCAGGAGAGGGATGGAGCCCAGCCAGCCATCTAAAGGGTATCTTCCCACTTCATCCACCCGGGAGGGTCCCCAAAACCAGCAGCTCCTCCCTGGTTGCAATTAGGGCCTCACCTGCTTGTCCTTGTACCACCGGATGGTCGGCTCAGGCACAGCCCACGTCTCACACTCCAGCGTCACCGTGCTGTTGACCCTGGCTTTTACCTCTTTCATGGCAAATTCTCCCAAAGTGTCGTCTCTGGCAATCCAAGGAGGAACTAGTGGGGAGACATGACACAGCTGGGATGAGAGAAGAGCCCCCAAAGCTCTTGCTCTGCCCTAATCAGCAACAGGCAGCACTTTGGGGTGCTGCTGACACCCTCAGACAGACCCCTTTGCCCTCCCCAGGGTAGACCAGAGGCTTTTTGGGGTCACGTGCTGATATGTGTGTGACTGAGCACCAGCTGCAAGAGCTGCAGCTCCCCGGGGTGAAGGCACGGGAAGGGAAGGAAGGGTCACTGGCCCAGTTACAGTGGTGGGGTCGCTGCAGGAATTAGGAAGGACGTGGAGAGCTCCCGCACCCAGGACCTTCACGGAGTAGTTCTTCACAGCCTCCCCGGCTTCGTTGGCCACGATGCAGCTGTACGTGCCCGCGTCCTCTTCCTGGGCATTCAGGATCTGCAGCCCGTGGCCACCTGGGCAAAGGAGGTCGCCTGAGAGGGTCACAGCTCACAGCCACAGCTGTCTATCCCCATGCAGCACAAGAAGGCATCTTAAGGGACCTGCTGATCACCTGCGAGCCTGACTTGAGGGGGTCTAAGTGCTCTTCTAGAGCCCAGTTTCCAGGCTTATAAAAACCAATGCTGTCTCACTGATGCTGCCAAGGAGGCTCTAGCTATTACCAGATGATGCGGCACATGGAGGAGCAGCATCCACCTGATGGCCTGAGCCCCTCGGGTCCTGCAGGACGATGACTTCTCACCATCCCACTGCCCTGGACCACAGCCAGGCCCAGAAAAGGCCCCAATCCCACTCCCCCAGGCATGGAGGAAGGGGCCACACCACAGTCATGCAAAGTCTGCGGACACCACCACAGTACCAGGGAGGAGTTGGACGTTTCCAGACGCTTTGAGGGGAACCTCGTCCTTGAGCCAGGTGATGTTGGGAGATGGGTATGCCAGAGCCTCACAGACCAGGGAGATGGGGTTGTTGATGATCACTGTGACTTCTTCTGCAGCAGCATCGTGGGCATCTCCAGCAAATGTGGGACTGGCTGCAGAGATGTGTTTGCATGGCAGATCAGCATTAGCACCGACTTAGGACTCCCGATGCTTCATCCCCCCACCAGAAAGCATGATCCAAGTTCAGGGAGTTGGACTTGACCACAGCATGTGAAATGCACAGCACATACAGCACAAGCCCAACTTCAGCCTCTGTCCTCCAAAAGCACAGGGGACACAGAAGACATTCTCCCCCTTCCCACGAGCCATCATCAGAGATGGATTCTGCACCATCAGAGATGGATCCTGCACTCGACGAGCCCTTTATGTTCCTTCAAGAGGTCTCACAAGGGCTTTCTGGCAGGTCCAGGACATCACACCATGCTGCTGGCTGTAGGGTTAAGGGATCCTCACCACCTACCTGGGGCAGGCAATTAAAAAGCCCTCCAAGTCCATATTCCCTGCTCACACCTGAGACTCTGCCTCCATCCAAAGGCATCTCATACCTGAAACATCTAGCAGGTAGTGCTTGGTTTGACTCGCCACAGAGCTGGAGGCCACGCAGGAGTAGCGGCCAGCATCAGACAGGGAGGCTCGGGGGATGTGGAGCACAGAGCCATCAGGGGAGATGGAGAAGGTGTCTCTGCCGGGCAGAGGGTGGCCATCTTTCAGCCAGGTGATCCTAGGCTGGGGGTTGCCTGTGCGGGGTGGAAAGCAGGTTTTGGCCTTCGTGCAAAGTTTTTCCATGCATGCGCACAGCCTGACTGGGGTCACTGCACCGGAGCTTTTCTGGGAAGCAGGGACATCAGCCCAAATCCAAAATTATCATGATCTGGATCAGGTTTTTAGAGACTGCTGGATGAGCCAGCAAGAAGAAAGAAAACTGTCCTGAGTAGGAGGTGATTAATTATTCCCATCACTAAAGGAGAAACCAGATTAGAGGAATTTTAGGTCTGTTTGGGAAAGATTGGAGCTTACGTCGTGGAACAAGCTCCCCGCGTGGGCCCAGCGCTTCCCGGACAGCCCAACTGCAAAGCCAGGAACTATCCCAAAAAACCTCTTCAGCCAATTTTAGTGATTTTCATGTCATTGACTGGCGCCATCCATTTGCTCCACACCCCAAAGGGAGACTCGGGTCCCTGAGCCCAATTCTCCCACCTGCTCAAACCCCCTCCGCTCCCCGCAAGATGCTCACCCGCAGCCAGGCAGGACCAGGTGACAGGGTGGCCCTCAGGCACTTTGATGGTCTCTTCTTCGCCTGCGTTCTCGATGTGGGGAGGAACTAGGAACACAAGCCACCGGGGACCTCAGCAGCTGGCCAGCTTCGCCGAGCCTCCGAGCTCACATGCTAAGGCACGAAGGACTCCGGCACTGCAGCTCCCACCATGCCCAGTCTTAACTCATGACTGTCCCTGCAAGGGTGAAGCTCTGAAATCCCACCAGGAATCCTGCAGCAGATGGAGGACCCCCGTCCTTACCTAGGACCTCCACATAGAAATGCCTCCTGGCCTCCCCAGCTACATTGCTGGCCAGGCAGGAATAGTGGCCACCATCCTGGGCTCGTGCACGGGTAAGCCTCAGCAGCCAGCCCCCTGGAAGCATGGAGCAGAGAGGTCTCAGGGCCCTGATCCAGGCACCAGCCCATCCCAGCAGTGCCCCTGCAGGGCTGGAGCTCTGCCACATTTAAACCCACCAGCACTGGGGCAAAATGTGTTCCCAAAGCTCCCATTTCTCACAGCATCCATGCCTCGTCCCTGACCTGAAAGCACATGCATGTGCTCGCTGGGGGAGACGGGAGAGCCATCCCAGGACCAGGCGACTGTGGGCAGGGGAACGCCAGTGGCCTCGCAGGTCAGCATCAGGGCTTCATGCAGAGACACACTGATGTTGGTTATCGATCCTGATCCTTGAATGAACTCAGGAGGAACTGGGGAGACAGAAGAGGATGGACATCCATTTGCAAAGCAGCCACCAAGACAGCAGAGGAGCCAGGCAAAGGGGGTGAACTGAGTAAACCTGGCTTGTTCCCACCCTCCTGCTCATACAGTTTGAGGACACAAGCCCAGAAGGACCATTAGCGTCATCTGAAGTTGTCGACTTTGAAGGTATGACGGGACAGGTGACACACAGCAAGTATGTGCCACCTACCTGCACCCCCAAGCCCACGCTTATAGGTGTGACACCAAGCTGGCCACATGCCCTGAGCCACCTCAGGCCTTTTCCAGCTCAAGTGCTTGGCACCTTGACCCATGATGTTTCCCCAAGTCCTTGGAAAGTAGATGACTTTATAAAGCATGAGATGGTCTGCTCTGATGACCCTGGAAAGACTCCTGCCTGATGGGGCCAGTTCTACAGCTATGTTGCCTGGAGCATCCCCCTTCTGACCCAAGACCTTCTATGTACTGGGTTGTCCAAGATCTGCTCCATATCAGGTTGTTCTCTGTGCTTATGCTGCATCGAACATGCAGTAGGACATCACCGCCCTCCTGAGCCTGCTTGCTTTCACATCCCCCAGCCAGCAGCCCCATCCCGCGCCCTTACCGTGCACCGCAACATCAAACTCCCTCTGCTCCTGCCCTGCCACGTTTGCCACCAGGCAAGCGTAGTGTCCTGCATGGGCCACCTCCGCCTTGGTAATGCGCAGCCGTCTCCCCTGCTCCGTAAGCAGAAGCCCATCCCCGCTGGCCACAGGCTGCCCGTCCTTTACCCACGTCACTGTGGGCGGTGGCATCCCCATGGCCTCACACTCCAAAACTGTCTCGCCAGCCTTGATGACAGAAACCTTCCTCGGGGCTTTGCTGCTGCCCTGGATCCTCGGCAGCACTGCGGGCAGAGGGACACAGGGTGGAGGCAATGCTGTAGCAACTCCCTTGGCCATATGCAAGTGGATATACAAAAGCCATCAGTGTGGATGGCGGCAGCAGCAGGAGGGCAAAGCAAATGTGAGCAGGTGCAACTAGTGCAGTTGGGCTGCTGGAGTGAAAGCCAGCTGCAATCAGCTTGGAGCCAAGAGGAAATCTGGAGGGGCAAAGCTAACCCAGCTAGAAGCATCCTTTCCAAACACCCAAGGCAGCGGGCAATGGCTGTGAACTTTTGGGTCCAGCTGGACCTTGCATCAAGAGATATCATAGCACCTTCAGCCACCCCCACAGGTCCTCTATGTCTCTGGAACCCCCCGGCTCACCGTGCACCTCCAGGCGATGCTCCTTGCTGCTGCTGCCAGCAGCATTCCTGCACTCACAGGTGTACGTCCCCTTGTCCACCAGCCGTACCTTGTCGATGTACAGCATGCTCCCTCCTGTGGACACCAGCTTTGGGCTCCCAGGTTGGTCAGAGAGGGGCTCACCTGCCGCAGAAGGAGACAACAGGCTCTCTCAGACTCCCAGCAGGACCAGTTCCCACCCAGAAGCTGGACACTGCCCAGCATAAAGCACTCCTTGCCCCCAGGAGACCAACATCTGTCTGGTGGGTCAACACATGTGTGGGGAGGGGTGAGGCTGAGGAGCAGGACCCTACCGTCCTTCCACCAGCTCAGGGTGGGGAAGGGGATCCCTTGGCACTCGCAGGCCAGCCTGATGGACTGCCCCTCCAGCACGGACACGGCGGCAGGCTCTGCTGAGGAGAAGGACGGGGGCACTGCAGGGGATGAGAGGAGAGGAGCAGCTCGCTGATGGCACCGGACGAGAGGAGAAGGGCAGCTCCCCGCCAGAGCTCCATCCTGCTGGCTACACACCACCCGCAGCTCCGCTGGGCTTCGCACAAAGAACCAGCAAGCCTCCCCTGCACTGGCTCCATGTGGAAATAATAAGCTTGACTCTCCAGCTATTAAGCAAGTGATGCTTTTAATTGCACGTGGCCTACAGCAGAGGATGACCGAGCATCCCGCGCCAGCCTCRCAGGCAGGCCAAGCCCAGGTTGGCCAGACACAGCCTTATTAGGTAGCACTGCTCACTGGGAAGGTTACCTAACTCTTTCCATTATCAGATGCTGTTCTCAGTTGCTCATAAATACAGCTGGATGGAAAATGGTAACTCCTTCCCATGAGGGATATCAATTTGTAGAAGAAAAACCCCAACACCCAGAAACCCCTGAAAAACAAAAACAGCATAACCCAAACAATCCACCCGAGCCAGGACACCAGACGTGCAAACGTTTCCCTGGGAAGGGATCGCAGGAACAAGTCCGGATCAGAAGAACTGGATTTTCTCCACTCCCTGGCTACCTGCCTGCAGGACTTCCACCAACTGGCCTGGAGCATCTCTGAGAAAAGCCAGGCCCTGGCTCAGCCCCCGGCACTGCGAACGTGCTGAACGGGCCGGGGAGCTGCAAGGATGCTCAAATCGAGTGAGTGAAAGCAGCTGGTGCTCATCCTGGCACAGCCTGGGAACCACCGCTGGCATCCTCCCGACTCGGGCAGGGGGAGAGAAGGGGGATGATACCTGCAGCCCCTGCCACACAAAGTGCAAAGAAAGGACAGAGAAGCCCTGGCAATGGCAAGGAAATCCCTTCACTCTCCTGCTCAAATTTTGGAAAGACACCTCTTCTGCATTGTCACTGAAATCTCCCCCCAAGACTCATGCAAACATTGGCTTTTTCCCCTCTGACACCTGTTCTGGTGGGGATTCCCACCACCTCCAGCTCTATCGTTTTGCAGAGCTTTAATATTTTGGGCTTAGTGTTTTCCAAGCCAGTCAACCACCCCAGCTACATATTATACATAAAAACAAATGGTATATAATATAGTATGTCTCTCTATTTGCCCCTGATGGGCTATTTCAGCCGCAGTGGCCCTTACCCCACACGTCGAGGTTGTAGTGTTTCTCCGCGTGGCCGGGCRCCTGGCACGTGTACCTGCCCGCATCCTGTACGGTGGCTCGCCCGATCTGCCAGAACAAGCAGAGATGCTAAGATGCTCTGCAGCAGTGCTGGACCCACGCACACCCTCCACGGGGGGATTTTGTGCCAGCAGAAGCCATGGGGATGGGATCAGCATGAGGGGTGGGAATGGTGCTGAGCCATGGGCAGCAGGGAGGGACACCACCTGCCTCTGTACCCACTCTCTCCCAAGGGTGGGGAGGGGGAGACAGGGGTCTTCACAGCCCCGTTTCCCCTCCCATCCTCTGCAATACTCTGAAACATCACCTGGAGCACGGTCCCCTCCGCAGACAGCTGCACGCCCAGCTTTGGTGTGAGCAAGTTCCCATCCTTCAGCCAGCGGGACCCCCGAGGGGGCACCCCGGGGACCGGGCACTCCAGAGTCACCGGCTGGTTGATGATGACAGAGACATTCTCCTCCTCGCCCAGGGTGGTGGGGGGCACTGGAAAACAAATCGACAGGGCAACACCTTCCCTGAGCCACCCGCTCTGGTACCCCTACCCAGGGCTGGTCCCCCACAGCCCTGTGTGCTTGCAAGGGGATGGCGGAGCAGCCCCATAGTCCCGAGCATCACCTCCAAAGCCACAGCCACACTGGTGGGAAGGGGCTGGGGTTGCACAGGGATACTTACACCGCACCTCAAGGGTGGCCTCACGTCTGTCCTCCCCCATGGTGCTGCTGGCTACACATGTGTATGTCCCCGAGTCCTGGAGGCGAGCAGTGGGCAGGGACAGCATGTGCCCGCCGGAGATGATCTGTGCTTCCCCAAGACACAGAAAGAGCCCAGATGAGCATGAAACCAGAGAAACTCACAGGCAGCTGGGCTGCAAGCCAGCACGCAGGAACAGGTATGGGTGGGCATAAGCCTGCCTTGAGCCCATCCTCATCACATCCCGGGGACCCTCTGCCCATCCATGACCCTCCTGGCAGGAAAGCCCAGCGCAGGGCTGAGCAGGTCCATGCTCCCATGTACCAAACACGGGGCAGGTCTGGCAACATTGCATCTGCTCAGCTCCAGCAACTGTTTTTTTAAAAGCCAGGACAAGGAAAAGGAGCATCTTCCTGGAGGGACGTCCCCAGTGAGCCCCACCTCCATCAGGAGCTGTCTCACCTGTGGGCCACCCGCCACCATGCTGGGCACTGGATTGCCATCCTTCAGCCACAGCAGCACCGGAGCCGGGGTCCCCGTGGCATCACACTCCAGCGTCACCGGCTCGTTCACCACCACCGTGAGAGGGCTGGGGCCAGCTGTGATCCGCGGGGGCACTGGCGGGGCAGAGAAATGTCACCAGGAGCAGCAGGGTGCAAAAGGGATGGGGTGGGTATGAGACACCACAGTATGGACCAGGCAATACCCATCCATGGGGCCATGGTTTTCTAGGACATTATTTGGGAAGAACACAGGGGTTTGCATGGCTGAACTTGCAAACAGGGCAGAGGACAGGGGCTCTGCTAAAGCCATCTTCCAGGGATGTGTCCCGAGGGCTGGGACAGCCCCGTTGGTGGTCCCATGCACACACGAGAGGTGCTCGGGGTGGAAGCACCCAGCTCTCAGGCAGCTGCAGTCCTTCCCCTGCTCACCACGGACTCACCAGTCACCTGCAGGCTGTACCAGAGCTCAGTGACACCAGCCACGTTGGAGGCCATGCAGCGGTAGCTGCCAGCGTCRGAGAGCCGGGCACGCTGGATCTTCAGGCGCTTCCCATCCCTGGACAGGGTCCAGCCCGGTCCAGCYGAGAGCTGCTCATGCCCCTTGTACCAGGCGATATCTGGAGGGAAGCAGCGAGCCAAGCTGTAAGGAGCAATGCTGCTGCCCCTCTCACCAAGGGGACACAGGGAAAGCCCCAGGGAYGCATGAGCAAGAGTTGAGGGAGGGGACCGACTCACCCGGTGCAGGCAGCCCCGAGGCCAGACACTCCAGGGACACCGTGCCGTTCTCCAGGACAGCCAGGTCCACCGCGCTGGGTTCRATGTTTGGAGGCACTGCAACCCAGCACGCACAGTCACCGGCTCTGCACAGCCCAAGCCAGCTGCAGCCACACAGTGCAGTGCTGAGGGGCACGGCCGGGCTCACCGAGGGCTCTCGGCACACACCAAGTCCTGGGAGAGCAGCGGCTGGGGGCCAGGGCTTGCTCCCTCCTCTGGGAGGGGACCACATCACCACACAGTGCCACTGCCGCTCCCCAAGTCAGCTAGCAGATTTGTTGCCCCCTGGGATGAGATATTCATCCTTCCCAGGGCAGGGGTCTCTGCTCCCTGCCTGGTTTCTTACCCGGCACCTTCAGCGTCACATCCTGTGATGCTGACCAAGGGGTGCTCTGGCCAGAGGGGCTGGGAATAGACCCTCCAACCAGGAAGCACCCATCAAGGATGGTTTACCACAGTGTTAGTGGCCATCAGCCCTCAGCCTCAGGTTGAGACTGGCAAAGAGCAAGATCCCAACGGATCAAGCTAGTGACCCTACGCCTCCCAAAAAGCAGGGCCAAGAACACCCGCTCCTTTGGCTAGCTGTGTCCTCCCTGACACATGGGATGGATAGCAGGTCTCGCCCCAGATGCTGCACTCACCTTGCACCGAAACCTGCACCTCTGCCTGGGCCACCCCTGCCCGGCTGCTGCCCTGGCAGATGTAGARCCCTTCATGGCTGAGCCCCACGCGCGTGATCAGCAGGGTCCCACCGTCCTCAGACACCACCGCACCGTCCCGTTTGCTCAGTGGGTACCCATCCTTCAGCCACCTGCGAGCAGGGGGGTGGGCAGCAAGTMCTTGGTCTGTCCCACCACCCCCTGGCCCCCGTTTCTGCCCACCGAAGGAGTGAACAGCAGGGTGCTGGCAGCRAGGACTGTCCCCTTGTCACCTGGAAAGGGGCTGGCACTGCCCAGACCGCTAGGAAGAGCAGGATCCCAGGGGCAAGGAGCAGGACTGATGCCTCCCATCCTAAGGGACACCCCAAGCTGGGGTATCCATCACCCATCCTGAGCCCCCATCCTGATCTCTGCCACAGCTTTGCACGCTGGGCTGCAGAGCACCCCCAGGGAGTTATGCAGCCCTTAAGGGAACTGAGGGGGACATGGGCAGGATCCCCCCACTCTGCAGTACTCACTGGATCTGGGGCGTGGGGATGCCCCTGGCACGACAGTGAATCCTCAGGGAGTCGTTGGCGACGGCTGTCAGGTGGCTTTCCCCATCACCAATCAGCAGCTGAGGGGGAACTGGGGGGAAAGGGGACCTCAGACTGGGACCACCCTCAGACCCTGGCACAGGAACATGGGAGCAGCCGGGGGCTTGGAGGGTGCAGGACCCCAGTGGTACATGAAGACCCGCAGCCCGTGGGAAGAGCACTGTAACCAGTGGACGTGAACCTTGGACTTGCAGGCTGTAGCTGAGCGAGGCGTTCCCCGCGGCGTTTGTGGCCGTGCAGGTGTAGAGGCCGGTGTCCGTCACCTGGAGCTCAGCCAGCCGGAGGGACCCCGAAGGGAGGACGCTGTACCTTGGGAGAGAGGGAACAGAAGAGCTGGATGGGAGGAACAGCCGTGTCCTCCGTCACCTACCCCTGGGCAGGAGCTAAGGGCTGAGAGCTCACCATCACCTTGAGACAGGCAAGAGAAGCTCCCCAGGGCCACGTCCTGTACAGGGAGGGCAGCAGAGCTGTCCATGGGTGCAAAATCCCTTTGCTCAGCTCCTGCGTGAGCTCAGCATGAGGCAACAGTGTGAGCCACCCACCTGGGGGGATGACGGGGGTCCCTGCGGAGCATGGCCCCTGCAGCTGGAGCTGGCCRTGCTCTCGCTCCCAGCACTGTCTGTGCTCCACAGACATAACATCATCTCAGCCCACGGCCGCAGATTCCTCCCCATGTGCTCCCATAAATCACCCAGGCATGTAAAGACAAGCCAGCTGAGATGTGGGGAGCAGCACAGGTCAACCAGGAGCAGCCATGTGAAACCAGACAAGAAYGACAAGGCAACACAGTCCCTCAAGAAGAGCAAAACCAAGATGCCTTCCTGCTTCCCCAGGCCACAGCAATCCTCAGGTACAGGGAAAGAAGTGATTAACCCCCAGATCGGGGCCCATGATTTTAAGRAGTCCCTTCCAGCATGGTGCTAACATGTTAAAAAAAAGGTCCTGCTTCCAAGGGGGAAGACCAAGGCACTTGATAAACACATATCCAACCACTCTCCAGGTTATCTTCTCTCATCAAATGGCATTAAATGACTGTCCCATCGCTGCCATCAGCCTCAACACCATCAACAAATGAATTTGGCCCTCCAGAAGTCACCCACTGGAACAGAACTGGCCTTTAAACCCACGTTCCAACACAGACAAAGCCACTGCTGGGCTCACAACTGTGTTTCTGCCAAACCTYGGCCCAGGAGCATTTTGATGCCTAAAGCCCGTGAAGTCACCCCGACACGTGGGCTGTGAGAAGCAGGGGAGGCTGCAGCACCCTCAGCCTCCCCAGCTGCCCATCCTCCTCTCCACACCGCTCTCCTCCTCCTCCAGACCTCAAAACTCCTCCTTCTCCTCGGTGCCCTGCAGCCACCKGGGTGCAGAGCAGCGTCAAGCCCCGGTCCAACACCTCCTGCAGGGATCCGCCRTCCCCAGGCACGTCCTTGGCCTCACCACCTCTGGCACCATCATGGCACGAGGCAGGAATGTGCACGAAGGCAGATGGGTGAGCGGGGCCGGGGAGCTGTGCTGGAGCCGCCTTCCCTTCCCAACCCCAACCTGTGTCCAGGGTGAGCGTGCAAAGGGTCGGGAGCAGCTGCTCCATCCCAGCAGATGTTTGTATGATGGAAAAAAAGCCTGGTGATTCTTGCTCTGCTCTCTTTGAAGAGCAGCACTAATGCTGTACTGCTCAGCTGCCTCTGCTTCTGCCAGAGCATTCAGCATCGGCTGCTCAGCACCAGGGATGCCCTTCCTATCTCCCCACTGCTGCCACCCTTCATGGACCCAACATCCCTCCAGGGAGACACACAACACCAAGAAAGCACGGCCCCGGCACCCACAGCCCTCCTTACCTTGCAGTGGCGAGAGGCAGCGGCTGGGACTCCTGGGTCCACACCACCAAGGGAGGGGGATAGCCTTGAACCTCGCAGGGCAGGGTGGTCTCCTGCCCAAGCACAGCCAGGATGGTTACAGGGTCTGACGCCTGCGATCCATTAACGCTGATCCTGGGCTTCGCTGGATGGAGAGGGAGCGCGGCTGGTGCAGGAACACTTCAGGCACCCCACAGCCCTCATTGCTGCTCTTCCCATCCCGCAAACCCATCTGGCACCTGGCTAGGTGGCCGAAGGAAACTAGGAGAGTCCCCAGGTCATGCTCTCCCCGCCAGCCACCCTTCAGAGCCGCTTTACTAGGAGCTGGTGCCAGGGCCAGTCCCAGGCACTCACTGCTGACGGAGAGCTGCATCTCCCGGCTGGAGAAGCCTGCCGCATTGGTAGCTGTGCAGAAGTAGGTCCCAGCATCCCTGGGGGAGGGCGAAGGGATCAGGAGGGTCCCATCAGGGTCAAGGTGGTAGCGCGGGCTCAGCGAGATGGGCTCCGTGCCCTGCAGAGGAAAGGGAAGAGAGGAAGGAAGACAGCAGAGACTCTTCCATGAGCTGAGCATCCCAAGGGCAAGAAGAGGGCTCTGGACCCATCAGAGCAAGCTATCGCCTGGTCCCGGCTTCCCAGGGCACTTGGTGCCACCTCCCCGGGGCAGCCACAGCCACGCTGGTGAGCTACGTCCCCTCCAAACACATTACCCCACACCCGAGGGTGACCCATAGCTCAGCTGGCAGCAGGATGGCAGCCTGCCTGTCCCTGTCACCTACCTTTGCCCAGGTGACAGTAGGGGGGGGCACACCAGTGGCATTGCACCGCAGGGCGATGGCCACGCCCTCGGTGGCAGTGATGAGGACAGGGCCAAGCTCAATGCTGGGAGGAACTAGGAAGGAAGAGAAGCACCTCAGCCTGCATGGCCAGGGCCATGTCCACCAAAGAGAGCGCGGCGCTTTGCTGCTTAAGGAGCACAGATGGCACCCACCCCCGTTCACCGCAGTGCAGGGACACCCAGCGCCCTGCCACTCACCGAGGATGACCAGGGACACATCCTGCCTGTGCGACCCGAGGGCATTGGTCACCTCGCAGGTGTACCTCCCTGTGTCCCCCTGCGATGCCTGGTCCACGTGCAGGCTCCCGTCAGCCCGGACGGAGTAGCGGCCGCTCGGGGCTACCTGGGCACAGGCAGAGAGCAGAAAGGAGGACAGACAGAGGGGTCAAACATCACCATATCACTGTGTCTTCGGGGCATAACTAGAAACCAGTCCTTGAGTGGTAGGAACATCCTGATGCAGTGATGAACCCACATTGCCCTCCCAACCCAAATGCTCCCCTGGCATCTTCCACCAGTAGCTTTGGCCCCGGGAGGTTTGGGCACCTGCCCTGCAGCAAAGCCCTCACCGCAGGGCTGCGCTCGTGGCCGCCTGCCCACCCACCCACCCACCATCCTGGTGGGCATGGAAGCCTCACCGGCTGCCCGTCCTTCAGCCAGCGTCGGGCTGGGAACGGCCTCCCGGCCAGGATCACACAGGGCAGTGACACAGGCTGGCCTGGGAGCACACGGACCACAGGGGATGCAAGAGCTATTTCTGGAGCTGCTTGAAAGAGGGGAAAGGGAAACAATATTAATTGGAAATAAACTGGCCAGGAACACTCAGGAGAACAGATCTGGATTGCCTTTCTTCCAAGGTCCAGACCTTGGCTTAGCACAGGCTGGCTCCGACATTCAGCTCCCCCAAGAAACTGGGGATATTCGTCTACAGTTTGGGTTCAAGCGCGTGTCAGTGCATTAAGCCAAAAAGAGGTGGAAGGGCATTATCCAAACCCTGCGCTGGGGGGGGGTTGCTGAGCATTCACCACGGCCGGCTCGGGAGCAGACGTGGCTGCACGGCTCTGCCGCTCTCTCACTGCTGGCACGGACGGTGCTGGCAGCAGCCGGGATCAATACACCAACAAAAGCACATAAAAGCAAACCGTGTCCAGTGACTGCAAGCTTGACCTCCGCTTGGATTTTCCCAAACTCATTCTGGGCTTCGCAGATGTAGACGGCTTGGTCATCCAGCGAGGCGCCTGGAGAATGGCGGGGAGAAGCCTGAGCCTGGCAATGCCTGAGCCCGGAAGGGCTGGAGAGCCCCGAGCAAGCTCCAGGATGGGGTGACACCACCACCCCCTGCCCTGCCACCGCCTCCGACGGGGGAGAGACCCTGCAGCACTGGAGGCTTGCAGGGTATTACAGCTAAGCTTGCACGAGTAAAAAGTGCAAATAAACCCACCATATCAATGCTTTACTACTGCAAAAAGAGTGGGCATGGGGGCTAATCCCACTGCTGGGACACCAGCCTGCAGCAGGCAGGGGGAGAGCACCCAAGGGTGACACTGTGTAAGCATGCACCCCGGCGGGATGCCCGCGCGCGCTCTCTGCCACGCCAACGCACGCTTGCATGCTCAGCTCTCTTACTGTCGATGAGGAGCTYGGCAGCCTCCAGCTGGCTGGAAACACTGTGCGGCCCATGCCAGCTCGTCACAGGCTTCCCATCCTGCCGGGACCAGGCAATCCGTGGCGGGGGAGAGCCCTCGACGTGGCACAGCAGGCTCACGCTCTCCCCAACCTCGACTGCCACGTTCCCCAGGGGCTCGGGAAAGTGAGGGGCAGCTGGAGAAAGAGCAGCAGAGAAGGGGCTCAGGCAGGTCCGACAGCCCGGCTTCCCCATAGCAGGCTCTGTGCACAGCCGAGCCCAGAGAAGGGACAGGGCTGCAAAACCCACGAGCCAGGTGCCCTGAAAAGTTATGAGATTGACTTAAAGCGTTTGGTGTTTTTCCAAAGCTGTTATAGCCATTGCAGTTTCCATCCCTTCCAGTAACGCTCAGCACCCCCCTGGCTCAGCAAAACACTTTTCAGTGTGTTTTCAAAACACAGCACTTTTCCACCTTTAGCTGTTTCAAGCCTTGCTGCCCCCAACTCAGAACCTCCTCTCCTCCTCCTCCCCAGGCTCTTCCATCCCTTCTGCCTCCGGTTGGGAGCCCTGAGCATCAGTTGGGGTACCTGGATTTTCAGACACACAAAAGCCAGCCCCCACCTCCGCCTAATCCCACTAATTGCACCTTGAATCCCCAGTCTTGCCCCAAGCTGTCGTGTCCCATATGATCTGCGCTGGTCTTCTGCCACTTCTTGAACCTCTTCCCTCCTCCTGACCCTTGGAAATCCCACCAGGCTTCAGCCTGCTTGTACCGAGCACTGACACCCCCACGCTGGGAAAGCTGGGAGCTGGGGGCAAGAGGAGCCTTGGGAAGCAGCAAGCAGGAGCTGAGCCGGGAGGGAGAGTGGTGGAGATGGGTGCTTGAGTGCTCGGTGGGACCCAAAAGGAGAGGCAGAGACTTACACCCCACGTCCAGCACGGTGCCGTCAAAGGCGATGCCGGCCTCGCCGAGAGCCTCGCAGATGTACCGTCCTGCGTCCTCCTCCCGCACCGCCTGCAGCCGCAGGACGGCACGCTGGGTGCCAGGCGGGAACACCGCCACCACCTGCTCGCCTGCCCCGAGACCCCCCATGTCAGCGCCCCAGGTGCCTCCGGGGGTCCCTCCTGCTGTCGGTCCAGGGGACCCCACGTGTGATGTCCCTGCAGGGCGGTGGAGGGCCCCCGGTGCATGGAGGGGTCCCAGTCTCACCTTTGTACCACGTGATGTGGGGTGGGGGCACCCCCGAAACCCAGCACTCCAGGGTCACGTCTTCTCCCACCAGCGCCTTCAGGCTGGGCGTCACCGCCAGGATGGTGGGAGGCTCTGCACCGTGGGGAGAGGGACGGCTTTGGTGACTCCCTGCAGCGCTGGATGTGGTGCCATTCACCCCGAGGGGACCCCAGAGCCCTGGGAGCTGCCCCCCAACACCCTCCATCACAGGCAGCCCCATCCCATAGATCGCATGCCGCAAGGTCCCAGCTGGCAGCCAAGGGACAGCAAGGAGGGATAATAAATCCCTCCTGTGGCAGCTCTGAGCCCAGGCCCTTCCCGGGATGCTGCTGGCCGCTGGGGAGTGGGTACCGGTGAACTCCAGGGTGATGACTTGCTCATCCCAGCCCAGCGCGCTGCTGGCGTAGCAGCTGTAATTCCCCGCATCATCTGGGATGGCAGCCCTGATGTGCAGGGTGCCCTGCGCATCCGTGAAAACCCTGCGGCAAACGGGGAGAGAGGGAGAAACGAGCCCTGTGAAAATGGAGCCGGTGAAAAATGTGATGAAATAAGTGAGCGGGCTTAAGGCCATCCTGCACACGTGGTAAGTGCTGGGCATTTGATAGATGTGGGTTAGTACTTAAAGCCAGCTACATCAGCTGCTGCAGGGAAAGATGTTGCTTTGAACCAGGGAAAAGCATTGAGAATTGGGCTTTTTCATCTCCAAAGTAAAAAAACCTTCCCCAAAGTCCACTCCAGCACTCAGCCTGACATGGACAGGGAGGTGGAAGCCAAAAAGCAGAAGAAATTAAGGGGAAGCACAGTAAGGAGTATTTTCAGACTTGAGCACACACTGGGCGTGCAAAGCACCTTGAGTCCCCCTCGGTGGGGACAGTGACCTGGATAAGGCAGGATGGCTTAAAAATAAATATATGAAATTAAGGCTAGCAGCATGCCAACCATCTCAGGTGCACGGGTTGAGGATATTGCAATGCTTTCCTCTCTCCAGAGCTACGGGCAACCCCAAGCCCCTCTCCCTCAGCCTGTGCATCCCTGAAAGGGGAGCACCATCCCCAGTGGGACAGGGAGGATGAAGGCACCCAGGTCCCCACAGGTTACCTCTCGTCCTGCTCCAGCACCCAGCCCCAGCGCTTCCAGGCAGTGTGGGGCAGGGGGTGGCCCCCGGCCGTGCAGTTCAGCCACAGCTCCTGACCCCTGCGGAAACGCTGGGGGCTGGCGTCGACCTTCACCCACGGCGCCTCTGCAGGGGGTTGGAGAAGGGCTCAGCCCCTGGGTGCCATCGGCCGCCCTCCCTCCCATGGGGCAAGGCATCACCCAGGCCAGGGTCCCGCRTGGGGCAGAGCCTACCCTGGATGAGAAGCCAGAGGGAGGCGGCGGCAGTGCCATGGGCACTGYGTGCCACGCACTCGTACAGGCCCCCGTCCCCTGGCTGCACGCGGCTGATCTCCAGCGAGTGGTTCTGCAGGAGCCTGGTCCGGCCATCCCCCGGCTGTGCCGCCTTCCCGTCCCAGCTCCATGTCAGGTTGTAGGGCACGTTGCTCAGAACCGGGCAGGACATGACCACATCTTGGCCCGGTGAAGCCGTGATGTTGCCTGGGGCTATGAGACGCGGCGGTGGCTCTGCAAACATGGCATGCCGGGGTGAAACGAGCCTGTGCCCAGCTGCAGACCCRGAGACCCGCAGGCACCAAGGCTTGGCATGAGCAGTCCCCACCTGAGACAGAGACGTAGGCACGAGCCCGTGTCACCCCGACCTTGCTTGTGGCTGTGCACTCGTAAAACCCTTCGTCACTCTTGGACACCGCAGGGATCAACCAGCTGATGTTTCCCCAACCCCTACGAAAAGGGAGATTACAGGGTCACCCCCACCCCGGGACACCGGAGCTGGGGCTGCCGTGCCACCACCCTGCTCCAAATCCCTAGGACTCTTTTCCATCCCAGTCAGGCAAACTGATGTACCCCCACAGCATCACACGGACACATCATTCGGGATTTTCCTCTGCTGCCATGGGATGCTCAGGACTCACAGGCACCCAGCCAGCAGACAGCATCCCCCCGGCCAGCACAATTCAGGGGGCTATTGCTGCCCACATGGGTCCATCACAGAGCCCACTGGGCCAAACTGGAGGATCACCTGAAGAGCCGCTCTTCCCCGAGCTTCATCCTACCCCGGCTGAGCTGCAGGCGGAAAGGGACCTCGCTCCACACGGAGCAGGAGATCAGCTGCGGCTCACGGCTGTAAGCCTGGATCTCGCTGGAGATGTTCACTTTGGGTAGGCCTGGAAGTAGTTGTGGAGACGCACACATATAACACTCCTCGGGAGCTCCCCGAGAGCTGTGCTGGGAAGCAGGATAAAAAAATACCCAACCAGAAACCAAAGCAGAGGCGGTGCTGGAAGGAGCCTCTGGTCCCTTCTCAGCACCCTTGGGGAGCATGGCGACCACTCACCAGGGACCATGCTGGTGTAGGTGACTGCGGAGAGGCGGTGCAGGGGGTGGCCCTGGGCGTCTTTGCCCTTCGCCTTCAGCAGAAAGTCGCCCGGGGGGACGTGGAGCGGCGAGCTCAGCCAGAGSTGCCCCRAGGAGGTGTTGGCGAGGGGCCGCGCGGGCAGCGAGAGGAGGGCATGGCCGGAGGTGTTGAAGAGCTCGATCTCCTGCAAGTGCCCAGGCGGCTTCAGGCCCGTGCAGTTCACCACCACGGAGATGGGCAGACCTGGAAGGAGGGAAAGGAAAAAACAACCCAGCCACGTTCCCAGCTGCAAGAAGCCCAGACGCAGCATCCCTGCCCGCCGGGCAGCACCAGCCTCACCCTGCACCGGCCGCTCCCCRGGCTGGCTGGCGTCAAAGTCCGGCTGGGTGAAGAAGCTGGCTTGGAAATTAATGTTGCTGATGCCCGTGATCCTCAGCGAGTGGCGGCCGCTGCTCTGGGTCTGGAAGCGGAGCGAGAGGTGCATGCCGAGGGCAGGGAAAGGGGGAGGCGATGGGGAAGGGAGGAGGCGGCAGCCAGCCCCTTCCAGCCTGCTCACACGTCCTCTGCCTGGCTGGAGGTGGATGGGGGAAAGCCCACGCCTTAAGCCGGCTAAATATCCATCAGGGATGGGTAGGGGACAACGTGCGGGGTCTGCCACCAGCCTACCGTCACCGACCACGTCCCTGGCTCGTGGGGCTCCACGGCCACCACCATGGCCGAGTTGGGGATGCTGAGCAGTTCCTTCAGACCTTGGCCGTTCTCGAGGACCTTTCCTGCAACAGCAAGTGAACCTCTGGGATGGGCAACCCGGGTCCMTCCCCTGGTCCCTCYGGCCGGCCAGGAGCMCCCTCYTCGGGGCTCACCGCGGTGCAGAGCCCATCACWCAGCTCTCACAGCCGGGGCAGCAGAGAAAACCCTCCTAAAACCAGAGGCAAAGCCAACCCGGGAGGGGAGCAGAGCAGATGCACTTGGTGCTTAATGAGGGCTTTGCAGCTCATTTTATTTAAGTTTTCAGCACAGGGTTTGGCGTTCCCCATGCCTGCAGCCTCCCGTTTGTCCTGGCATGAGGGCTCTCCGGGAGGCAAAGCATCACCCCCYGCCCATTCCCCTCCCCTGGGCTCCTACCTGCCGGATCCCGGACCTCGATCCCCGGGGCAGGGCCGCTCAGGGAGATGGTGACCTGCTCCAGGCTAGGGTCAAAGGGGACGGGCCACGTGTGCTCCCCACCGTCCTCGTGGTCCGTGGACAGCAGGTGGACCTTGGAGGCCTGGATGGCCTCTTCCACCCACTTCAGCACCTGGGGGCACACAGGGAGGATTAACCCAGATCCCCCCTCACCACCAGGCACAGCCATTTCAGGCACAGGGCTGTATTGCACTGGGTCAAAGTCTCAGGCACAGCTGCAAAACAGTGCTTGCTACGAGCAGGTGCAAAAGGAATTGAGTAATTTGGTGCAATTGTTATTGCCAGGTGGCTCCTGCTCAGCCGCTCGGAGCAGGCATGTTATTACCCCCCAACTCACTCATGGGAATAGGAACCATTAAAACACAAAACTGCTGGAAGCTGGGCAGGGGCGGGGGCCGTTGCCGGGGGTCTGCTGGGAAATGCTGCTTGGTAATGAGTAGAAAAGCACTTTACTCTTCCTCAGGTCTCCGAGACTTTACACGTGCTTTAAGGTCAGGAATGGGCAGAGAGGCTCCTCTCCCTGCGGCCAGGCCACCCGCCTGATTCCCAGGGTGCTGAGAGCAACAGGAGCACCCCAGCTTCAGCCTCAGCCCCAAGCAGACACCTCCCCTCCGCGCGGACAGGCGCGTCAGCTCATCCCAAGGATCATGCAAGCAGCCCAGCAGCAAGCTCGAGAGCAACCAGCCTTCTCCAGCCCTCGCTTCGGTTTCAGGCTAAAGCAGGGCTCCCAGAGCAATCTGGAGGTGCCTTGGGCACCAGGATTAACCCCGGCAAGAATGTAAGAGCAGCCGAGCCAGGCTGGACCAAACGCACCTCGGCCACCCCGTCCCTGCTCCTGCAGGTCTCCCCGCTCACCTCTGTCACCTGCTGCTTGTTCAGGTGGAAGATCTGCCCGGAGCTGGTGGCGGCGATGCGCTCGTACACGCGGTACCCGGGGTGGCTCCTGTCCCCGCAGTCCCCCGTCAGCACRAACACCACCTGCCACAGCAACGCTCCCCGTAGCATCACACATAGCCATGGGAGGGTCTGTCCATCCCAGGGAGGGGACGCGGCCAGCATCCACCAGTACATCGAGCCAGCCCAGGGGATGCAAAATTCACCCCACTAACAGGCAGCATAGGGGAGTTTATGGCTGCGGTTCATTGCCAGGAGCTGCTGTCGTGCTGCTGCAGCCTCCACCCACGCCGGCTGTTGCAGGAGGCCGGTGAGCAGCGTCGCTCACCTGSGTCTGCTTGTGCTGCAGCAGCCGCAGCAGCTCCTCCTGCTGCTCGTAGTCCTTGGCCCGAGCATCCGAGAAGACATAGACAAAGGAGCCGGGGTGCGAGACCTCCACAGCCAGCCTGATGGCTCCCACGCTCATCTCCGGGCAGTCCCCTCCGCCCTGCAGCACACAGTGAGGGACGTGGCACAGGCACTAAGCCACCCAGTGCTCAGCCCTTCCCTGCTGGGCTGCCAGCAGGTTCCCACCCAGGATCTGCTCGTGGGGAGGGATTGTACCAGTTTGCTGGAGTCAGCCCAAGCACAGCCAGAGCAATGCCATGGTACTGCAGGGACACACAGGACCACAAGGACCCGTCCCTGTCTCACCGCTAATGATGATCAAACCACCCATTTGGGGATCCAAACTCACAGAAGCCGCTGGCTTCCCACCAACGCCTTTAGCGGGCACATTTGTGCCCACCCCAGCCCATCACCCCCCACATGGCAGCAGAACCGGCCACCCCAGGCAAGCGCAGAGGCACAGCGAGGACCCTGCTTCCATGGGGCTTTGCACCCCGGAGGGCTGTGAAATGATTTGCAGCGGCAGCTTTACACCTCCCACCAAAACACAGCTGCATCCGAAGGGAAACGCCACAGGGATTTAGCAATGTATGGGAGGCAGGGCAGGAGCGGGGATGGATAAAGCATGATTAAACTCCCAGAGAGCGTTTCAGCTGGCAGAATACAGCTGAAATAGTTTAAAAAAAAAAAAAAAAAACCTACTCAAACAATTTTCAAACAGCACTTCTAGAAGAAGAGATTTTTGGTTCCATGGAGAATTTGTGCAAACTCTCCCGGGGAAAGCGTTCCCACTTTGGGACACAAGCTGGGAATCAAGTGGGCTCTGCCCCGTTGCAGGAGCCTGGGGCACAGCGCCAGCGTTACCCACCCTCTCCGCTCCCACCACGGTGTGGTCAGCCCCCAGCAAGCCCAGCTCAGCCCTGAGCCCTCGCCACACTCCCGGGAGACGCCAGGCCCGGAGGGGAGCAGGGATTGCTCCCGGGACCCACCACCATGCAGGAATGCAGGGCCGGGCTTCCCACCAAGTGCCAAGGGCCACGCACCGAGCCAGCCGCGGAGCAGCACCGCGGGGCTGAGGACGCCTACCTGGACGTGGAGCTCCCGCAGGCGCCGCTGGAAGAGCCGGGGGTCCGCAGTGAGGGTGGCTGGTCCCACCTCTGCAAGCACACCGGCACCATCACCTCAGCCTCCCCGACCGCCAGCACCAGCCTCCTCCGGTGCCACGCTGCCAGCGCTCCCAAGCACCCGCCCCGGCTTAAACACCCTTACGGGACCTGTGAGACTCGGGGCTAAGTATCTGCCCTGGCTTGGCACCAAGCGAGACGTGGATTTGGGCAGACTGGCACCGTGCCCAGGGGCACAGCCTGCCCCAGGGAAGCTCTCGGCCAGGGTGAGCTGCAAACCCAGCACCCTTTTCTGCTGGGGGAGACTCCCAGCAAAGCGATGCAGAAACCCATTTACTGTCTCTGCCTCCTTCCCTGTCCGGCTCCAGCAATTTTCATTCAAATTCAGTGTTTCTGCTGAAAATAAAGCCTTGGCCCCGCTCTCCTTGTAGGGGGTCGGGGCTCTTTTGGAGAGCAGCTGCTATTTATGGGTGTGCACAAAAATCCCAAGGCAAAGACTGGGACAGACAGAAATGATTCTGCTATTGCAGTAAATTACCAAAACCTCTTAGCAAGTGGTGCTTTTATTGAGGCAACCTGAAAGTACGCTGTGGACTTGTACAGAAATGTCCCCCCATGATTAGACTGGGGAGATTGGGACAGGCTGGAAGTAGAAAAGCCACCCACAAGCAGGTGCCAGCATCACTGGGATTAATCCGGTGGCTACGGGCTTGCCCCGTGCCCGCAGGGTGGCTTGGGGATGGGAGCCCCTGCCCAGCACCTTGCCCTCGAGCTGCACCTCATCCCGTGCTGGCATCCCCATCGCAGCGGTCACTGGGGAGTTAAAAAGGTGGAGAAGGGACAGCGCAGGCACTTGGGAAGTGCACGCTTCAGCCCCAAACCCATCCAGAACCACACCCCAGCTCCCCGCAGCCCCGTCCCCCGGCAGGACATGTGTCCTCACCCTGTCCCAGCCGTACCTGGGTCGTGGAAGGGGACCAGCGCGTAGTTGCTGATGGGCTTCATGCTTCTGCTGAGCGTCCGCTCCAGGATGCGCGAGGCCCCATCCATCACCTGCACCAGGTCGTCGTACATGGAGCCGGTGACATCGAAGACGAAGGCCAGGGTGGCCTCCCCTGTGCTGGGGAGGGGCTCGGCGAGACTGGGGGCCAGCAGCAGCCAGAGACCCACAAACACCCCTCCGTGGGGTGGCATCATGGGGGAGACCTTAGGGTGCCAGGGACACCCCTTCTGTCCTCGCTCCGCTCCTTCCCCCAGACCCCCTGGGCACCGTCCCCGCACCGGGGAGGGACACAGGGTGCGAGGGGACACCCGCAGCGGGGCCAGAGCAGGGACCCCGGTCGGGGGACGCCCAGCCACCCACAGCTGCGGACCTGCTCCTCCAGTGTTCAACTTCTGGGAGGAAGGGAGGGAAAACAGGACTTTTGGAGCCAGCGGCGTGGCGGGGAGGTGGGTGGGAGAGGGAGGAAGCCAGGATGGGGATGCGGGGATTGGGAAGCAGGTCCTGCAGCCCATAGGATTGTCAGAAAYRCTGCCCAGGCCYCCCTCCCYGGCCCTGACCCCCCCAGCTCAGTGAGCCCCCCGCTCTGCCGGGGGGGGCTGGGGGTTAGGGGAGGACACGGGGGCTCGCAGCTGAGCGCCTGCGGGGAAACCCTGCCAAACCCACGGCGGGGGGGAGGAGAGSCAGCTGCGAAAGGGACCCCGAGGAAGCAACCCCCCCTCTGCCAGGCAAAGGGCTCTCCCCGGAATTGGGGTCCACAATGGAGCTGGGGGGGACAAGGGGCTCTGGGTGGGCTCAGGGGGGTGGGTTCCACAGCGCAGCCGCCCTGGGAATGGGGAGCAAACAGCCACACAAAGTGCAGACAAAGCCAGAGCCAGGACAAGGGCTGGGAAACACAGCCCCTGGCCRGGAAAGGCAGCCCTTGGCCGGGAGCGCTGGCCGGGGGCTGCGGAGCTTTTCCTGGCTCCCCTCGAAGCGGAGCGCTGAGCTCATGGCCGCTCCGGAGGGATGCTCTGCTCTTGCTCAACTACCCCGCAGCGGGACCCAGTGAGAGGCTGTGGCCAAGGGCCGGCTCCAGGTGAGGCTGCGCACTGAGGGCCGAATCCTGCCTTGGGCTGAGCACCCCTCCACCGGCCCCCAGCACCCCACTGGTGTCAGCCCCACTCCTCCCAGACACAGGGGCTGGGGACGATTAGGGACCACCTAATGGTGGTAATGATGGGTAGGGACCACCCATCCCACATCCCCACACAGGGGACAGCGGGACCCTCTTGTGCAGGGTGGGCAGGGACACCCCCTTGCAGCGGGGGCAGCCAGATGGCATCTCTGCCCCACGGGGCTGAGCCATGAGCTGTGCCGGTGGCCTGTCCCCATCCTGTCCCACAGCCAGGGCTGTAGGCTTGCATGCAGCCGCTCACCTGCAGCCCCTTGTCCCCCCCAGGCTTTGCACCCCCAGCCCCACACTCACTGCAAGCTCAGGGGGGTCCCCCACCCCACAGTGCCACCAAAGCTACTGCAGAGCATCCCCAGCCACTAACCCTGCACCCCAACTCCATCCTGCACCCCAGCAGGGAGCACCTTTCTCCAGCACTGCTGGCACCAAGAAACCCCAACAGCTTCTCCCCATCACCAAATTAATCCCAGCCAGCCCTTCCCACACCCACCATTGCTCCCAGTCCCAGGAGCAGCTGCACTAGCTGGGCTTTAACCCCTTCCTTGCTGGGGGTTAAAGCACAGCAAAGCCAGGCACAGCCTCTGGGTAACCACTGTGGTTTGGAGCCTGCGTCTGTCCTCACCCGCTCCCCGGCACGGGGGATAAATCCCCGGGTGCCCCCACCATGTGCTGGCAGAAGGCACCTCTGAACAAAAGCCCCTGCACAAACACAGCCTCCTTGTTTAGACTGTTAGGRCATCWYCTCTGGCCTCCCGAAAAYAATTAGTCAGCCTCGTTAGGAGARCAAMCAAACGAAGATGGGCTGGCAGGGAGGCCTCGCAGCGCTTGTTTCTGAAAGACTTGGCAGCGCAGAATGGCAAATGCGATCCCACGGCACGTGAAAAGCCTAATCCAGGCTGCGAGCCCCCCTGCTCACCCAGCCAGCCACGGGGGGGGCTGCTGAGGGGCACCTCTGTTATGGGCTGTGAGGTACAATTACAAAATATTAATATCAAGCTTCCTCAGCAGCCATTGCATGCCAAAAGCAACTGGGGGGACGTGGAGCGGCGAGCTCAGCCAGAGCTGCCCCGAGGAGGTGTTGGCGAGGGGCCGCGCGGGCAGCGAGAGGAGGGCATGGCCGGAGGT
>JAYKAV010001731.1:1158213-1280708 GCA_035582835.1 Phoebastria nigripes
GGACGGGACGGGACGGGACGGGACGGGACGGGACGGTGGGGCCCGGCCCGGCCCGGCCCCCGGTGAGTGCGCGGCGGGGGCGGCCCCGCACGGCGGGTTCCCGGGGCTGGGGCTGGGCTGGCTGCCCCATATCCTTGCCGTGGGGCTGGCCCGGCTATAGGGACCCATATTGTCCCCATACCCTTCCCAGGGGCTGCCCCATAGCCTTCCTATGGGGTTGCCCCAGCTATAGGGGCCTGTGTTGTCCCCATACCCTTCCCAGGGGCTGCCCGGCTATAGGGACCTGGACTGCACCCGTATTGCACCCGCCAGGCTGCCCCACATCCTACTTGTGGGGCTCCCCCCATCTACAGGGACCCAGGATGCACCCATTTACCACCCACGGGGCCACCCCCCGCTATAGGGACCTGCATCATTGCCGTGGGGTCACCCCCAGCTATAGGGACTCGGGGCTGCCCCTGTGTCCTCCCCAAAGACGGTTCAACATCCCTCTTCTAAAGGATATTTAACACCCCATGAAAATGGGGAGAGGGCTCTGCTATGATATCTGTGCCCGCTGCTGTGGATGTTGTCACTTCCTTATTCCATGGTATGGATTTCACTGCAGTGCCTGAACAGGCTTAGGCAGCAGCGTGGGTTATTTTTTAAAAACAATTTAGTAAAAAAAAGTTTTCGATTTCTGTTAAGCAATGCATTTGGGGGGAAGGGAGGATAGGAGATCCTCCAGCGTGAAATTCAGTCTTCTGGAGGTGTAGCTTTGTATGGATCAGTTGCTGCAGGATCCCGGTATTATAAGAGCTTTGTGATGGACCAGGTTCATGATAAACATGTGTAGGGAAGCCTGCCGGATAGTAAAACCTCAGATGAACATCCTGCCTGAGCAACTGCTGTTCTCGTTCAGAATTCAGAAAAATCTACCCTTTTTTGCAGTGGGCAAGAGGCAGGAGAACGCAGTTAGACACAAGATAGACCTCCTGCTTTCCTCACAGCCTCCCACAGTCGCCAGCAGCTCTCTGCCGCAATCCAGCTTGGTTTGAGCTGATGTGCGGGTAGGGACGATTGCACGTGTACATTAACCACGTGAGTGGGGAAACTAACTGCTGGTTGGGAAACAGAATAATCATCGTAATTAAAAAATCAGAATTTACATCTTAGCTTTCTCCTAGAATCTGTTTTGCAGGAGAAACAACTTCCAGAGTTCTCCCATTGTCAAAGAAAAATCATGTTTGTTCCTAATGTACTGAAACGATTTGGGGGCTCGGTCTGATTGAAAGAAGTAAATTGCCGAATTATCACTGCCCCTCAACTGTGAGATTTATCGTTCTTCACATCTTTCAAACCTGCTAACTCACGGATAGAACGGGCGGAGATTAACTGGGTATTACTAATTGCTAATCACAAAAGCTGTCAGGGTAAAATTAGAAGGGGAATGTTTTGTAGAAACCCAACCCCTCTTGCTTAGTGCTTCCAGTATTTGGTTTTAAAGTTTTTATGGACAGAGCCTTGAAGCAGGTTTTTTCTTTGCTGGAACAAGCAGGTGGGGGGGGGGGGCGGTTCTGATTCTTATTAGCAAAATACTACTGACCCAGAAGACGGGAATGCTAATGTACACCTAGTACAGACTAAATCCAATTAGTGTATCTTGAGCTAAGAAGAAGTCATTCACTGTCATTGAAACTGGTTTCTGCTCGCTCTGTGACCTGGGAGGATAAGAGGGAGAGATGCTCTGCCAAAGGCTCCTCCACCCAGACGGATGCTCGTGCCGGGACTGGCTGTCGTGATGCCGCTTGTGAGGGATGCCCTGGGACGGGGCAGGCTGGTCTCAGCCTGGACAGCAAGTATTTTTTTGCTGAATGCATCTGGGTTATCAACATGGTCTTGTCTAGCCTGGACCTGGCGTTGGAGTTTGCACATAGAAGCTGCTGTTCCCGAAGTGTTCCTCAGCCTGTGGAAAGACCACTTCAAGCTTTACATGAGGTCAGGCTGGTCCAGTTAAGTTCGGGCTGCCTGTGACTGCAGTTATCTTGGTCTAAAGATAGAGTCCCACCAGCCGGCTGTACGAACTTCAGTCTGAAGGTGTTTGCGTTCACCAGTCTAGAGATTGACATCTCCGGGAAATATGGAAGTCAAGAGCAGATACTGGAGTAAGAGGAGGCGTAAGGCGCTGGAAGAATTCTAGGCAGCAGCTCCATCTCTATTGTGGCCTCACCAAGCTTGGATATTTTTAAAGCTCGGCTGTAAGGTCCCAGTAACCTCACCTCTGAAGCTGGCTCTGCTCTAAGCAAAAGGTTTGAGTAGGGAGCTCCAGATGTCCCCTCCTCTGAGGTTTTTCCACTTATTCTAAATGAAGTTAAGATGTAGACAACTTCCTATCAGCACCTTATCCCGTATATATAACAAGCAGAAACCTCTCTGGATTCCCAGTAATGCTGCGTCTCCTCACCCACAGGTCATGTCCCAGCAGCGGGTGCCTGAGGTGTTGATGTGATGCTCACCACTGCTGGCTGTAGTGGGAGCCGTGCTCGTTGGCAGGGCTATGGGGAAACTGCAGAGTAAAATCAGCTTCCACACCGCCAAATACAGGTAAAACAACCCCAGATGATCATGTCTTAAGTTAATAAACCAGTTATGAGAGTGAATAGAGAACAGCATATGAACAGAGAATATAGCAAGCACGTGCTTTTAGTTTCATTATTGAATGTATGAATCAGATTTTCATTTTTGACCCTCGCTTCTAAAGTCTGCTCAGCTTCTTTGGGGGACTGAAATCCAAAATGTAGCCGAGCATGTAAATGTGGCCGGTGGTCGTGCTCTGTGATGGCTAAGGCAGAGCTCTGAAGGCTGACAGCTCCAGGGGTGGCTGTTTGGCCCAAATATCCAAACTGCTTCATTGTCTCTTCAGAGACTGTCATCAGCTTTCATCGGCAAGATGAAATAATTCGGTATCTGGCAGCGAGGTGGGCGATCTCTGCCTGGAGATCAGCTGAGAGCACAGGGTGGCAGCAGGGGGGACTCGGTGTGCTTGGCAAGGCTGCTGTCAGAGCAAAGGAGAGCAGCAGAGCCTGAAAGGTGTTAGTGGAAGTAGAGGCTGGTAAGATCAAAATTGCTTCTCTTCTTTGCACCAGCATGGAGTGAGTAAACATMTAAATATTTAGCAGCTCTAGAGGTGGAATAGAGTCATTGAATCATGGAATGGTTTGGGTTGGAAGGGACCTTTAAAGGTCACCTAGTCCAACCCCCCCTGCCATGGGCAGGGACATCTTCAACTAGATCAGGTTGCTCAGAGCCCCGTCCAACCTGACCTGGAATGTTTCCAGGGATGGGGCATCGACCACCTCTCTGGGCAACCTGTGCCAGTGTCTCACCACCCTCAGTGTAAAAAATTTCTTCCTTATATCTAGTCTAAATCTACCCTCTTTTAGTTTAAAGCCATTCTCCCTTGTCCTGTCGCAACAGGCCCTGCTAAAAAGTTTGCTGCCATCTTTTTTATAAGCCCCCTTTTAAGTACTGATAGGCTGCAATAAGGTCTTCCCGAAGCCTTCTCCTCTCCAGGCTGAACAACCCCAACTCTCTCAGCCTTTCTTCATAGGAGAGGCGTTCCATCCCCCTGATCATTTTTGTGGCCCTCCTCTGGACCTGCTCCAACAGGTCCATGTCTTTCTCATGCTGAGGGCTCCAGAGCTGGAYGCAGTACTGCAGGTGGGGTCTCACCAGAGCAGAGCAGAGGGGCAGAATCMCCTCYCTCGACCTGCTGGCCACGCTTCTTGTGATGCAGCCCAGGATACGGTTGGCCTTCTGGGCTGCGAGCGCACATTGCCGGCTCATGTCCAGCTTTTCATCCAATAGGTCTACTCCGTCTCACCTAGTCTAGGAGATSCATTTGTCCATTCACAGCTTCTCTTCAGCTTTCTAAAGGCAGATGTTGTCACTCTCCAGCCCAGCCAGTGGTGCCACCTCCCAGACCTTGGTCTCATTGGGGAGCAGCACCCTGACTTTGCCTTAAAGCACCCTGCAGCTCCCGCCGCTCTCTCTGCCTGCTGCAGGGCCGATGGCTCCGTGGAAGAGACAGGATCTGTTCGAGCCGTTCAGCGGCACGGCCCCGTGCACACCGATGCCGTCACRTCTGTGGCTGCTCTCAAACCAGACCTGTGTGTGTCAGGAGGAAGGGATAAGGTGAGGTACCCTCCACCTCGGGGCACAAAGCACAGTCACAGGCAGGAAAATGTATTGACAGGTTAGGAAAATAAGGTTTAAATGGGAACTTTAAACATTTCTGTGAATGGCAACAACTTTGTCAGTTCCTGAATTTAGAAAGAAAACATGAGCTTAGAGTGAGGGCACACACTGAAGCACATTGAATCAAATTTTATAACCTCTCCAGAGCTCAGATCGCATCAAATGCTCTCACCCAGGCTTGGAATCACTGGACTGGCCCCTCTCTTATGTTACCTGGCAGCGGACAGGCTCTAAAGACAGTTGTATATGCTGTGGGAGCTCAAAACCAGAAGAACCTGTTCCCTCTCCAAGCTTGGACTGTGCATGGGTCTCGGTATAACGTAACCAAGAACGTGCATAATCTTCTTTCACCTGCTGTCCTGCTGCCGCTGCTGATTGCCTCTCCCTGCTCCTCTGCAGAGCGTGGCTGTTTGCAGCTGGAGATCCGGGGCTGCACTGCGGCGGTTCATCGGGCACGAGCGGGAGGTCACCAAGGTGAGCGACAGCTCATCGAGTGCGGTGGGGTCTCCTGTACTGTTACCTATCAGAAACTGGGGAACCAGGAATGATGGAGCGACGGTTTGTCATCCACAGAGGGTTCGCTTTGCTCCATCAGAAAGAGGGACCGGGATATCAGAATGCGTTAGGTTTTTCCCAAGGTCCCAACTGATACTTTGCTGTCCAGGGAAGCAGCATGGAGTGGTTGCATCCAGACTAAACAGGGCTCCAGGAGGCTTGGACGTGTGCTTATCTTCCCCTCTAAGAGACTGTGTAGCAAAAACTCAGGATGAATTACTAGGTCAAGTTTTTGATTCAGAGATGCCGTTCACTTTTCTTCAGGTCTCATTCAGCTAGACTCGTCGTTATTCTACAAATCAGCCATGCCTGGGAACAGCGGGGCTTTAATTTTCCTTCTGGCATCCTGATTACAAAGCCAAACACGCTACTCGGAGAGCAAACGCACAGGGGTGTATACATGTGTGCATGGTGTGGCCGGTGCATCTCCGGCTGGGGACAGCCCCAGTGGGTCGCCTGTGCTGTGGGTATTGGAGGGACGAAGGGGGCTTCGTTCATCCCAGTGCTCAAAGCAACCGTGCACTGGGGTCATYTGGGTTTTTAAGGAAGTTTTTCCCATAAAATTAATGGTTTCTGAGAACAAGATCTGAGAACACCCATCCACCATCCAGCTCCCTGGTTCTGAGAGGACGTGGGTCCCACTAGYGGGTCGCACATTCTAGCTGCCCGACATTCCCTGCCACGACACACACGGCCACAGTACGGGCTGCAGCAATCGCCCTCAGGCTGAGCAGTTTCCCCCAGCCCCACTGCATCGGGGTTTGCCTATGACCGTGCTCCGGCAGAGCAGAAGCAAGCAGGAGTCGCAGCGTGAGCGTCGGGCAATGCGGCATGTGCACATCCAGGATGGGCAAAACGGAGTTTGAAGGTCAGGCTCTCCCCAGTCACGTTTCTGCACATCTCAGGCTTTGACGTGACAGCAGGAGTGTTGTGCTCTCCCCGCGCACAGCTGGGCTGGGTGGGGAGGCTAACCGGCTTCTCTCGTCTTGTCCTTGGCAGGTCACCTCTGCCCTTGACTCAAACAGAGTCTTCAGTGCATCCCGGGACAAGACGGTGATGATGTGGGAGCTTCACGGGACTTCGGGGCCAAGCCAGCACTTCCCAGGACATGACCTGGTTGTTACTGGACTGGCTGTGAGCCCGGGTGAGGGACAACACGCTCCCATTCCCCAGGGATTTCTTGACAACTTTTCTTGACTTTTTTTTTTATGTTAACTTGGGGTTGCAGATGCCTCCCAGCTGTGCACGGGTTCACGAGACAACACTGTGTGCAAGTGGGACACAGAGACCGGAGAGTGTCTGGGCAGAGCCGCTATCTCCAGGAATCTGGTAGGAGCCGCTGGTTCCTTGCATTCTATCATGGCACCTTGCTGCTTACTAGGTTATTTCGCACGTGAAGCCATGTAGAGTGAATTTGCTCTGAGCTTGTGCTCAGAGAAGCCCTTGAGGCACTGCACAGGTTGCTTGTGCACCTGGGGAGACCAAAGCTCTAGGCTGGTTACTCCGTTCTCCAGGTAACAACAAATCCAGGAGCACAAAGATACCAAGAGACATACAGCAATTTATTAATGCTCTAACTCAGAGCTGTTGGGAAGCACATTGTGCAGTGGGGGCTGCGTTCCCTTCTATACTAGTCCAGCAGTGAAGCTGGTATGGGTACCATCTTCTGGTGCCCATGGTACCCCTATTCTTATGGCTCTGTGTCCTGTTGAGCTGTTGGCACCTCCCTGCCTGCAAATAACCCCCAGTAACCACTCTGGGACTGAACCTGGTAGGGGAGCAGCATTGGCGGGAAGCAGAAGAAAACTTCATCCAACATTTCCTGCTCACAACGCAGCACGAGGCGGGAGAGGATGGGAGCTCGGTGGCTGTGTATCTACAGGCGGACACCAGTCTGGGCTGCACGCAGAGCTGGGCTTCTGCTAGTCCTTTCTTCTCCACAGGTCACACATCTGTGCTGGGTTCCTGGGGAGCCTTACGTCATCCAGACCTCAGAGGATAAAACGATCAGGTAAATTCTACGTGTGGCCACAGAGAAGGGAGTTACAGCCTGGGGCACATGGGGATTATGGAAGACGCCAGTGCACAAGAGGCTGTTTCTTTGGTTGTTTGTCATGACCACCTGGTCTCTCGTACCCTTCTGGGCTGGCTAGAAGCCACCTTCCAGCTCACATAGGTCTTGGAGCATGGTCTCTTGCCAGAGGAGGACAGTATGGGGACACCCATGGCTGTAAGCAGCACTGGGTGAACTGCAGGTAAAAAGGAGAATTTATAAAACAGAAAACTCAGCACAGCTGCTCTGGCTAAAGATTGATCCAGGACAGATAAATGCAAGGATGCAATGAGAGCTTTGGGAGCTCGGCTTGCTGGGAGGAAGGAGGGGGACTGCCCCATGAGGGACGGCAGCAAGGGCAAAGCACGAGGGCACAGCAAGGGTGCGCGGGAGGGCATGGAGGGGAGCCCATCGTGGCACTGATGCGTCAGAGTCCCCCTTCCCCACTCCTGTTCCTTCCAGGATCTGGGACAGCCGGGAGCTGCAGGTGGCACACACATTTCCAGCCAAGCGGCACATTCAGACGTGCTGCGACGTGAGCCAGGACGGGCGGTACTGCCTCAGCAGCAGCAGCGGCTCCGCTGGGGAGGGCGGCGAGGCCACCGTGAGTTTGCTGGGCAGCAAGTCCTGCTTTTTCTGTTTTTTCTCCAATGTCCATGGCATACAGTGGAGGGCAGCAGATCAGTGCTCCAAGGATCTGCTTGCTCCCATTGCGTTGGCCTTATGCTGGCGTCCCTTTGGTAAGTCTGGGATTTTGTTCCAGTAATGGCATCGAGGTTCTTGCAGAAAGCCTGTAAGGGACCCCTTGCTCGAGGTGTTTCCAAACCAGGGATTCAATCCTGCAGGTTCTCAGCCCCGTGCGTGAGCATCAAGAGGATGAGACCATCCCATCCCAGGGAGAGCAGGGCTGAGGACGGGAGCAGGCTGGAGACGTGGTTATCTGCCMGCACAGTCTAATGGGTGTGGGCACATGCTCCAATAGTCACCGATGGTGAAAATCCTTCGGGGTTTGAAGTTCTCCAGGACTGTGAGCATGAGCAGGGGACAAAGGCGGTAGATATTGTACTCTGAGGATTGGCGAGGAGCTCTTTATCCAAAACCACCTTCCTTTCTTTGTAAAACAGCTCCATGTTGGCAAGTGACAGTAACAGAGCCTGAGCTCTAAACGCTGCCTGTTGCCTTGCAGCTGTGGGACCTACGGCAGACAAGGAACCAAGTGCGTGAGTACCAAGGGCATTTCCAGACCACAACCTCATGCGTTTTCCTTCCACGGGGCCCAGCTCTCGCCCCCAGCATCGCCACGTCCTCGTACGACAGCACAGTGAAGATCTGGGACCAAGACACTGGAGGTAGGGGAGGGTCCTGCCCACTCCGTGTGCCTTACCCTAGGATAGCAGAACTGCTTCCTTCGTTTCTGTCTCCCAGTGGTAATGGGCACAATGAAGCCTGAAATCTCTGGGTTTTACTCTAATCCAGCTGCAGGGCAGGGTGAAACTATGCCCCAGAGCAAACCCAGGGGCTTCTGCTTGTCCTCCAGCGAAGGAGGGTGTCTGGGCGCGTAACGTTGGAAGTGATGGGTGTCCTTCCTAAACTAAAAGGAAGTAATGACAAGATGGCTTTTAAAGATATGTCCAAGTTCAGCAATGAAAGGACAAATGATAAAAATTAAAAAGAACAGAGGAACTCCAGGGCTTTCCGCAGATACGATTGGAAAGTTGTAAAGAGTAGAAGTTGTGCTGGAGCATAGAGGGCTGGTCAGCAGCTGCCCTCACTTTGATCATCCTCTTGAAGGGGAACCACGGGCATTTTGGGGTTAACCCTGCTTGCTGGAGTACTGGGTGAGGGCTGAGTCCTCACCTGAGCTGGACACAAAGGCTGTTTACCTGCCAAGCCCTGCCATAGCAGCAAGCTTGTTAGTAACGCCTTGTGCAGAAGGCAGAGGCCTCTTGGGAAGCAGTTCAGGTTCACAGACGGGCACCGAATGCAGTAGAAGTCATCAGCATTAGACACTCCCCATGGCTGAGCACCTCTCCAAATGCACTTATTTAACAGAAGATGAAAATAGAAACCTGATGATCTCCCACAGAAAAGCTCTCACCTTCTGTTTCACTTACCTCTTCTTTCACCCTGGTGCCTGTGCATGACAAGACAGCCACGGGGTTGGCAGCAGCTTTGTTTTGATCCTATTGCCTTCACAACTGGGTGACCTTCACAGCCATCAGCCTTAATTCAGGTGCTCTTGGAAGGATGTAAGTCACCATGAGTTGCCCATACGTCCGTGTCAAACGCAGCTCTGTTAGCAGCTGAGCATGGGGTTGCTGTCTCTGCACAAATAGGATATTTTTTAATAATAGACACAAACAGAAGGGCTGAYGTGGTGCTGGATATTGTAAATCTTTTATTTCTGTTTCTCCTTTGGCGATTTATCAAAACTGCATGTTGAGTGTAGCACAGCCCTTAGGAAGAATTTTTCTGGACTGTAAGCAATATGGGAGAAAAAGGCATATTGGGAATGCCTCCACGCGAGCCCTGCAGCTCTGCCCAGTGAGGTCTGTCTGTCCATCCATCCCTGCTTCCTCTCCAGGGAAGGGGCAGAGCCCCAACTCAGCCTCGATCCACGTTAGCTGGGCAATGCACAGATCCCCTGTGGGGATTATGGGGGTGGAGGGTCTCTCTTCCAGAGGGCATGTCCCAATGCCTTTGGACGTGGGGACCTGGGACAGCGAGGGAGTAGCTCACCTCGGGTGAGCAGACGGACGCACACGGGCAGAGCCAGGAGGTGGGAGGTTGGTGTGGTCATGTCTCATCTCAGCAAACCAAGTGTCCCGATGACTTGTCTCTTCCCTCCCCAGCCTGCCTGGCCACCTTGTGCCTCGAGGGATCGGGACCACTGGCCTCACTGGCTGTCRGCGACAGCTCCACACTGCTCTGTGCCAGTTTTAACTCGGGAATTCACGTACTCCAGCTGAGCGACCATGCGGACCTGGTGCTGGAGGAGGTGGCAGTGTTTTGACCATAGTAACCTTTCCAACAGAGACTGCCCTGCAAGGGGATGCRATTCCCCGAGAGCTTCCCCCTGACCGCAAGCACCAGGAGACCTTGCGCCTGTAGAGCAGTGATGTGTGATCAGCGGGGCAGGGGGATTTATTGGTTTCAGTTTGTGGGTGGCAGGAAGGGACTAGAGCTGTCTAGAAGAAAAGCCAAATCATGGATGCATTCAGGCCAAGTTCTCACTCCTGAAAAGAGCCTTGTGCATTTTATTTACAAAACCTCCATGCAGGCTAGCTGCACGTGATGGGGGCTAAGGGAGGGGGAGCTGAGCTGTGAGAAGCCAAGGGGCAGTGCTGAAGGGTGCCAGGGCACAGGGCAGGGAATGCTCGGCCTCCTTCCCCTTGCTCCAGTTGAGTGGAGCTGAACATAGTGTGACAGAAACCCTGTGCTGGGATTTACACGCCAGGAACAACGCGAGTGTAAATGCAGAACATTCACTGGTGTCCAAAATCTCATCCTGAGCCTGCTGGGCGACTGCTGGGCCAGGATTGTGCCATGAATGGCAACCTGATGAGAAACACCTTGGGGGGGGGGCTTGTCCCAGCTGTGCAGCTGGGAGCCCCCTGCACAGCTGCCAGGCTCCGACAGTCCCTTTAGACACTTTGTGAGATACTTAAGAACCAGGCTAAGCACAYGTAGCTGGGTATCCAGGCTTATACAAGAGGAGACTGCAATTAAGTATTTTTCTGTGTTAGTTGCTGGCCTCTCATCCCATAGTATTTTCCCTGGGAGTAAGTAAGAGCTAGCATACAGCATGTGGCATATGCTACCATACTACCTGGATGGGAGGAGAAAGCCCACAACACTCTGCTAGAAGAAAAGAAACTTGTGAGTGGGTTGGTTTGGTTTTTTTTTTTTCTTCAAACACTATCTCCAACTGCACTGCAACTGTTGAGAACAGAACTGTGCTCACTCCCAAAGAACATGGACAGCTGCTCTCCAGCTGGCAACGGGGAGATGAATTGGTCTTCTCTTTTCTCCTGAAGGTTTTTTACAATAGCAGACAGAAATCAAAGTGTGCGTTGTGACGTACCTGTAATTTCTCCATTCCTTAGTCAGACCCAGAGGCCAGGGTGCACATTCAAAACATGTTTTGATTTTCCAGAACACAACATTTGCAAAACCTCAATTTAAAGAATAAACAACAAATAAGAAAGCTCCCCGCAGTGTAAGATAGAGCAAGACAATCCTACATTGAAATAGCCTCCTTCGTAACATCTCGGGTGAGACACAGCAAAAACTTAACAGGAGATGCCTACATGGATTTGAAACACCCAGTTCATGAGGCCACTCAAGGAGCTAGGACATGAGATGGTACATGGAAAAGAAAAATTTTCCTGGCCTTTAACATGTACTGTGAGTGAATACAAAGGGGATGCAGACCTCCACGTTCAGAGGCTACCTTTGCAGAGGCAGGGGAAGCAGGGTACCACCCTCCTGTAACTCTGATAGCTAGTTTTTCTTTCTTTAAATCCAAATCAAGTTTGAAGCCACAGACTCCTACCAAAGGCTCCTGGAAAATGGAAGTTAAGAAGGGTATTAACAGAAGATGAACAACGCACCATATCTGAGGTGTTGTGTGCCTACCTACAAATGTTTAAGAGACTGGAGAAAACCTGTGAGCCTAACTTGGAAGGTAGGGTGGAAGCAGATGGATCATCTCCAAATTTCAGCAGAAAGCAGTATCTGCAGTATAAAAACAAAGTCCTAAAAAGTGGAAAAACATCACCCAAGATTTGACTCCAACCAAGCCCTGACAAACACAGATGCTTCAAAAACACCTCAACCCAAGACCAGCCAGTGACTACAGCTGCCGTAATGCATGTTGCAATAGCTGATTTCTTTTTTTTCTTTAATATAAAAAAGCAAGTCTTAGTTGAAAGCCATTAACATCCCCATTCCAGTTCATCAGCAGCACCTCTGAGCTACTCCGCTGCCCACAACTTGAAGGTTCTGTCATAGGAGCAGGTCGCTATCAGCTGGCCATCGAGGGAGATATCCAGTCCCATCACCTTTCCCTCATGACCAGCCAGCGTTTTCAAAGGGGACCAGCCGGGGTGAGTCCAGATCTTTGCGGTGTTGTCGTAAGCGCCTGTGAGCAGGAAGTTACCGTGATTGGCTGCAGTAGAGGATGAGAAAAAGGGAGAAGTGAGATTTGCAAATAAAAACACAACAAATCTTCTCTGCTAACCAGTACAGGCCTTCTTGACCTGAAGATGTGTTTTTGAGTTGCCCCATCCTCTGCCACCTCAGCTCAGGAGAGGCAGGGATAAGGAACATCAGACAGGAGGCACTTACGTTCAAATTTCACCCCGGTCACCAGGTTCTGATGGGCAGGAATGGTGTAGATGCACTTCCTCTGGCGGAGGTCCCATACCTTGCAAGTATTGTCACCGCTGCCAGTTGCGACGTGGTATCTGCCAAAGGGTGGAGGAAGAACATGTTGTTGGGAGCTGGGGTTTGTACTCAGAGCTCCCACGTAAACCATGCAAGTTCTTTTCTTACCCATTTGGGGAGAAGTTAACCCCGTAGATCTCCTTCAGGTGGCCTTCTAGAAACATGATACAGCGTCCCGTGCGCAAGTCCCACACCCGGCCAAAAGCATCCAGTCCACTAGGAAGAGAGAACCCGAGCATTACCCATCAGAGACTTCAGCAACTGCCAGAGTACGCGCAGCCTCACCAGCAGAAATCACTGGGGCACTTGGCGTCAGTCAGCAACAAAACTTTGATAATATTTCACGTCCAGTCCTGATGCAAAGCAAACTCACCCAGTCCCAGCGAGAGACCCGTCCGTGTGAAAGGCAATGTCATAGACCCCTTTGCTGTGCCCCTCCTGATGGAGAATCTCTTCCTGAGCTTCCAAGTCCCACAAGCGCCACGAGTGATCATAGCTGTAAAAACAAAGCATTTGTCCAACTAAATGTATCTCCAAGGAGAGTAACAGGATATTTCACTAATTCTGTGGGCATTTTATTTCCAGCTGGAGACCAACAGGGTCTCATATGAGGGGCAGAGAAAGGAATCCCAGTGACTCACTGTTATTTACATTGCAACAGCCCAGCCATTGTCAAGAATGGCCAACACTTGCCCATGCTGGGCTCCTCTGCGGACAAGCAGTGGTACCCATTGGGCTACCAGCTAGACAGCTAATGGTAATGTCTTAAAGCAAATAACTAAATCTCCGTACCAGGTAGTACCCAGGAACCTCCCAGATGGGTGCCACATCACACGTGCCACTCTCATGCTGTGTCCTTCAATATCTGCCACTGGTTCATCACTGAAAAACAAACAAAAATCATCGGACACTGGTCAGACATGGCTGGCTCTAGCCAGGCCTTTGCAAACATTATGATCACAGCAAGACAGCTGCTAATTAAATGCAAGCCAGACAGGAAAATCAGAGTTTTAACTAATGACTCTGAATTCTGCCTTTTGTTCACACAGCTAAAGCTCTAAGTGAAACCCCTCTATCCACATTCATGTTGGTTATAAAGTTCTCCTGGGATAATTATTTCCTGAAAATTAACAAGGCCCTTGTTAATAGCACTTTGAAAGTAGTAACAGCAGAAACGAAACACGGACTCCCTGGACAGCAGGGCGTTTTACTGTGACTAAGCAGAACACATCCTGAACTACAGCAAATCCAGTTATTCTGAGGAATCACAGGGCAAGCAGGATAGAGTGAATATTTATTCTCCCAGAATTACAGGCAGCAGGTCAGTAGCCTTTAGCAGAAGACCTGAACAGCATATAGAGTTTCTTTCCAACAGACCAACTAAAGAGACATGGTCACAGCAGATGCTAGGGCTCGGTATCTACACCGTTCTCTTCTTCACAGGCTTGAGACAGATGCTTCCAAAACTACACTGTGCAATGATAGAGCCACTTGTTTTTATTACTGGATGAAGCTATGGTGCATGGTCACGTATTTGGTTAGTCCCTCTCTGAATACTGGTGCTTCCCAATAACTCAAAAGTTCATTTCTTAATATCCAAGAGGGGAAATTTTCTCCTAAATGAAAGGTTAGAATGAAACAATCTCCAAATCTTCCATCCGTCACCCAAAGCAKTTTACCAATGCCCAGCAGCAATTCTGACTTGATTCTTTTCAGACGATTTCCCCTCACCTTGATTCCCCTAATCAGGGTGATCTCTTTTCCTGCTGAAGAAGGTGGCACATACTGAGGCCAGGAATTGCACTGGTATAACTACAAGAAAAGGTTATATTTGCAGGAGGATGGTAAATGTCCAATGTTTAATAACACAAAATAAACCCAAAACAACAATGCTGCAGCTGTGCATGTCTGGTATCATTCTGACCTTTCAAGGCTCCAGAGTTTGACAGACCCGTCAGCCGCACATGAGGCCAGGTTAACGTCCTTCTTGTCTAGGGAGACAGTGGCTTTGGGATGGAAGACTATTGCTCCTACATTGGTGTTATGTCCTTAAGAGAAAGGAAAATCAAAATTCATAATCTGCCACATGATCTTGGCCAGATTTTCAGAAAAACAGCATTTCTTTGTTACTAATTAATCGGGTACCAGTGAACACTTTCACTGTGTCCTCCCATGTTGGGCGAAGTTGCATTGTAACTAGCAGACACATCTGTCCTGCAAACAGCTGAACTGCAACTCCAGTAGCACCCACTTAAGAGTATCAAATGCCAAGGTTTGTAACCCTCAAAAYGCAGTGAAAATTCAACATACGAATCAAGAGATTTGTTCTCAAGTTTGTATTTAGTCAAAGTTGTGACCACTGTTCAAAGAACCTCACTGCTGTTAAGTGGCCTGGCCAAAAATGCTGATATTTGGCTCAAAGTATCTCAAACCAGGTTTTGAAACAAAACAAGAACATCATTCAGAAACAGAAACAACAAACTCGGGTCTTGGGTCTAAGAGAAAGGCCAGGACTTCCTCTTGATGATGAGACACGTGCCCATGCTCTGCAAGCCTGAGTGATGCTCTCATTAGAATAAAATCTGCCCAAAGAACACTACGTTTTGAGTCACAAAGTAATTCAGATATGGGAACTCAACCCAGAGAGGAACAAAAGAACTAAGCAAAGAGTCTCAGTGAAAGTCATTCTCTACCTCGTAAGGTGTGAACAAGGTTGCAGTCAGGCGCGGACCAGAGCTTGCACAATCCGCTCCTGTTGAACACAAGAAGTAGACGTCAGTGTAGACAGGAACGTCAAAGAAGACATCAAACACAGCGCTGCAAAACCACCCTGGGGGGTTCTGCAATGGCTAAAATACCAATACACTTTGGGCAACCAACCATAGGGACTAATGGACTCAGATTCAAATCTCTGCTAAGCTCTAAAACGGGGTGAAGAGAGAGTTCAGAGTAGGAAGAAAAAGCATTTCTGAACTCTCACAATTCACAGGCCTCCARTAACATCCCTCTCCATCACTCCTGCCATGCTCTCTCAGCCCCTACAGCAAGTGCTGTAAAAGAAAACTTACCAACAGGCCGTAGCAAGGAGTTTGGAATTGGGGCTGAAGTGGCAGTAGGACAGCGGGCGATCATCTCCAATCTGACTGCAGAAGTTATTCAAGGACTGTAACCAAATACAAAGAAAACAGTAAATGAGTGAAGTACAAACAACCTAGGCCAAAGAAAGAAGCCCTGGCCAAAGACTGAGGTGAAGGAGGCAAATGTATGCAGCAGGAGGCAGAGGCCTTTGGAAAGTCACTTTCAAAGGGAGGAGCTACCTCGGAGCCACTCCAGCTCCAAGCAGGAGGGCCACCAAGGCAGCTTGACCACTGTAAGCTAGCATGGCCCTGGGGCACAGCTTAGCTCTCAACGTGCCACCCATGGTACCTGCCATCAATAACCCCACAGGCCTGCTTTGCAACTACAGTTTTGACAGAGAACCTACTGTAGTTTTGGCCTCTTTCTCCAACTCATCCAATGAATACAACCAGAAAGACTAGGGCAAGCCGTGTGGTGTGCTTAGGGGAGAAGCAAATCCTCTGGCAGCTAATGCCTCTGGGTGTAAACAGGATTAGAGTGGCAACACACTGTGTGCTTGAGCCATTCTGTTTGGTTGAGCTGCGAATCTGACTTAACATGCTCGAAAAGGGCGTCTCAGCGTCATCTAAAACGTGTTTTGCATTACTGTGTTGGTTATTATTTCCCTTGGTTTTATGCACTAGTGACCATTGTACAGGAAGAGGAAAGTGAGCAGTCCCTTCCTAGCCAGCTAAACCTGTGACAAAGCCAGGAATAAATTCCTTTAGCTTCACAGGCAAGTGGCAAGGCAATGCAGGGATGTTTCTTCATCCCTCTGCCATGCAAGGGGACAACTAAAGTACATCTCTCTGAATCGCTGAAGAAAGAGTTAGAACATGCTTTATGTGTATCATAGGGAAAGAGAGAAAAAGCAGAGCTTTCCAACAGGTGACAGGCACAGCACAGAAAACTACATGCATCCGGACAACACCTCTGGGCAGCTGATCTCTTTCTGATCTCTTTGGAGATCAGCAAAAAGCTTCAAAAACAGCAGCTGAGCAGCTGCCAAACCTACTCGCAGGGATTTGTGTAGCTCCTGTCTCTGCGATGTCCTCGTTGCCTCCGGAATCTCTTTGAGCAGCCGGGCTTCTTCTAGCCGCTTCACTGCCCTGTCAAGAGGAAAGGTGGAGTAACAAGTCCCTATATTTTCCCTGCCCTGCTGCTGGAAACAGGCCTTTCTCCCTTCTTCCCCCAAACCGGGCTAATGCTACAGTCAGTCACTGAGAACTCAAGCTCTAAGCTCACTGGGCTTGTCTACCAGTGTATGTTCCCCATTCCTTTGGTCTCAAATTTCCTGCACTACCCGCAGTGGGATGAGCGGCTAGATTTTACAAAAGGTTGCATCTCCCTCCTTCATTTGTGCAGTTTTTCCTTACCTGGGGAGTGAGTAGTTAGCAAGCCACAGCCTCGCTGTTTTCAGACTGCGTGGTCCTTCGTGGTACCAGGTTTGCTGATACTGTAAGAAAAAGAACAAAACTGAAGAAAAAGCTAATGTGATACTGCTCTTCCATTCAGTTACCTTAGATGACCTCCTCTTAGTACATAAGTGCTACACAGCATCTGCTCTTAAATCTTGCTGTGTTAAGGCCTCTTTGTAAGGGCATTTTGCATAACTATAAGCCCTAGAAAAAGGGATTAAGAGAGACAAGTCAAACCCTCTGCCCTACAGATCAGATCCTGACGTGCTGCCATTTCACTCAAGAACATTCCAATTGAACACTAACTCATTTTTACTTAATGACGTACAGCTCCCTCCTTCCCTACACATCACCCAGTAAAGAGAAAGCCCAGAGCTGCAGAAATTGTCCTTACTTCTTACAGCAACCCGCAAAAATAATAAGGAAAAAATAGACTCAGAAAAGAGAAAGGAGAAGCAGAAAGAAAGAAGAATCAGAGGCAGAAACAGATGCAGTAGCAAGAACTTTTTTTTTCTTCCCGAGTATGAAGACAAACAACAATAAAGGACTTGCTATACTAAGTAACAGTTGAAACATCTGATCTCCTGTTTTATATGCTGTATGCAACATGGAATTTGGCCTGCAGTACAAGCCAGACTTAATGCTCCTGATTTAGACAACACATTGCCACAGTTTTGCTAAAATGGGCAACACAGAAGAAGCATGAAGGGATGACATGAGACTGACCAAAACCAAGAGTCTGGGACATAGGGTAGCATACCTATCTCCCTCAGCACTGAGAGAACAAGAGAGACCATTACCTCTTCTTTGGATTTTTTAGACCTGTCGTCATCTTTCCTGGTCTTTTTTAATGCATCTGTGCCAACCACCGAAAGGATATTTCTTAATCTGGAAAGAAACACATTAAGTCGTATTCACTCAGTGAATTCTCAGCTAATCTGACAAATAATCACTGTCTGCCATTCTTTCTTCCTCAGCATTCTTGCTGCATTGTAGTGAAGCATTACTGACTGGCCGCACTCATTGCACCCCAACTACAAGAAAAACGTCAGGAATTTGATAAACTGAGAGTTCCCTGTTTGCAACACTCGGGGCAGACACAGCACCTCTCCCTCCTTTCTGCAGGACCTTCTCCAAAGAGCGTGATGGGCTCGCCAAGTGCTCGCAAGCAGGCTTTCACTTCAGAGTCGTCAGTGGACACGTTGATCTGCCGGGCTCTCTTCCTGCGCTCAAACTCAGCCAGCACTTCCGCCTGCCGCTCGCTCATGTGGTCTTCGAGATCAAAGACCTCACCTGAGCAAAAAATGAAACCATCAGATTGAAAACAACGGTTGGACGAGAGATCCCTCTCAAACAGGAAGAGCCAAACAAAGAGGCAACACTCCAGGCAATGGTCTCATGTTTTTGATTTTAAATTATGCTCAAAAGTTGATCAGAGACTTTTGAAAGTGTCACATTCCAGAGCGAGAGGGGAAAAAAACCAGGTGGTTAAACATTCTCACCGCTGCTTATGTTGATGTTGCCAGCCTCGATTGCAGCTTTCATCCCTTCTTTTCCCAGCAACCCCGATTCTCCTTTTGCCAGACGCTCCCTTTCCTTCTCTTCCAAACTGCCATAAAAGATGGGGGCTCTCTTGGGCGGAGGAGCATCGCTCTCTTCTGCGGGCTTGCTCTTTGTGGCCTGGGAGGTAAAGGCAGAATTTTAAGTGTGTTTTGGCTAAAAAGGAGACAACAAACAGCTTGTTTGTGCAAGAAAGCACTGCTCTGCTACAGAAAGTTAGTATGTACATCAAGAAGAGACCTTGAAATTGTATGCGAGGTGTTAATTTTGGACAATAAGGCTGTGCCCCAAATGCAAAGATCAAAAGTAAAATGCCACGTTAAATAATTTGCTTAAATTAGACTGTGTTGTTTTGTTTCTTTATCTGCTTGGACCTCAGTTTTAAGGCTCTGACTTTTTTTTTTTTTTAAATTTAAAAAAAAAAAAGCTTCAACAGATGAAGCTTTTCCTAATCTTGCTGAACGAATCTTGCCCCAGAAAACGCACAAGCGATGCTGACCGCCAGCTCCCGGTGCCCTCACTGGGAAGCAGAGGGACATGAAAGGTGAACAGCTCCTTCCTCCCAGTAGAGGAGCGTTACAACAAACTTTCCAAGAAAAATTAAAGGATTCTGTAAAAACGCGCGGAAACACGTAAAGGCTCCGGTCGCGCCCTTTGAAGAGCTCTGGTGTCACCGACGGCACGGGGCTGCCTCCCCACACCGGGGCCTCTCCGCCACGGCAAACCCCACACGCCCAAAAGCAAACGCGAGCCCCCGGCTCGGCCTGCGGCCTCCCCCCACTCCGCCGGGCCCGCGGGTCGGTACCACTCCCGTGCGGGGTGCGGGTAACGGGCCCGAGGCCGCCCCCCGCCCCAGACGCCCACCTCCGCAGGCGCGGGGGCCCGCACGGGGGTCCGGGCGCCGCCGCGCGCCGCCGGAGCCCGCACGGAGGCCATGGCGGCCGCGCACCGGGACCCAGACGAGCCGCAACGCGCCGCGCACAGGCCCCAGCGCCTCACAACCACTTCCGGGGGACGCGGGGCACGCCGGGAGGCGCGGCGTCCAGTCGGGACGGGGAGCGCGGGGCACGCCGGGAGGCGCGGTGCCCGTTGGCGGCAGGACGCGCGGGGCACGCCGGGAGGTGTGGCTCGGTGAGCGGGGCATGCCGGGAGGCGCGGCCTGGGCGCGCTCAGCCCTCGCCGGCGGCGGCTGAGGCGGAGCGGCGGCGGCGGTCGCGATCGGGATCGCGATGCTGCGGCGGAAGCCGACGCGGCTGGAGCTGAAGCTGGACGACATCGAGGAGTTCGAGAGCATCCGGAAGGACCTGGAGGTGCGAGCGGGGCCGGCCGCGGCCGCCCCCGCCCCCGGCGGGTCTGTCTGCCCCCGCCCGGGAGCGCCCTGACGCGGCCCCTTTGCCCCGCAGAGCCGCAAGAAGCAGCGGGAGGACGCGGAGGTGGCGGCGGCCGGCGAGGAGGCGGCGGCCATCGCGCTGGGCGCCGACCACAAGAGCCGGGAGCAGATCATCAATGACCGTATCGGCTACAAGCCGCAGCCCAAGGCCGGCGGCCGCGCCGCCCACTTCGGCACCTTCGAGTTCTAGCGGCGGGGGCGGCCCGGCGCCCCGGCTGACCGGGACACGGCGCCTGCGGAGCCGCCAGCCCCCCGCGCCAGCCGGGAGGGCCCCCGAGGCCGGCGGGACGGGCCTCTCCTTCCCTCCCTCCTTTTTGCTGTTTAGTTGTTTGGTTTTTTTTTAAAGTTTGTCTGGTTAACACGCCTGTGAATGCCCCTTGGCCAAGTGTTTTGTTTTAAATAAATATGTCTTTTAAAAAAAAAAAATAATTACACGAGCTGCTTTAAATGGCTGTGGAGACCATGCAGGCAGGGATGGAAACACCAAGACCACCGGTGTTTCCTTCACCTGTGTGTGCCCCGATACAGCGAGGAGGTTAAACGCTGATTCTGCAGCAGGATCTTTTGGGAATCTTTTGGTTTAGTAATCTTAAAAATGGAGCCAGGGGAATGTGTTCATTTAAACCTTTAGCCCTACAAGCTGGTGACCCCGCTAAGGAGAAGATGCTGAAGAGCATCTGATTAGTGTTTTACAAGCCTGCATGAATAAAGGCAGCGGGTGTCATGACTCTGGGTGCAACAGGCAATACCTGTTCTAGACGCGGGTCTGTCATTTTCTGAGGTCAGGAAAGAAGCCCCCCACGTCTATTAAAATCAGCTAGGCTTAGGCATATTTCACAGAGATGGCTGTACAGCTGCTTCACAATCAGTGCCACAGCTGGGATGTGGATTGGGCCCTTAGCAGGGAACAGCTGCACACCTGGATGCAGTAGAACGTACTGGGCACACGGACGTGGAACAGTATTTTCTGATTGAGCAGTTTTTCCTTTACACTTACCCATTTCACTTCCACTCAGCCCTGGGGCATGYGTCACCCCAGCTGCACTGGTTTGCCGCCCCACGACGGAGTTTCAGGTAGCTGCCAGCGATGTTTGTTGCRTGGATCAAAGGTCACCAACTATTTCCTTATAGATGGTCTCACGTAAAAAGCAGAAAGGTGGATTGATTTCTGACAGACTAACCAGCACGTACCTGGATTTACAACAGCGATTCACACCACCATCAGCTGGCTGGGCACGTAATGAAGGGTGAGATAATGCAGAGCCCCAAAAAGGAGGAGTCCAGCGTACAGGCAGGTGACCTGAAGGAAACAAGTTATAAAAACTGAAGCAGCTTGCTGGTGTTTAAGAAACTCTGCTCCCTCCAGCCCAGGGAGGGAGGCAGAGCAGGGTGCCAGCAGCCCTGGGGTCTGCACCAGACACCTGCAGGGAATTCAGAGACTGGACTGGAGGCTCCCTCTGCTCCTGGATGGGACTGTTTTCTACCATCTTCCAGCACAGCGATCAGTTGTATTTTTTCAGTGTCTCAAGCAATGCTCCAAACCGAACTTGTTAAATTCATGCTTCATGTGTTGTAGGTGCATCAAATTTCAGGTCAGGCTGGGGAAATGTACAGAATTTAAAACTTCTCAAACTGGAAAGAGCCCCACAGTCTGGCCTAGGGCAGAGCTGCTTTTCCAGTCTAACACCACATAAAATTATCAAGGATTGCTCTGCTATCCCGGCATTCCCAGCATGCCCCAGGTCTGACAGGGAAACATCTTAGGAGGTTCCAGACATCCTTTGGTTGTACAGGGGAAGAAAAACCAACCCAGCCCCTCATTTCTCTTGTATGGATGAATACAATCTAGAGTAAAACTCTGTGAGGGAGACCAGTATTCCTTGCTGTACACAGACACCTTCCATGCACTGAGGGGGCTCATTATTACAGCTCCCTAAAACTCTTGTCCTTCAACTCCTCCCTCTGTAAGGGAAAGCAGATGTGGGAGGCACCAATTCCTCCTTCCATCTCAGTTTTCCCCACACTCTGCAAAGTGTAACTGGACTGAAACAAACRGCGACTCGTGCATCACTGACTTCCCACATTCCTGTTCCAGCAGCTTCAGGGCTTATTGCTTGTGGCTGGGGCAGGCCCAGGGAACGCTGCTCCTCACTCCCATCCTCAACCACCTGAAGATGGACACTCAGCCCCTGCCGCTCACTCGCACCGTCACAGCAGGCACAGAAGAGTCGTGCCAGAGAAAAGGAAGGCCAGGCTGGAGTTGCCTGGCTGCGTTGCCTGCCTCTTGCTAATAAAAGCAGGCACTTACTCTTGGAGTCACTTCCTGAATGCTGCAGTAAAAGTCACCAGCCTCCACTTCAGCTGCAGTCTCTGCATTGAGGATTGTTTCCAAAACACACATCCACCACAGTAAAATGCAATCTATTTTATTGGTTAATTATATACAGGAGATTCTTGATATTCACAGTAACATTAGACAAGTTACCTCCACAAAGAGCAAGAGTAAAAACAAAAATGACAGTCCACTGTAAACAGAACTAGAAATCCTGCTGATTTGGTGGGACTGGCTCCAGACAAACTGAAAAGGCACTCGAAGAAAAACAACAAAAGCCAGCTGATGAACACAGCCCGGATACTTTGTGCACTTCTTCCAAGACGATAATCCAGAGGCACAGCGTGTGGAGACCAAACATCAGGGTACAAAGACAGATGCAGGACATTACATTCCAAGCATGCTACATGTGTGTTGACATACAAATTTAATTTACTCAATTAAATTGTAGAGTCCTCACCTCCCTCCAAGCACTACTTAATGCAAGTTTAGTGTTATCAGGACAACTTTAAATACAGCCAGCAGAAAGGCTGGGATGGCACCAAAAGCAGTCAGYACAAGTCATCAGTAGGGAGCCCAGGTTTTGCTCAGTCTCTGGCAAAGCGAACAGCAACCTGGGCCGAGAACACAGCAGCCAGTGGCATCTGGTGGACCAGGGGGAGGCTGGGACACAGGAARGTAGGTGGCTTCTCTGGATTGTCAACATTGAACCAAAAGAAAGCATGGCCAAAGCTGGCAGGGAGACATGGACTGGAAACATCCCTTTCTCAGTTGTGCGTCACTCTATCAGCGAGCTCAAAAGCAGAGAGGACACAGCCCTCCATCTTCTCTCTTTAACCACCTTCCCTTCAGACCTTCCCTTGTGCACCTCTCCCCAAAGCCCTGCCTGGGCTCCCATTTCTAACTCGGGTACTGCCCAATGCTCAAACCATCGTTCTTACATGCTGCTGGAAGGTAGCTGGGGCACTTGCTAGACACTTGGGAGACTTCTGCCCAGGTTCCTGCTCCCCAAGCAACCACTGCTAGGTCAGCGTCACTTCCCTCTCTGCACACTGGAAAAAACTGTGTGTCCTCTCCTGTGTGAGCATGGGCAGGAGATGACCCTTGGAAGACAGAGGTACTCATCCTCGGGGGGGGAAAACAATTTCAGGGGCACAGGTGCTACACGTAGAATGAGGCAGAAAAGCTAACAAGAGAACCAAATTTATATTGTAACAGCCACAGCTATTGCCTAATCTTCAAGTCATTCATCTCTGATCAGTTGAATCAGAGAATTCAAGTCTGGTCACTTGAATACAAGGAAAGGTGGCTAAAAGGTGATAGCAAGAAGATCAGGCCAAGCAGAGGTTCTATTTTAGAGAAAGACACAGCAAGAGGTCTATGAAGTAACTAGCGTCATCAGGCAAAGCCACTCGTGACTATACCCTATAATCAGACATCCCTGCAACGGCAACAACTCCATCTCGTTCGAGAGAAACCAATCAGAGCGGTGTTGGCAACATTGGCTCTAAACTCCTTCAGGGATCAAGCCCCTGCAGCATAAAGCTTTCAAAACATAAACAACCATCTCGCGCACTTAACTGCTTCAAATTTCTCTGACAAGCACTACGATTTCCTCACAGCTCTCACACAGGGATCGGAAGGGTCTGTTTTCTGCTCTCACAAAGAGGCACGATTGCATAGAGGGCACAGAAGATTTTTACCTTCATGATAGATGCAGAGAAAGGGCACCAGACTTCTGCAGTCTGTTACAGACATAACTCCCTTCAAAGATCAGACTGGGGAAGAGCTTTTCCTCTCTCATCAGGAGGTGGCTAGAATTTTTCCATGAAAATAATCTTGCCTCTTTCATCCAGATGCAAATTTGCTACCGAAAGAAGCTCCTTAGAAACCTGAGCCTGCTTTTAACTCATCTCCTTTTATTTTGTATTTGCACTGCCCAAAGAAAACAAGATGTCCAAATAAATACCTGGCATCAACACAGGACGGTTGACTTTAGTGGTGCAATTCAAGATCCTGGTAGCGGCAGTAACAGATTTCCCACTGCCTTTCAAAGAGGGTGGTAGGGCGAGGTAGGTTCAGTGAAGAACCCACATACAGATCGGCCTCACCCTGTAAGGCTTACAGGCTCAAGAAATGTAATTCCTCTTCAAAAATCAGCTCTCCTTACACAGCTACTGCTAACAGTGCGACTAGTAGCATCTGCGGATAAAAAACTGCTACTGCATGTGCCCAGATACTTTAATCTCAAAAGGATTCCCTGTTCTCATGGGACATCCCAGACATCAGTCCCAGTCTGAAAGTGGTGCCTGTTTTTCAGTGTCCTTCTGAAAATCCCACCGTCTTCCCTTTCAGCCAGTTACTGGCACAAATTGGGCATCCCGAGTAGAATGAAGACTCCAGCTTTGCACCATACTCTGCACAACATTCCCTACAACAAGAAGCAGTTTAATAACAAAGTGCTAAACCAAAACTGCTCCCTAGAAAACCCAAAGTATGTTCTGGGCATCACGGATGCAGTAAGCTGTTTTTGCCTGTGTCACAGCCTGTCTTGCCTGTGAAATGTGTAGAGCTCACAGCACTGAACAGGAAGCTCTTTACTGCGCTACAACACTTGTCCACCACTGGCACTGATAACTCTTGCACCTCCAAGCTAACATGGTCACAGCATGATTATTAAGACAAAGAGGAGTCATCTGGGTCAGGAATACTTTTTAATCAGAGCAAGCAGCTCCAAATTTCACCTGAGAAGAGACCGAAGGCTGCTGTAGTCCTATCTTTTCTTTCTTCTCTTCCCCAAATCTCTCCTTTACAGGAACACGGTTGTTTTACTTCCTTCATCTCAATCAAGGAATGCCCTCTTCAGACATTTTAACCTTTAGTGTCATGAAATCATTATTTAGCTCTTGCCTCATTTACAGAACTAGTTTTAGTAAACCAAAAGTCTAGCTCTAGATCCATCCAGGTGCAATTCAACATGAAGTAAATGCGGGTTCAATGGTTTATTTAAAATCTTTTTGCCCTGTAAATATGCAATTGTTGTCCTGTGTCTACTCCGTTTATTTCCATGATTGGGAAGTGAAAGCAGCCAAACCCAAATGTTACCACTTGAGGCTGAGTAAAGCTGCTGGATACATCACAAGATTAACAACACTCATCATACTCTGATGGGCTTGGAGGACAGACCCCCCTGAAGCGCATGAGTCACATACTTGTGTCAAAGTACTCCCTTGCCAGGACACACCTGAGCATGTCTGATGTGCAGCACCAAATCTTCCTCAGAGGCTGAGTCCTTCTGCAACAGAAGGTGTCATTGGCCCCAAAAGCCACAATGCCAGGGAGATCTCCTCCCCAGCATTACGTACATATTGAAAAAAAGTAAAATTAAAAAAGCCATTCGCACACGTAGGTTCCATTGGCAACTTTGATCTTTACCTACAGTTCATAAAACCCTCACAGATGAGCATTTAAATTGAAAAATAAAATGTTTTGTTTTTTTTTTTTTAAAAGAATAATTTCTACATTTCTGTCAGCCAACTAATTTCAATCACGGCATAATCTAAGAATAAAGCAAATCCTAGCCAAGAATGGCTACCACGGGACCCTCAAGAGTCAACCCTGCTGCCAGCCTGCAGCAAGGGGGAGCAGCATACCCCAGCTCCTCACATCCCTACACCCCAGCTAGGAACTTGTGATGAACTCCAGTTGATTTTCTTTATATTGTTTCTCTTTCAGCTTAGGAATGATCCAGTCCTCGTGATGGCTGCACTTCAAGAGAGCAGTGGGGTGGAGAGGCTTCTGGGCAGCATCCGGTGTTAATGGCAGTGCTCCGTGATATCCACAACAACTGCCTTTTTCCAGCTGAAGAAGAAATAGCCTGTCCCTGCCCCTGCTGCCACAGCTATGCAGAGGTATCCGTTGTATGTCATGAAGATCAGCATGAGGAAGTAACTGACCACGACTTGAATGATGTGCAGTACAGTCTGCAGGAGGTGAGGGAAGCTCAGCATCTGCTGTCTGAGAACACAAAACCCAAAGAACAGTCAGCATCCATGAGACACAGGTGGGAAAATGCACATCCCCAAAGAGAAAACTTAGCTCTTAGGCTGACAGGATGCCAAGGTGGGCATGAAATGGCAGAGAAGATAACAAAGCAGGCTGGACATAGACTTGTGCATGCATCTGTCACTTGTAACTGTGTTCTTCCCTACAGAGCTGACTGGTAACAAAGAAAGCATGGTACTTGCTGGGAAGACAAAACTTTTACCCGAGAAACAGACTTCTACAAGCTTATTTTACCACCACATTCAATAAGCAGAACGGCTTCTTTTCCGAGTAGAGGCTTTGACTATCTGTCAACAGAAGGATCCTAAGTATTTTCTGTCAGGGTCGCGGGCCATAACACCCAAATTCTATTCCTGGGGACTCCCCAAATGTGTTCGTTACTGCTCTGGAAAAAAACCAGGCTTATCTGACTCCTTGCTGCTTTCTTCGTTTTGTCCCCCATCCTAAAGGGTGGCAAAGTGACTCAAGCACAGTATCCTCCAGTGTCAAGCAGTGTCCCAATCTGGAGTCAATATACTTTGCAGAGAGTAATACTGGCTGCATAAAGTTTTTTCTGTCCCAGTTTTCACTTTTGTCAACTGCTGAAGAAATTTGTGTTAGAACGAAGTGAAATTCTTACCCAACAGTTTTGTGCGTCTCCATCAAGATAGTGCCATTGGGACCTGGCACTGGCATGGAGTTGTAGCGAATGCTGACTTGGGATTTACGGAGCAGACACTCTCGAGCGATCTTAAGGCCTTCATAAAACATGGCCAGGAAGAAGACAGCCACAAAAGCACCAGCCATTTCTGACAAAAGAGGAAACATTATTGTATCTGTGCAACAAAAGACTTTTGCTTCAAAACATGTCAGAAGAGACACTGTGTGATTCAACAACCGCGTCACACTGCACAGGCTATGGCTGGGCACTGTGTGCACACATGTACAGATGGTAAATGTGAATTTCATCCATACACTAATTGGAATTTCACCCATGAAGTGAAACCAGCAATCGCTTTTGCTAATAAGACCAGTCAAATTCTCGAACTATACAAACATCTCCCTTTTTCTTTCACCCCACAGATGCCATTTAAAACAGACTCAACGCAGTGTGCCTGCATATTTTTGGCATGAATAGTAAGGTAATTCCTGAAACGTTAATCAATTGCAAACTTTTTGTTTGGACTGGATAAGACAGTTTTACTAACCTCCAGGAGTATTGATTACAAGTCCAGAAAACAGCAATGGCACATTCTCATAGCTGAAGTGGAAAGTCATTGCCTGCCCAAAACATAAAGAACATCAAGATGAGCCTGAATAGCTCATCCTGAGATGGAGCTCACAAGATTTAGCAAAGGTTTTTGTATTATGACAAGAACTTAGATCATTTCAGTTGGTCCCCAGATAGACTCAAAGAAACTCTTCAGTAAATCTAGTGTAACACACACAAGCGAGACATGACTAAAGATGCTCCAGGTTCCAGTTCTAGTAGGCAGCTCTTTTAGGCAGGGCCCCTGGGCAGAAGGCATTGTCCTTCACAGTACCTGCTACAGAAAAGTGCCTTCTCCTTGCTTTTGGAGCTCCTTTTCTCCTCAGCATCAGAAGTAGTCAGGGGTTGGGGATGTCTCTGTGGACCTCATCCTTGCCTCCTCATGACTACTCATGGGCTGGGGTACAGGGCACTTTTTTCTCCCCACCTTGACCTCATATGGGTAAGGGCTTGTATAGCTGAATCCTCTGGTCCCATCCTGCACCGTGCCAGCAGACTACTGTCTCCCTACAGAACCTCCTAATATCCTATGGGAAATAGAGGCCTAAATACAGGTACAACAAGGAATATTATATATAAAGCAGGACCACAGCTTCCCCTGGGTGAAAATAAGGGCTCCTGAACCTGCATAGTGAATGCTGTGGGAAGGGGAGACACCAATGATCCCCCGGCCAGCTGGGGTTCATATAATCTTCCCATCCAGGTAAATACATTGCAGTTTAGCATGTCTTGACCACAGCTGCATACAGTGTTTTCACATGTAAAGTACTCACTAAGCTAGAGGAACTTCTCTTTGAACTTCCTCATTGCTTAAGGTTATTTGCTGAAGATCAGAATTATGATTAATTTCAGCATCCATAAGAATCAGCAGACATTCATTACCCCCAGAGCAGAAATTACTATAAAACATCTTTTAGAGAGTACTTCCACTTCTTTAATGAATTTAACATTTTTACATTTAAAACAAATACCGCATAAACCAAAGAGCACTACAGCCTAGTTCCATAAACCACAGCTGAAACAGAGCCTGTTACTTGGTGCAAGTGAGGAATGGGAATATGCATACATTAAAACGTGTTCAGTCTATTATCTAAGATGCTGTACCTATTTACTTCCTCCACTGACAGTTTTATGTGCAATGTTAATTCAAAATCTTGTGCCATTGATCACAGTTTTCAGTTGCAGGGTAAGGCAGGGTCCTGTAACTATCCATTGAAGATAAGAGCAGTTGACACTTGTAAAGAAACGGCATGTATATGCAAAGTAACGGATCAGAGAATGTCAGTACTTAGCTGTTAGATTATATGAAGAGCTTCACAAAGACATCAGTGACAACGCTGGACTGCAAGTTCCACCAGCACTACTGGGCTTTGTACTGGGCCATGTTTGCAAAGGGGAAGGCTGTTCTAGTCCTCTCTTCTCCTGCTATGATACTGTTTGCAATATAAGTAGAAGCAGTGATTCTTGATTCCTTCTTCGGGGCACATAGCTGGCAGGCAAACTTTAATTGAAGGCTTGCAAAATACACTCCTTAGTGTATTCTCATTTGAAATGGAAATGCATGCTCTCTCCCCTCCTTTCAAAGTTTAACCATAAAGAGTCGTGTTTTAATAATCTGAAATTCACTCCAAAAGTATTTAAAAGGGAGAAAAAGCTGAAAAAGTCCCTAGAACTGGCTACACACAAACACAGATCCTATGGTCATCTCCATGGAAACTCTGGCCACGATCTCTGCAAAGCTTCAGTGATGCCAGCATGCACAAGTCCGAACTTGTTTAAATCCAAGTTAGCTAGAGCAGCAGGATTCAGGACCAACACAGCCTTAACGCCAACATGGCAAAGAGCCTTGGTAGCACTTTGCTCCCCAAACCGAGTGCGTACTTAAAGTTCAGGAGGAAAAGGGCACAGAGGTTGGTCGCCTGCAGGTCAGCACAATCCATCATACTAGTGTGCAATCTTCTCAGTGCCGGTTAAGGCTTTTGCCAACACTAACAGCCTGGAGAACTCCATCCATCTCCATTTCTTGCAGAAAAATGCTTACTTTGCATTTCTGCCTTTAGCTGGCTAGAGAGCAGGCACCAGGCTGGCTGCTAGAAAGGTTTTTGCAAGAAAGACCATTTTGCCAAAGGATCTCCAGCTCTGAAATACATTTCGTGTTGCATATCACCTCATGCCACTCCTTCATTCCAGAAGAGACACAATGGGGTCTGTGTTTTAACTGGATTGATTCATGCCTTCCGAAGCTAAGTTTAATTTCCAATTCTCAACAGCATAGTCTTTAAGATGACAAGTYACTCTGAACCACAGACAAGGAAAAGCTCTCTGGTTAATTATGACTTTTCCACTTACCATCATCATCATGTCAGAGCCATGACCATGTCCTGGGGCTGCCGTTGAGTGGTGATGTTCAGGAGGATGCATGGTTGGCAACATGGAGTTATTCATGTGGTGATCGTGAGACATCTTTACAACAGAGATATTCAAAAAGGCACGTAGAAAAGTGGGACCCTGAAAAACAAACCAACAAAATATAATAAGAAGCACTTTTCTAAACAGAATATGGTTTCTCTACTGCTACTGCAAGAGAAAATACTCTAAGCTACTGAGAACTACTGCCTCTGGATAAACTTCTGGACCGTTCTCATGGTCCTGCACTCTGACTACAGAGAACACACAGCAAAGCGAGCAGGACAGTTTAAAGGAGGTGTGTCCCTCTGAGCTTTACATCATCATATTGCTGCACCATCCTAAACATTCTTGCCAGAAAGGCAGCCTAATCTGATTGAGGTAGCACATGGGGACAAGTGCTCAGCATAAAGGAACACTTCTTATCTGTAAGAGGAAAAAACCCAAGTATCTTCTCAGTTGCAGTCATGCAAGAGGCAAAAATGTCTCAAGCCCCATTTTAAATTGCATATACTAAAGGATCAGATTACAATATTTCTCTTAATTGACAGTTATGCATTTTATTGGGAACATGTTTAACAAAGAAATTATGTTAGGTGGTACAAGACCTATTACCAGGCAAAGGTCTGCAATAGCCACAGGCAATCCAATTTCATTTCCATGAGCTTTACATTGTCACATCTCCCCTCTAATCACATTACGCACAATGAGAAACACTCAAAAGGCTGCCAGTCCAAATCCCTAATCTAGTTACTGCAAATCAGGTACGTCTGGACACACAATGTTAAATGTAAAATACACCTCGTGGTTAGATGTAGACATGGCTTCTGCACTCTACACCCCAGCACAACTTGGGATGGAACCAGGGACAATTTCTGGTGTGAAATGAAAAGTCACCAGGTGGAAACAGCAACAGGAGAGAAAACAACCTAGGAATACCTGAAACAACAGCATGTGTCAGCGTGACAGAGCCAGGCAAAGGCAACCCTAGCATAGTCCAGGTGAGATACCACTAAAGATAAGTAAGTACCAACACTGCTGTACTAGACCCTGTCTGGAATACTGTGTACCCTCCCAGTCTAGTCCAGCACTCAAGTAAAACCAAGTGAAATAAAAAACAAAGTACAGACACTTTATCAAATTAAAGTTTAAAAAAAAAAAATGAGAGGAGACATACTTCCTTCCAGATAAATCATCAGGAGTGTTTACAACTGGGGGAAAAAGAGCTTTTTAAGCTAGAAGACAATATGGTGTTTGAGCAGATAGGTATGAATGTATTTCGATTGGAAAGGGGAAATGAAACTCTAGAAGAGCTTTCTAAACTGAAAGCAGCACTAGCAAACAAAACCACAAATGGCAACCAGTTGATGGTGGAGCTGATTCAGTTTGTGACAGCGACCTTATGACACAGCTGTGCAGGAATCACCGGTGGCCCAGAACATGACTGCCAGCGCAGCCTTGCAGAGCATCAGTGACAGGGGGTGATCTCAAAAGGCTTTGGAGTTAAATTAAAAAGAGCAATGAGAGAAGTTAAAGATTTGGGGAAGATAAGGAAACTAAGTCAGCAGTGCTGGGGAAGAACTCAAGAGAAAGAATTAATACACCCTGCAAACACTGAAATTAAATAATGCAAGTAAGCACCTGTATGCACCCAAGTCAGCTGGTATAAGCTACACCAGCAATACACAGCTCAGGTATTTTCTGCATCTCTGCGCAGATGAAGTTTGTAGCCAATCTCTTACTGCATTAGACAACTTCACAATAACTCCCCTGGAAAGTTAACTTGTAATATAATCTAATGGCACTGGCTAAAAGCAGAATGTATTCCCTGTCCATATTTCTGCTAATATTTTTTAGTTCACTCCGCCCCCCGATTTGTGCTTAAATATTAAGACCAGAAAAACAGTTCAGAAAAATGTTCAGGGGGAGGAAAAAAGAGAGACACTAATGCAAGAAGCAGCTCACCTGACACAGAGAGGCATTACCAAAGGATACCTGCAGAACAAATGGTGTGATTTTCATATAGCACAGCTTTGAAGATTATACTGTTCCAGAGATGAAATGTTCAAGTGCTAGAACTAAGTCCCAAAATACAAACACTTGGGAAAGGAATCCTCTGCCAAGACACACAAACTTCAAATCGTCTTTTGCAGCAGGGAAGGAAGAAGAACAGCCAACGTGCTTTACACCACAGGATCAAAGATAAGTGTGCCGCAAGAGGAAAGAAGTAACATAAGAACCTCCCCTCTCCCCCAGCCCAAATCTCGTCTCCTCCCTCTTCTTTCAGTTAACGGATACATTGCTTTTGCTTTGGATGCAACGTTCTCGCTATTAACTACTGTTCAATTCGATTATTTATTCATTTTAGGATTTCATGCTCCCACCAAACTCTGCAGGTTCCAATACGCTCCACAGAAGCCCTGGTGGTTTACCAGATTAAAAACTCCTTTCGTGTTTGGGTTGTGTCCAACTTCTCACTAATTTACCATCACTGGTCTTCAGAAAGGGAGAAATAAGGGGATGTGTTCTCTGGATATTTACAGTGTTTTAACAAACAACATGGTCAAGTATTCACAAGTGGCTGCATGTGGATGGGCAGGGTCTTGGTACAGGTTACAGAGAGCATGCTTGATGCTCACCCGTGTAGCTCCTTCCCACCCTGCTATACTAGTGCTCCAACGCCAAATCCAACCCTCTACTGCAGTTACCCAACACTGAAAGACATTTTATGAGATCCTGAAAAGGATGGGATATTAAGTAGCATAAGAGGAAATAACCTAGACTGAGCCACTTCAGCTGTCTTTTGTGTTACTAAAGGTAACCAACACGTGGACAAATTTCTGTTTAAAAATAAATCACTTCCAGTGGAACACCCCAGTACAATCAGTCTCTGAGTTACAACTTAGGAGGTCTCTACCTGTGCCTTGGGGTAAAAAACAGTATCTAGGGCAGCAGCAGCAACAGATTAATGCCTGTGTAATATTTCAAGCTGCAAATCTCTGGTTTGCTTGCTCAGACTCTTAAGAGACAAGCTGACTGACACGGAGCTGTGCGTATCACGAAAAGAAGGGCGCTGTTTTTAGCAAGTCTGACTCCATACCTGGCGGAAAAAATCCACACACATAAGTTTCTATTATCGCAAATTCTTTAAATAGGTTTAGTCTTGTACAAACCCAGCACTTCAGCAGCAGGTATTTTTGTCTGAATGGATGACTTGATCTCTCGACTGCTGTCTGCTCCACATGTTTGCACAGAGAGAAAGAGAGGCATTGGAGTGGATTCCTGAGCACGCCCTGGAGAGGGGATCTGGAACAGACTGTGGCTGCAGCAGGCTCAGGTATTTCGAAGCACTTGCACACCTGAAGGGCACAGACCTCATGGTGCACCTGCCTCGATGCTGCACTGTTACCAGGACGCACACACACAAAGTTTTTTTTTGTACTCTGCAATAGCCTACTGCATAAGAAAACAAACAGTGAGACAGGAGAGAGGAATGAGGAAATACTCTCCAGGGCTTATTTCTTTCCCTCTCGGTGCTGTCACCCCAGGTCAGAGGAGCCACAGCCTCCATTTCACGACGCCTCAAATTCTTAAGGAAAACAGAAAGACTCAGAGTTATGCACAGGACTTCTCTTACTTTAAGCCATCATCTTGGAGCAGGACTGACCTCAGCACATAGGTAGGCTCTGTTCAGATAGAGGTTTCTATCCCTCCACTGCAATGCCACCTTGGCAGCTCAGCAAACCAAGCTGGTTCAGGGAGATGTGCAGCCAGGAGCAGGATCTGACAACAACAAACTGTTAGCTCAAGTTCAGCATTAGGATTTACTTTCACCCTCCACCAACATTTAACTAGTGCTGCCTCATCTCACACATACAAGGAAGCCACGTTCACAACTCCAGGGCACAGAGAAGGGGAGGAAAGACAGGTATCCTATGTCAGTGCACAACAGAAACAATGGGTAAATGAGCTGGACCTGGTGAGATGCCAAACACAACGCAGTCTTCTCAAGCAGGTCTCTGCCATAAGATGACTGCCATTATACATAACCTCCGCCAGAGTTTCCCAATCTATTGCTTCTGCCCTGTTAATCCAGAATCCTGCCACTACACAGTAAATCACAGAGTTTTTCCTGTGGCAAACAGCCTTCCAAATACCCAAGGGAGATACACCTTTTAATGCGGAAACACAGGACATGCAGAAACAGGACAGAATATGGGAAGGATCTGCCAAGCTCCCAGAAAGTGTTTTACAAATCAGCTTGGTCTGAAACATTGTACGCAAACAGAGCTTCCTTAAAGTCACATTCAAAAGGAATGAAGCCCCTTTCCAAATCAGCAGTCTAACAGGATTAACAACAGAGCCCTAAATCAATGCCCACTAAAGCAGCAAACTCTTCCTTTCAAAACAGTGCCTCATCTTTCCCATGCCAGTTCTGAAAAAGCAAGAAATAAAACTACTTCCACTGGCTCTGCCCAAAAGGACCGGAGCCTTAAAAAACACCTCTTCAGTCTCCTTTACACTAGTTACTTGTTAACAGAGATTGTGCTTGCTGCAGTGGCCCAGCGTGCAGCGGCAGCAAGCATGCCAGCCATGCCGACGGGGCTAGCTCCTGCACAGAAGCCTCCACACTTCTGTCTCAACACAGCTGGAGCGATTCTTACCTAGGGTCTCTCCACCACCACTTCTGGTAGCAAGAACAGGGTCAGGAAGTCCCTCTCTTCTCCTGAAGAAGTGAAAAAGACCAGGTAAGATTTACTGAGAATTAAAATGAAAGCTCCTGAGAGAAATCCAAGGGAAAAAGATTAAAAATAGCAAGTTAGAAAGGCAAAGATCTCTTGCTTGCACATCACGTACATCTCAGTCCTGCATGACACAAAGGAATGCTACATATAAAACACATAAGTAACGGAAAAGGCAACCAAAAGTTATCAGTGCTCTACTTACAGCAGTCCAGCTGGCAGACTATTTGAGCTCCACTGGCTCTGAGCTTGTGGTCTCAAGCCCAAACCTTTTTTTTTTTTTTTTTTTTTTTTCTTTTTAAAGTGTTGTAAATGGAGGCGGCAGGGGAAGCAGGGAGTCTGCAGACACTACAGCACTGTTCACTGGCTCTAACTGTGGTCTCCACTGAATGGTGTGAGCTAGTCATCATGAGACTTAAGCACTGCTTCTAGTTTATTCAATTTCCTGGCAAACTTGACAACTTTAACTGCTTCCTTTCCAAATGGGTGGACTTGCTGTGACTCCTCCAGGATCCCAGACTTAGCTCCAGAGCTGCCTAAAGGCACAGCTGAGGGACAGACTAATTCTACCTGTTCATATTGTAGGAGTATCCAGCAACGGCAGCCAGAGCCCTCCAGGGTCAAGCTATTTAGACACACTTTAAAGATAGGGGGAACAAATAGATCATTCTTCAGTAATGTAATATAACATGTTTTACAGATACACACTGTTATTCTCCAACACCAAAATTCGCCGTGGAGCTCTCCCAAGCACCTTCAGCAACCCCAGGCTGGAACTCGGACACACACGGAGGGACTGTGCTGTGCCCAGCACACCTCTTAATTGCACACCTCTGTTTTTCTCTTGCGCAACTCCTGAAGAAGGAGCTCTTAGTGCTATATTAAGAATTTAAGGGATGTTTGCAAGGTCACAGCAGAACTATGTGGCTTGGCCTGGTACTGCATCACCACCTTAGAGTCCCAACCAAAAGCCTTTACCAGAAGTTTAAGGCTTCCTAAAAGCTTAACACACTAGAAGGGTTTCAGATAAAGAGCAAGAAAGAGAAGTGAACTGCTCGGGAGAGGAGCTCCRATACATTTTGAGGGTTAGGTTGTCAGGCTGCATTAATTTGTATTTCCTGGGTTTTGTCCATGACCAGAGAAGCTTGCAAATCGATTCAAGCCAGATCAGTGAAGTCAAGCAGAAAAACACACTGTGTGACAGAGGGCACATTCTCCCTCTCCACCTGCAAGCGGAAGGGACACAGCTGAGCTATTTATACAGATGGGTTTCAGAAGCTTTTGAAGGAAGACGACAGGTACTCTGGAGGATGTCCAGCTTGAGATGCCAGAGGGTGGAGTGCAGGGAGTGGAGAATGATGGGCAAAAAAAGAGCTGAGCAGGGCTACAGACAACATCTTGTGTTCAGCTTCGAAAGGGGACCATGTCTGGGCAGACTGTGACGTGCAGAGATTGAAGCAGTCAGCAGGGACGTTAGAAGGGAGACGCAGCCAAGCTGGTAGCATGTAGGGACCAGCTCTTCGGCAGCTATCATACACAATACAAGCAGAAGAATGRGCTTTTAAAAATAACCTACAGGGCTGTTAGTTTTTCATGAGGGGAGAAAGCCACGCAGGAGAACCAATCCTCTGTCATCACCTCCATCAAGGATCCCAGGCTGGAACCATTACAGCACAGTCGTGGAYGCTGAAGGTGATGGCAGAGAACATGGCATATCAAAAATGCTCGTGAGCCATGCCCACGACTGACGGTATTTGCCCAGGCTGAGATAGACCCTTTCTTAAGGTGACCCTGACAAACGCTAGAGGCAGGATATGGGGAGAGAATGGAGCAAAGCCTCATGCCACCCACGCAGGGAGGTTTGGGGGTGAAGGATTAAGCCAGAGTTCAGTTCAGGTTCTCTGCAGCACAGCCAGATCACATGGTTGGGGCCAATAATCATGCTCTGAGAGTACACTTCCCTTCCTCAGTACCTGGGGGAACTCACGGCGGGTCTGCAGGTGTTTGCAAAGATCACAAGAGAGCCCTGCCAAGTGGAGTAATTTTGCTGTTTTCTCACACTTATCTGAGCTGCAAACCTCTATCCTTCAGGGCTCCTGGCTGCGACTGCTTATTTTATTCTTACCAAATTCTTGTGTTTCTTTCCCACATTCCACACTTACACCAATACACGTTTGTCCCTCTTATTATAGGGCTGCTCTGTCCCCAAGAGACAGGCTGCACCCTCCACATGTAACTATCGCATAGCACTCATGGGCATAGCAAAAAAAAAGTGGTCCAATTTCAGACTATGGATTCCAGTTGAAATACTGGCTCACACAGGCTTCCTGGAGTTGCACAACATTATTTGGCAGCTYGGCACAGTTATATACATTAATCAACTTTTAATTAAAACTAAGATTAAAAGAATTGATAAAGTATTAGCATTGGTTCAACYGTTAAGATCCTGTCCTTTCCTTTGAACCAAAGCAACGCTCAGCTATACAACTAAGGCAAAACTGGTCGCGTTCACTTAGCACAAACCCCATTACTAGAGGAGGGGCCAGAGCTCTTCCTCTCAGCATGGCTACAATCACGTCCCTTTGATGGAGTTTATTTTCATAGCAAACTTGTCTGGTCACCTTCTGCTAGAGACCCTGCTTGATCTGCTTCCCTAGAAGGGGATGGTCATTCCTAATCTTCCAGCTTCTGCAGACTCCTCAGGAAATCTCTAAATCTTTGAACAAGAAAAAAAAAAAAACACTAAGTACAGACTGTTCTTTACAGGACAATGCACAGAACTTCACGAAGCAGAGCATCATGCCAGCCCATGTCATTACTAAAGGGTCCAATGAAGTGAAAGGCAACAGAAAACAATCCTGCAGAGCAGAAAACCTAAGACTGTAAGACTGATAACATCGGAGGAAAGGCTGAGAAATGCTGGCAAGAGATGTGTACAGATGGAGAAAATAMTGGTGAGTTAGGTAGGCTGAGCAACAAACAGACTCCTCTCCTGACAAGCTTTTTGCTCAGCCATACTGAAACTACAGGAGATGGAAAAGCAATAAATGAAGGATACTCCTGAGAAGCATGGCAAAACTGAGGAGTCCTTGCCAATGTCTTCCTGGCTGTAACCTCATTTCCRCTAGAAAAGTCTGCCGCTTACAGCCCAGGTTCAAGCACCTGGTACACACACAAAGCTTTGCATCGAGATCCAAGAGTGATCCTCTGCTGTCTCACAAAGGGTCCCAAACTCCATCAAGCTACAACCTGGCAGTTAGACTAGATGATTGTTGTAGGTCCCTTCCAACTTAACTATCCTATCCTATTCTGACGAGTGGCATTCCTCAGGGGTCGGTATTGGGACTGGCGCTGTTTAACATCTTTGTCAGCGACGTGGACAGTGGGATTGAGTGCACCCTCAGCAAGTTTGCCGACAACACCAAGCTGTGTGGTGCAGTTGACACGCTGGAGGGACGGGATGCCATGCAGAGGGACGGGATGCCATGCAGAGGGACCTTGACAGGCTTGAGAGGTGGGCCCATGCGAACCTCATGAAGTTCAACAAGGCCAAGTGCAAGGTCCTGCACATGAGTCAGGGCAATCCCAAGCACAAATACAGGCTGGGCGGAGAATGGATTGAGAGCAGCCCTGAGGAGAAGGACTTGGGGTGTTGGCTGATGAGAAGCTCAATATGACCCAGCGATGTGCGTGTGCAGCCCAGAAAGCCAACCGTATCCTGGGCTGCATCAAAAGAAGCGTGACCAGCAGGTCAAGGGAGGCGATTCTGCCCCTCTACTCTGCTTTCGTGAGACCCCACCTGGAGTACTGCGTCCAGCTCTGGGGCCCCCAACATAAGAAGGACATGGACCTGTTGGAGCGAGTCCAGAGGAGGGCCACGAAGATGATCAGAGGGCTGGAGCACCTCTCCTATGAAGACAGGCTGAGAGAGTTGGGGTTGTTCAGCCTGGAGAAGAGACGGCTCTGGGGGGACCTCATAGCAGCCTTCCAGTACCTGAAGGGGGCCTACAAGAAAGGTGGAGGGGGACTTTCTACAAGGGCATGTAGTGATAGGACAAGGGGTAATCGCTTTAAACTGAAAGAGGGTAGATTTAGATTAGATATAAGGAATAAATTTTTCACTATGAGGGTGGTGAGGCACTGGAACAGGTTGCCCAGAGAAGCTGTGGATACCCCACCCCTGGAAGTGTTCAAGGCCAGGTTGGATGGGGCTTTGAGCAACCTGGTCTAGTGGAAGGTGTCCCTGACCATGGCAGGGGGGTTGGAACTAGATGATCTTTAAGGTCCCTTCCAACCCAAACCATTCTATGATTCTATTCTATTCTATCCTATTGTATTCTACAACGGCTCCTCCGCTTGTGCTGGCCACCTCTCAATCCTTGCCTCAGTAGAGCAGGTAAGATTACTTCCACAATGACCACATCGACCTTTAGCAAGAGGTGACAGAACCAATGTGGTCACTCCTTGGTTTGTCTCTTTTTCTCACAAATTCTAGGTCAGCAATACAGGGGGGACTACATCATCACAGGAATCAGTAGAAACTCCCCTCATCTACAAAAGAATCCTGGACACATTCCCCCACAGACTAGTAAACATTAAGTTTTCCTTTGAGAGGAGAACTGCAATCTTAGAGACCGATCCATGCCTCCAACTATTGGGCCAAATCTTGGGGTTACCACCTACACATGCTCTCCAGGCTGCCCCACTCTTGGCAGGACATGACACAATAACACCATCTCTTCAGCACAGCAGCAACAAGCTGTTTCTTACAGTCCCCTATACAGTGCTAAAAGTGAAAATGTTTCTGAAGGTGCACAATAGGCTTCTGGGCTCAGAATACAGCAGTGGGTACCTCTGACTAAATCATTTTCACGCCGTTGCAAATACAACACAGTACTTGCCCTGACAAACGCAAAACGGTAGAAAGGGCATGATAGTAGGAGTGACACTGGAACCGGATCTGGCTGCTCCTGTGAACACCAGAGGGTACAGGCTTGCAAAATGCAGCCTAGTGCTCATCTGTTTTGCAGACATTGCTGAGCACACATCTGTCACAGAAGCGTGGCTCAAGGGAGTTATTTTTGGGTGATGGACAGATGCTGAAAGCTGTCACGAGGCTGAGGACTGTTGGTGAACTGTGCGTGCATGGCTCTTATCCACACAAAGGACAGCCAGGCAGGACACAGCAAACAAGTTTTGGAGAAACAGATGTCAGAAATGATGTGAACTGAAGTATTCTACTACACCAGCAATAACCTGTTACCATCCTGATAAAACACGAGTACTTTCAACCCGAGTGAGCCCAAATTAACCTGAAGTCCCCAGCGGGACACTTTCAAAGGATCTGAGTATATTCTACCCTTGACCATCTTTGACAACCCCAGCCAGAGGGACTATTATAAGCTGAGCAAATCAAAAGTGCAGTTCAGGGAACAAAGGACAGCTCGCTTGGCCCAGAGCCGCCCACCCACTGACCAGAAGCAGAAGGCCAGGAACAGACATGTCAACCACAAGTTGTTTTTTTTAACTGCTAACAAACACCAATAACCATTATAATCAGTATTCAAGAAAGGTGACATGCTACATCAGCAGACAGTGAACTCGAATGGTGACAAAGGTGGTACCAATTAAAAGGCAATTAGGATCTCTTCAACAGTTCAAAGTTTGCCTATTCATCTCCTGAGTGTCACATAACTTTTTTTTTTCATGTTACCACTCCAGCTTCAACAGAATAGCACCCACCTCCAGCCAGCTCTTCTCGCTGGGCACAGAAAACAAGGACATGCAAGTGTCACATCGGGTGCCAAAGCCAGAGCAGATCAGTTCTGCAGCAGGCCTGTGACTTCTGCACTCAGAAGGAGCAACTTGCCATGCTCGAGCCCATCACGAGCACAATTTCCTCCGTTCTGTACATGTGCACTATTCCCCCCCTCCTTGTTTTCACTTCTCTATTTCTTCCACCACTAGCCTTTTGGATCCTGTATTTGYTCTGCACTGTTTATTGTTCTCCTTCCTGTATAGCCGGATGAGGCAGTCGTCCCCCTTTTCTGACACCCAAGAGCACAGAAGTTTCTGGAGAGCAGCAGAATTGAGGCACTTCAGAACATGCAAGACCTGAGGAGTGAATGCCAGTCCTACAGCTCCCAAAGCAGAGAAGATGCCATACAAAAGCTGACTCAAGCACTCATCTGGAAAGAAAAGCATGGCATTAGAGATGCCAAAACTGACAGAGGATGCTACGTTACAATTTCTTTATAAAACATCCAGGCTAAAGGGCTCCTACAAAAGCACGTCAGACACCAAAATTCCTTATAGCCAATGCCAGCGTGAATTCAGAGCTAGTACTAACAAGTTTCCATCAAAGGCAATTCCCAGGAGGCATCTACAGAAGAACCTCTTCAGCACTCCCTATGCACGTCAAAGACTTCTGAAGCAATTAGCCCAGGACCGCACCTGGCAGGCCACTTTATCATAGCTTCATCTCTCTTCCTCAGATCATCAARGGTATGAAACAGTAACACAGTAATACATACCCATGTCACAAAATACCCAGTATTCAGCACCCAGGGAGGATAAACCTGAAGGCCTCCCCTTCCCCCCAGGGACCATGCTGTGTTTAAGCAGAGATAAGGCAGAATGGCTTAAATCTCAGTGGCTTAACAGGCCTTGTTGGGATGCTAGAATAGCTGAGTGCAGTCTGCTTACTGTGCATGATGTTCGGCCAGAAATCACCTGAGGACCCTCTCACTAAAAACCACTTAGCGCTCACTCGTCAGCTGAAGAAAGCTGCCTAACCCTCCTTCTTACTGGTGGAGAGAAACGGGACAGCAGTGGGGAAGAGAAGACAGAAAAGAAGTGCTATGTGACCCATATTTTCCAAGATTACGTAACTTCTTGAATAAATAAATACTTCCTTATCCTCTGCGGTGGTTTCTGCAGAGACGTTACACAACCGAGCACTGGAACGGTGACCAGGGAGATGTGATGCATATGGCCAGAGAGCAGGAAACATCCTGCTGCCTCACCGTATGCTGAGGAACAAGTGGGACAGAGTCCTGAGCCTTGCAATACTCTTCAAAAACTTTTTAATCTAAAAAAAATTAGTATTTGGAACCGTATCTTAGACAACTTCTGTTTCCTTAGAAAACCCAGGCCTAGTGAAGAACTTCTCTTCCTATTTTATATGCCCTAATCAAGAACAGTTTCCAGCATGCATTCTTCTACCTAGAACAGACTGTTTTTAAATGAAGGGAAAACTTAAATCTTAAAATGAAAAAAAAACCTTTTGTGCACAAGATTCACCCTCGTGCTCACTAATTCATCATCCAGATTCCTGCAGGTTCACGCCACCCGCAGCATTGGTATGTATGAAAAGGAGCCAGCCTGTCTCACACAAAAAGGGTGTCTCTGTCCAGAGGTTAAGGAGTTGTACTATTGTTTGTGACCATTCGGCAGCCACATGCAGAAGCATTCAATCTATAAGGAACGCTAGGTATGTCAGGATGCGAGATGGGGTACTACTTGCAAGTTAATACCTGATAAACTATTGCTACATGGTTTGCTGAAGTGGGAAGGACACACACCAAGCTAAACGGTATAAACAGCTCTGACCAGATTTATTTAAAAAGGTGCCTTCTAGCCTTAAGCCCTGTAAGACTGTAAAATAATCCCAGGAGACACAAAATCAAACCGGAGTCAGCAAGTGCATTCCCAAGTAAGCAAGCAAAAGTTTCCTCAGCTGCAAAAATGCAGTGTGACTCAATGTGCCCTAAAAGTGCATTACCTGGCCTTTAATACAGGTGCAAGATTACAGATGCTATCTAACAACATAAATACCTTTGTTTCACATAGATAAAACTAATGCTGAGGGTAATAAAAGGGATGGCATCGGTTTATTACAGGCCTCATAAAAGGGAGCCTAAAGTCCATCAACACAGCTGATTCAGAAGACTCACAGAAGATTCCCAGGTCTTACCCTACTTGCCCTTGTTCCACATGTCACCGCAGGAGGACTCGCGGTTAAGATTTTCAGAACCATTGAGGTTTAGGAGACCTCCTGAGATCATCTAGTCCAACTTCCCTGCTCAAGCAGGCTCAACTGGAGGAGGTTGCCCAGTCAGCACTCTATTACCCCCTGAGCATGACAACTGCACATGTAGTTTGATAACCTGTACACATCAAGGACTTATCAGTTCTTGCAGAGATCGTGAGGAGCTGCTCTGTGCTCTGGACAGCAAGGCCATCACTTATGGACCCAGATACAGATCCTGTAGTTGAACTAAAAAGCTCCTGTTCTTGAACATCCTGTGAATCCTTTGGCAGAGAAATCTTCCCTCCAGTGAACTCGGGCAATGCCTGAGGCAGTGCAGTGCAGCAACAGTGCAGTAACAAAGATAGTTTTAAGTTAATAGATCAGCTGATAACAACCTAGCCATCTACACAAACCTGCACATGCGGAAAATAAGCTCATTTTTCCCTACTGGCTGTTTTTCAACATCGTGACCAGACAGCCCAGAAAAGGCAACATTTGTACAAGTTCTAAACTGGCTTTCAGGTATGTTTTGAGAATCTGGACAAGAAGAAAACCACCCTTCAGAACTCCTTGTTAACTAAGTTTTAGGAATCCATTCCACACGTATGATATGAGACATATTGGTTTAAGCAATTCATATATGTATTTCCRTGTCCAGTACTGCCACACACTCATGACAGAGAAACACCTTCATTGTGCATTAGCTTCCACCACATGTGAAAGCTTCCTTGAATAACAATCCCAGGAGCACATTTCACTCCTTTCTTTTCATAGTTAAGTAGTTGTTTGTCTACAATTACTCCTTAGATGCATGTCCATGTGCAGACACAGCATTTTAAAGTGGTCACTCAACCAGTCACCTTCCCTGGAGCTGTCACGTTCCAGCCTGTGCCAGACATGGCCGCAATAGCCACACGTTGTTGATGTCAGCTCCTACGGGAATATGCTGGGACTTCCAACTCCTACTCTGGCGTGTCAGGGTCACCTTTTAAATGTAGGCTTTTCACTAAAGACCTAATAGTTCGCAACACTGACTTTTAGAAAAATACTTATGTTCTACCTGCTTGCAGAAGGGAAATGAATGCGTGTTCATTTCACTTTGCATCACCATCTGTGACTCTCCCTCAAAACAAAAGCTTGTTCTACCACAGCCAAGAATCAAATTCTTTTGTGCTTCAATTGTTCAAAACACCTGTTGTTTTGAGAAGCCTGAAGCTGCTTCTGAGCAAAATGCAAGGTAGAACATAGGTAATCATCAGCAAAATCCATTCCACTGTGTTTTTAATTAAGCCCAGGAAGTCAATCTCTGTTTCGGCAGACGGGTAAGACCAAAATATACATCACCAGAGGCGCTTTCCTACTCTTGCTCTGTGATCTCAGATAACAGCAAGAGGATGGAACATGTGACATACAAATAGCTTCCAGGTAGTAACACAAATACTTGTAAGAGTTCGGAGAACAAATTCATAGCCCTAGTCCATAGCACAGAGCACCTCTACGTTTCCACTTTTGGAAATGCAAAAATACAATCCCACCTTCACTCTTTGTCAACTCAGCAAGATCTCCTGCGATATCAAGAAGAGGGAAAGGGCAACAAATCAAGCCATTCTCTGGGAAGGAACTTGCCTTTGGAAGAGCCTTGGCCTCATGACACTCTTCTGACAGGACTACCTCTAGGGCATGGAAAGGTAGAACAAATAGCGATCAACACATTTTTTATTTTAGTTATGAGTGACAATAAACCACTCTGAGAAAAAGCTTTGAACACTGCCTTTTTCATCTAGCTTTCAAACCCTTGGACTGCCACAGAGCTGTTAATCCAAAGCAGAAATGATTCAGAGCTAAAAAAAGCTGAGTACTTACTATTCCAGAGACAGGTTTTCCATCTACTGCCTCCAGGAGAGCAGTCTTCTCCAAACAGGCAATAAGTCTGAGACAGATCAAAGTTTCTAAACTTTCAGATAATGCTGACAAGCAGAACGCATATCATTATCTATATCAAAGGCTAATCATTAACTACTGCTCGGATTTAGCTATGATCACTTTTACTCCGCTTTAAGCCTATTTATTGCCCGACCTGCAGCCTATTTCAAACCAGACCCATTACTTGCAACATGGTCAGTGGGAAATATTTATATTCAGCTTCTCCTAGCTGTGCAAAATGGGGGTAAGGGCTGAAGCAGCAGGGATTTCTGCTACATTCTGCTTGGGGTGAAACCATCCCTCACAAAATATTGACAATCTCTATTGTTACAGCCAAAGATTTCATATGACCCAAGATAAATATTTACTGCTCGGACTATGCAGCTCACTGAAGGCATAAGCCAATCATGTTAGGACCAGACCAAGGACTGGGATGCTCATGTAAAGCTCCACGTAATAGCAAAAGTAACTCCCAAGTCTTCCTCACGAGATCTTTGCAAAAATGCAAAGAGATTTTAGAACTCCCTGACCAGATTAAATGTGTTGCAGAGATGACTTTCAAACGCATTTCACAAAACACATTTCAAACATTAATTTTTTCTGTCAGAGAAATTAGTGGTTTGCTTGCTTTTGGATATTGTAACAAAGCAAGCTTAGTTTCCTTTAGTATCTACACCATAATGAAGAAATGCAACATTTTCAAAGCTATAGGCCAGTTTTTAGGAGCTTGGGGGAGTGGTAGAAAATAACAAGGCAGATATATCATAAATTGTGCAGGAATTCTTCAACAATGTGTACAAGACAAATCCTGTCAGGGTAGCGGGCTCTCTGACCTCTCTGATCGGAAAGCTGGCGTCAGCAATTGCTACAGAAGAAAAAATGTGACAAAGGCGAAGAAGTGCAAGAAGTATATCTGTACTGTGCTCTGCAATACAAGTGCCCTTATTGTAGGGGCAGTGGTTTCAAGCAAGATCAAAAGCAAGAGCTGCACAAAAAGGGATCAGCTGGCAAGCAGTGCACATGATCCTACTATCGTGATGTACTGGAGCGTTTTACTTAAGGAATTCGGCAAATTAAGGAAAGTCATGCTACTGCCAAAAGGTTTTTTAAACTACTACATCTTACCAAAGAAGCAAAACAGTCAGAATAAAGCATATTAGGCTTTACCATCCATATAGCAGGACATCTTATAGCCAAGGACACTACTCTCTGTTTATGTCCTGTATGAAGAGAGCAGCACAAAAATGGCTTTACAAGTACAGCCAAACCTGTAGTAGGAACATGAGGGCAGCTGTAAAACTCCCAACTATCTTTCTTTTAAATTGTTTAGGCTTCAATTTGACAGTACCTGTAACATCTTCCTCCAGCATCCTTCAGTCTCACCTGACACCACCTTAAACATTAAGGTTCAGTACGTCCTTGTGAGATAATATCTTATCCCAAGTTAATGAAGGGCACCAAAGCCAATGGTAACTTGATTTGTATAAAACTCTCCTGGCAGAGAACCCAGAAATCATGACTCAGTCTCCTGTCAAATCCATTAGACCTGGAGCTCAGACAAACAAGGGGACCATAAAAGAGGCAACTGAGAAAACCAGACCAACACCGTGGGTTGCATTTCACTTCCACAGTATTCCAAGGCTGGGTGTGTTCCTCAGGAGCTTGTGCTTCTACTTCCCTTATCACTTTGATGTACAAGGGTTTACTTACCCTATCGGAAATGCGCACGGTATCTCACTGCCCTCCCACGGAGCGCTACGCTGACAGCAGCCACTGCGGTCACTTCCTGAGGGCTGGAGGAGAATGAACTGGGATCACCTGCCTGCTGGGAGCGCTGGCTTTGAGTCTGCTCCATGTTTGTTAGTGTTTTTCTTTCCCAAGTAAAGGATGCAAGCTTGAAAATGCAGTCAAGCTGTGACAATATGTCGTCAAGTCTCTTTAGTACAATGCCTTTCAGAGTAGGAAAAGTTAACTGAGGCAGTAACTGATGAATCAGATCCCTGGCTCTCAGTGCAGCCTCCATCCAGACACAATATGGAGGAACCCAGACAGGAGCTGCAGGGAGCTGCCGAGCTGCACAGCAGCCAGGCACGCAGCCCGCACCAGGATGGCACAGAGCTGCTCCGGTTTTCCCATACAGAGTACGTTCACCATTTGAAAGAAATCAGACAAGGAGCAGGTTGGATCGCAGGGATGAGCACCTCCATCAGGAGGCTGAAGCCATATGCCTTTCAAATAGCTGCTTTTCCAAGCTCACAAAGGAGCAGGCTAGCCGGTTGGCTAACAAGCATTAGCTTGTAAGCTCAGAAGTGCACTGCATCTTGGAGGTGGCCTGAAAGTACTTTTTAATCCTACAGATCCAAGTCCAATTAAATGATCTCTAACATGAGAAAAAGCCTCAAAGTGTAATTACCATACACGCTCCTTCCCCCAAACAGAGACGCATTAAGTGTTTAAAAAAARAAAAAAAAAAAAAGCCAACTGTCAAGCATTCTCTTATCCAGGTTAGCCTGGAATCATCAGAGGAATGAGATTTGAGTCCTTGATAACTAAGGAGCATGTGTGGGAGAAGAAGGCTTTGTTAAAGTGAAGTAGCACTCACAAAGCCTCAGGAGAGAACTTGGTGCACTCGCTGTTACGTCATGGCAGAACAGCTGTATTCTTTTCCTAGATTTCTCCCAGCTTCTCAGGCTTGATATCAGGATGTGCTGAGCATCCAGTGAGAACAGAAGATGCTCAATCGCTTACAACATTTTGGCCCATGATCTAGAGCTACCATGGTCTGCTATATTAATTTAGCTAAACATTGGAGTGAACAGATTATATGCATGTACAACTTTTAAAACAGATAATAAGTGACATTCACCTCTGTGGTACAATGACAACTGTGGGATTTTCTAATATTATATACCTGCAGAGTGAAAGAGCAAAAAGAAAATTTTAAAATATTTTCCACAGAAGCAATTGTAGCAATCACAGTTGTTCAAGTGCCACTGGAAATCAACAGGACCCTTGCAAATACAAACTGGTGAGACAGAGGGAATAAAAGACGTTGTGCAACCTACGTTGGGAAGATCGCATTAAAAATTGTAGAAACAGAGAAGGAAGGACAAAAAGGAGGTATTTCATCACAGCCTTCCGTTTCTAGATTGGCTTCTAAACCAGAAAAGTCTAATTCCAGGACCAACAAATGAAAGGTTTTAGAAAGTTTATTTATAGTGCAGCAAAATAGGAGTTTAATTTGTTTACAATAACTAGTCCCATTATTCTCTGCATTAGCAGATTCCAGCTTTCAGCTAAAAAAAAGGTTAATGAAAAAATCATTGGTCTCGAGTCCCCTGGGACTTGATTGGGAACATTTCCAGAAAATTAGATTGAAACAAAAGGCAATGGAGTAGATTAACTAAGATTGGATTTCCCAGAGAAAAGCAACATAAACTAGATTGAATCTTTTTCATCCTTCCCTAAGAAAAAATTGCCAAGACTCCCAGTGACTTCCTGGCAGACTTCTGGAGAAGTTCACGCTGGCAGTCTGCTTCAGCTCAACTTCACAAAATTCTGATGCAGATTACTGCTAACTTTCAGGGTGACCTTCAGCCAAGCGTGGGGAAGGCAGGTCTGCAGAGGCATGAAATTTTCCTGTTGGGTAGAGGGGTCTTTATAGCAAATACAGAAACCAAAAAGGAAAGGAGAAAATACTACATTTTGGTTCAAAGAACAAAAAGTTCTGTCTTCTCTCTGACCTAATGTCTGATTGGAAAACAAGACAGCTGAAAGGAAGCTCCTTAGGGCCCTGACTCAAAACTCACCGTGTGAATACGGTAGATCTCATCTATTTGTACTAGAAGACTGTTAAAGATTAGTATTCTCAATGCCTTCCCTTCTCAAACATTAAGCTTTTGTTCAGGGATAGAGTGTCTCACTAATCCAAAACTTGAAGTTACACTGTAAAGGGGTAAGTGAGAGAAGAATCCTCCCAAACCTCTTTTCTAAAAAGGAAAAAAAAAAGAAAACACAAACCTTCTCGTCCTTGCACCACTGCAAGTCAAGTGGCAGGGACTATACCTTTGAAACAAAAAAGCAAAAATGCAAAATTGACTTGGAAAGCTTTTTTAATTTTTCCTCTCTACTGGCAGAAATTATTCTAATTCTTAGCCTAGTTAAAAAGCTGCTCTAGATTAGAAATCTGCTAAGAAATTAAAATAATTCTCTAACTTTCAACAAGCAGCAAAATCTCAGTAGAAAATAGCCATACAAAATTTCTCAGTTCTCAATATGAAGTTGTGTGGGAGCCTGCAACTCCTGCTAGTTTTATTCTTTTCAATCCTTTTTCTTTTTTTTTTTTTGGGGGGGGAAGGAGCAGAAGAAGAAAAAACCTGCTTGCTGCAAAAATTTTTGTGTTCGTAGCAAAAAGCATCACTTTAATTTTGCATTGTGCAGCAGGGCAGTCACAGTCAGCTTCACCAACACATCCACAGTTATGAAGCCAACATGCATTTAAATAGCAGTATTTACACATTATTTCCAATGCCCCCTTTTTAATGAAGGATGGGAAAAAAGTAATGCGTAATCCAAAGCTTGATGAAAGCCTCAGGAAATATTACATCATAAATTATATGAATTGGGACCATTAAACTGAACGCTAACTTACCCTATAAGATCACATATTGTTAGTCATGAAAAATACTGCAAAAGCTTTATTCACCTCAGGGTCAAGCAGAGACAAGTTAAGATCAAACGGATTAAAAGTAAATTTAATAAATACTTCTGAAGAGAGTTTCATCCACCTTTGCACAAAATGCCATACTAGTAAGCATTCTGATGCTTGGAATTTGAGCACAAACAGGAAAAATTAGTCTATGACTGTGAACTCATGTGGAGCCACAAGCCCACTGCAAACTCAAATGCAGAAGAGGGCTATGAACAAAGCTTAAACAAAAAAAATGAGAAGTGGCTAAGACGGGGCTTAGATGTGATGCTTGCCGTAGTGCTGCAGTACATGCTCCTACCAGCTACCTACCCACCTCACTGAGATTAAGACTGGCCAGTGCTGAATCCCAGTGTGGGAAAGCACATCGGGTTCTCAGCTAAGAGGTTGTTCACAGGACGGGAATCTTTGATGGTACCAGAACTGTTACGTTTCTGCTTCCAACAGTCCAAGTTAAACTTTGTACTAAAAAAAGAAGAAGTTGGGTACAGACATAACATTACCTGTACCTAAAAAAAAATAAAATCAAGTGCAACACTAGGACTTAGCCACATAGATCTTCACTGTTAAAAAAATGTATCTTGAGTGCTAACTTGATAGAAATACAGAAGGAGGCAAAGCAACAGACTATCTCTTTATCTAAGGAACACAGGAACCACATCTGCTATTTGAAGTTCATGTCCATCTGCCATATCAAGATAGGAACAATCTGCTCCCATTAGGAATTTACATCAAATTATTGTATAACAATTGTGTGTGTGCATTTTGGTGGATTTTTTTTTAAACAGAAACAAGGCTTTTGACCCTTTGCAGGTTTCATTCTAAAATAATGACACATGCGGCAATGAAAAAGCTACTTAATACTTCCCCATGTCTTTTCCCTTTAGAATTGCAATCACTGATGTCCCAATCATGCTGTATTCTCATTGCAATAAAACGCCCAAATTACTGCAAACGCAGCGCTACAACAGACGTGGCAACTTTGTGCTCAGACTCAAACATCCTAAAAGTAACTATTATTACAAATTTCCAATCAGTGCCAGAAAATACCCAAAGCCACGAAATTATTCAACCCTTATTGCCATTTTGCTCTCCCCTGCGTTCAGTTTTGCTGCATTTCAACATCATCCRTTTCTAAAGCGCCGAATTCAAAGACAAGGCAGCAGGTCCCACAAAGCGCCTAGAGATACCAGCTTTTCAAGAGGAAAAAAAAAAAACAACAAAAGAGGCATATTTCTCAAGCTACAAGGCAAAGGTGGAAAATTGCTTAACGAGGGCTCAGATGTTTTTAAAACCAAGAAACTTCTGATGCTAAGAAGAAAGCGTAAGAAGACACAGCAGTTGTCGCCCCTCGGTAGTACGAGAACCAAATCTGGAGCATAACAGCACCCATGTGTCCCTAACCTTCCCGTACCGAGAGCGTACCACAGATCTGCTGGGTCGCTGCCAAGCCGCACGAGCGGAGCAACGAAACCACCCCTTGGCAAAGCCAAACCATCCCCTGCAGACAGGCCGGTCACCGAGTCCCGGAGGGGTTACGGCTTCCCCTCGGCGCTGGGGCAGCACGGCGGGATGCATTCACAGCAAGGACAGCCCACGGCGGCTCAGGGCGCCCAGCTGTCACCTTGGGAACAAACACGCTCCCGCTCGCACGGCCGGGCCGGCAGCTCCACCGGGAGCCTCTCCCTGCGCCCCGGGGACCCGCTGTGGGGGCGCTTTCCGCACGGCCGCCGGGCTCCCCCCGCACCTCAGCGAGGCCGGCCAGCTCGGCGGGCCGCCCCCCAGGCCCCGGAAAGGTCCCGCCGAGGCCGCAGCCCGCTGCTCCCCTAGGCCGCGGGCCGGCCCGGCGCTGCCTGCCCCCTCAGGCACCCCCGCGGTGACCCCGCCGCTGACAGGCCGCCCCGCCGCCGCCTCACGCCCGGCCCGGCCCGAGGCCCCCGCGTCCCGCCAAGGGCGCCCGGGGGGCGGCGGCGGCCGCGCGTCCCCTCAGGCGGCGGGGCACGAGACCACCCGGAGCTCTGCACGTCACTCACCACGCGACCGCCACGAGAGCGCGGCTCCTCTACCGCGCCAACCCTGCGCTGTCAGCCCCGCCCCTCCAATAAGCCCCGCCCCTCCGACGTGTCCGCTAAGCCCCGCCCCCGCGCGGCTTCCCTTCCTCTTTCGTCTTTCCTCCTTCCTCCTTCCCCCTCCCCTCCCCTCCCCGCGCCGGTCCCGTCCCGCCGCGGCCGGAAAGCGCTCCGCTGCTGGGCAACGCGTTTACGGCATCGCGGGACGGCGGCGGCGGCGGCTCCGCAACCATGTTCGGGGCGGCGGCGGAGGAGGACGACGCGGACTTCCTGTCCCCTGCCAGCGGGTGAGCGGCCGGCGGGGCGCAGCCGGGCCACCCTTCCCTTCCCCGCTGCCGTGAGGGGGCGGCGGCCCGGGCAGGCCGCGGGGCAGCGGCCCCGGTGAAGCACCTTTGCGGTGAGGGTCGGGCCCCGCGCGGGCGGGGCTGCCGCTCGCTGCGCAGCCCGGGGCTGGGCCTCGCTCCTCCCCGGCCCGGTGAGGGGCGGGCGGGCCCACGGCCTGCGGGGCCCTGCGGAGCCCTCCCCGCTGCCGGCCGGGCCGCTCCGCGGGGTCTTCTCCGGTGGGCGAAAACCACCCGGCGGGGTCGGACCCGAGGCGGGGAGCTGTCCCCCCGTGACTGGGTTTAGCGCCGAGTCTGTGCCCCCCTCTCCTGTCCCGCTTCGGTGGGGGCGGAGGGGGAGCCCGCTGCCCCCCGGGAAGGGGCTGGTTGGCGGAGCGGGCTCGGTGTGCCCGGCGGGGCGGCAGGCAGGCAGGCGTGTGGCAGCCTGGGGGCGGGGGGCTCCGGGGTCTGAATCCGCCTGCCTGGAGACCCCGGCAGGGTTTTCTTCGTGAGCCGTTCCAGGAGAAGGAGCGACTGCTCGGGGCTTGCGGCGGAGGGGACGGGGGAAGGAAATCGGGTGTTCCACTTCAATAACGGCGTACGTGGGAGGTGCTGAAAATGCCAGGTTGGGGGACTTTTAAACAGGGATGGCTACGTCAAGCCTGGTCAGCGGTTTTCAACTTTTGTTGAAAACGTGTAGCACATTCAGTTTTTCTTACATTGTGTAACTTGTTGCCAATTCCTTGTAATTCCTCGGCAGTTGTAATTTCGGCTGTGCTAACACCCCACCCTCTTCGAGGATCTTCTGTTTAACAAGTCTTGTAAACTAATCCTCTCTCTTTTTAGTAAATGGTTATTTTTTTAAAGCATCTCATGTAAAATGCTGCAAGTCCACTGACAGTGGTGTTGTCCTTTGTGGATTCTGCTTTGTAGTTTGAGTTATTCACTTGTCCCATGATACCAGGAGTAGGTGAGCTTAAATGGACTTAAAGCAGTAAAACTGCAAACGACGTGTCTTGTAGGAATGACCTGCTTGCCTGCAGCGTTAAACCTTAAGCCCTTTGATGGAAGAGCATCTGCTGTTGTAAAACTTAATGGAAGAATAGTTTCCTGGACATTTCAAGAAGAAAAATTCTAGTGCTGAATGGAGGCTTCTCTGTTTCCACATAGTTTTTTCAGCAACTATTTCATATGAGGGCAGTCCTAGTCATTGCTTTAAAGTAACTTCTCTTTTGCTGTAGTTTCAGTCCTTGTTTGTTCCTTACAGTAGCTTTTGAGGAAATGAAACACAGTTGTACTACTTACCCCAGCCTCTTCATCTAAAAGTTCTGCTTATTCAAAATTAAAAGGCAAATTAGTATAGAGCTGCTTAACATGCATCCCTTTGTTTATCTCTAAAGTGATGGTAAACACTTTGTATTTTATATAACTTATAATTAATGGTGTTCCTTATCTATAAAGCCCATGTTAAATAAGATGAATTAATTCATTTCTCTTGCTAGTGCTAGACTGGCCTCTCTCTTTGGTCTGGATCAAACAGTCTCAAGCCATGGTAATGAATTCTTCCAGTACACTGCACCAAAGCAGCCTAAGAAGGGTCAAACGGCAGCTGGTAAGTAACTGGGCTTGAGCGTGGGGGAAAAAACTTAGCAGCATGTGTCTTGCTGGGAGAATGAGGGCCTTTGTGAAGAACAGGAGTGCAAATAATTCACTTAGCTTTTTTTTAATGATATTCTCTTCCTTTAGTACCCTTTCTGCGCCTGGTTACTCTAGTGGCCTTTGGTGACTTTGGAATATCACTCTTTGTTTTTTCACCCTCTTCTGGAGTTACTTTTTCCTTGGGGGAAGGAATGTGTCATGGCATTGTCACTGGCCAGCAAATGTGGCAGTTCTGTATCACTGACGGGTATTCCTGCGTTTTATTCTTCAGCAGGTCAGGCAGCCCAGAAGGCTCCTGTGGCCCCAGCAGCTTCAGGAGCACCATCAGTGTTCATGGCCACTGCGGTTCATGCTTATCGATAGTAAGTGCAGCGGTGGTTTCCTGCATGACCTTTAGAGTCTGTGTCTCGAAAGATCTAATCGTAAAGGGAAGATGTTTTTGGATGAGTGGGAAGAGACCATTGCTTATAGATAAGTGTCTGCATATGGTAGAAATGCTACAAGTCGATGCAAGTTTCTGCTCAAAAAAAGTTTCAGTTACTGTTCTGCAGTTCGGGGTTACGCAGTTGTCAAATAGCAAGTTCTGGATTTGGCCGCTACAGGGAACTGCATCCTGGGGTGCTGGCCTGACATTTGCACTGTTTCCAGGCAGCTCTGTCACATGCTTATGTCTCATACATTCCCTCATGGAGAACTGAGGCATGAGCATAGAGTGACAGCAGTAAAATTCTCCGTCCATTTCACACTGCCATCACGCAAAAACTCATTTGCCCTGGATCTGTGAAAAGAGCAGTTTTCAACTCAAACTCCATAACGTATGGTCCTGTAATCTGTGGGCAAGCAAGAAAGTTGTAGTGTCTTTAAGCTAAGAAAGACTGCCTAAAATTTTAGGCATGAGGAAAGGGACCTGAACTCTAAAGAAGAAAAGCTCAGCAACAGTAGAGAGAAATCTGAGGCAGGGGCAGTTCTGCAGCTGAATCTCTCGCTTGTCTTCCAGTACAAATGGGCAGTACTTGAAGCAAGGCAAGTATGGAGCAGCTGTAGTGGGGAACCATGCTACTAAAGAGGTGAGAAACACTTCACTACTTTAACATTTTCATGCCGAGAGTGTGCTGGTATGAGGCAGTGTTTCTCTGAGCTCACCAGAATGCCTTTGCTTTTCATATTGGAGGTCTTAGTTCCCCTGCTGCTTATGCTGCCCTGCCCTCCTGGGTTTTCTTATGGCTCAGCCATTTACCTTGGTGACATCTTTCTTTTCTGCAATCTGCAAGTTTGTTTGTAAGATCTCTTACAACTTTGCAACGTTTCAGGCACTGTACCTTTTCTAATGTTTGTGGAAGTGATTTTGGTACTTATTCAGAATCTCTTTGACATCTCTGCATGTGGAAATCAATATAAAGCAAAATTTTGTCCAAAAGTACAGAGATGCTTTGTTTAAGTTTTGTTATTTTGGTATCAAAAACATCTCTCCTCCCCAATCCTTCCTTCCCAAGTACTCATCTAAGAACACAGCACTGGGGTGCCCGGTAAATTGGTGTGTTTAAAAGATCCTTTGAATACTCTGATCTGTCCTTGATGTTGGTATTTATGGTGTTTCCTATCCCCCAATTCCTAATTCATGTTGTCTCACTAAGTTGCTTCTGCTTTGGCAAGAAAAAAAAAAAAAAAAAAAAAAAAGTAGTTTAGTAAACTAATTCCTGAGTCACTGATCTGAGAAGTGTTCAGGTGTGGCATTTGTGGGGGAGCTGGGAAGGACAGGGCTAGCAGAAGGAAGCTAACGCAGCCTTTCTCAGGCTGCCTTTGTAATATCACAACCTGCACAGCTGGGAACAGTTAGTGGATTACTCCCAGTTCACTACCTAGCTGTGTTGACTGAAGAAGCCATTGCTACAGGTGCATAAAGGAAAGCACTTCAGAGCCAAATATGTCAATAAAATGTTGTATCTGCATTGTTTAGTACTTGGAAAGCTCCCTCCAACTTATTATTACTCAATCTTTTACCTTGTTTTATGCCTGTATACCATGTATTATGAGTTTTATGTATTGAAGGGTTAGTGCACCGTCTTTTTAACAGTAACTGCGAAAAATGTGGAATTAGTTAAAGCATCTTGCTTACTGCAAAATAATTAGTTTGAATTGCTTGATTGCTGTAGCTAAATAAAGCTTGCATATTTTCAAGGGTTTTTAATAGGTTACAGAATTGTGTTAAGTATTTTTGCTGTGAAAGCTGCTGCAGGGTGTATTTGGCAAATAAATACTGTAGCCTTAGGCTCAGAATTTGACAAAGAGGTTAGAGTTGAAGGTGTTTTGAGTTTCTGCTGTTTGTTCTTCTTCCCTGCCCAATTCGTTGTGGAATCCAGTACAGGATCCTCCTTTATATCAGTCAGCAGCAACAGATCGCAACTGCAAGGATCCATCCAGGCTTCATACTCACGGTAAGACTCTGGATGAGAAAGCTTCCAATGATCTGTATTGTTCACAGCAAACAGGAGTTGACTCTCAAATGCTTTCTTAAGTCTTAGATTATAGCCTTTGAGATCAAACATCTGACTGACACAGCAAGAGGTGTCACAGTGACTGGGAGCACTGTTCTGCTCCTCCTCCAAATGTGTATTGCACAAGAGACTGTTACATCTGCCTTTTGCAGAGCACTTCATCAGCAGATTTCATAATGCAAGTTCATACACTGTAGGAGGTATATTATTACTTCTAGATCACAGAGGAGATGTTTTGAGTTTTGCAGTCCTACAATGGATAGAAACAGAACAAAATTCCTCTTGCTAATAACTTGTAGTTAAGTGACTGAGAGAATACAACTGAGCAAACAGAAGGAAATCATAGCAAGGAAATGTTTTCTCTCAGAAATTTGACACTTAGCATTTTCCTGCTGATAAGAACAATTTGGAGCATTTTAAGTCCTAAAATGGGATCTCTCAGGAAGTTCTGTTTTCTGCCAGTTTTACAGATAATTGGTGTGTTGATTTGCTGCTCTTAGCTTGTCATCAGGTGACATAAAATTTCTTGATTTGATAGATAGAAATTCTACTCTGAAATAGAATTTCATTCCATTTCTGACCAGGATGCTAGTTTGCTCTTTAGTTTTATAAGCACATTTTGAAAGATTAATGGGTTATGTACTCAGCTAATGGTGACGTGGATTTTTAGAAGTGAGGAAAGAGTGACTCCTCCAATTGATTCTGGAAGTCTAAATATAATCAGTACTTATGAAAAGGAGATTACTTATGCTTAAAAATTTCAGTATATATTATAGAACCTAGCTTCAAAGAAGCTTGTGAAAGCTTTCACCATCTTGTGAAAGCTGCAGCATCTATGAAGAACTTAATATTTGCTCAAGTATTTGAGTTACAATAATTCTTCCACAATAATGAGCACATAAATAAAAACTAATTTGCGTATTCTGAACTTGGGTAGTAATACAGCAGGATTCTTCCTCTGCTTAATTTCAGTAGCTCTTAGTTTAAGCTTCTTTTCGATGTGGATTTTTTTTTTTATTTTAGTTGAATGCATCTTTTCATGTATAACATAGGACTGATTTCCTTTCCCACAGGTTCAACCCAACAATTACAGTACGTTCTATGATGATCAGAGACAAAACTGGTCCATCATGTTTGAGTCAGAAAAAGCAGCAATGGATTTCAGTAAACAGGTAACTATTCACTCTGTGCGAGGTAGGACTTACTGGCCTGCTTAGACAACAGGCAAATCAGGATGTATCTCTGAGAGCACCTTATTGCTGAAAGGTTCTGTCAGAGTTGTACTTTTTCACTGAAGTTTAGCTTTAAGTATCTGCATGACTGTGATTGAGGCAGATCTGCAATGAGCCTGGCTGCGTTTTGTTCATTAGATACAGGCCTCTTTGAGGCAGGGAGCCTGTTACTTCTGATGGGATTTCTAATCAAGATTCTCAAGTACTGTAAGACCAATGGTTCTGTAGAGCAGAGGATATTTACTTATATAGCTCAGCAAAATTCAGCACAAGGAAGCATGGAACGCCTCTTAAGTGCATCTATAACCTGGGCTTGATCAGTACAGTAAGAAATGGATCAGATCTGTAATGAGTCATAGTGGAACTTGCCACTCTTTTAATGGCCAGAGACATTGATAGGCTTTCCTTCTGCAGGTATGCATTGCCAAATGCAACAGCTCCCCAGTGCTCGATTCAGTCCTCTACCAGGATCTCCTTCTTGGAGAAGGGCAGGGAGTAGAAGGAGGAGACTCTCTGGAGATTGCCTATACAGGTTGGCTGTTCCAGAACAATGGGCTTGGACAGGTAAAGACATTTCTGCTACCTCCTAATACTAAGTGAGTGTGATAGTCCCTGGAAGGAACCTGCCACATCTAGCATAGTATTGGTGCTGATGTTAAAGGTATTTTTTCAGTCACTTACGGTACCATAAGTGAGGTCATATGTGTTATCTGTAGAATAATAGGGGATTCCATTACTGTTCAGGAGGAGGTGATTGAGATGCTTTTAACTTTCATAGGCACTCTCACACATTAATATTAATGAAAATGGCGAGAAGGGACAATGAAGCTAGCTATGCTCCTTTGGAAATGGCTTGAGGAAGTGTTAAGAAGGGCCTTGTTTGACACAAAGCACATCTCCAAATGTTAACGGAATGAGATTGCTTTTACATCCTCTACAGCTGCGTCCAGTCCAGCTTGCTAATAAGCAAAAGAAATTACCTTTAAAACACTTCGGGTTTTACTATTAACAAAATTCATGGCAAAAGGTTTTGCATTTGCATCCATCCGCAGTTGAATCTTTTTGCCATAAAAGAGGGCTTTCTGTTTTTCATCTTTAGGGGATTTTTTGTTTTTCTTGGTCTGCCTGGCATGCTTCTCTCTATGTACCAATGTTACATAGCAGAGCTTACTTCTAATCTCCTGAAAGAGTTGTTCAGCTGCATATGTCTTAGTTTAATGTACAGAACTTCTAGACAGTTGTTTGCTGCTTGATATAAGCCTGTTGTGTGGTGTTTTGCTTGGCCCAATCCTGTCCTGACCATCAAGCTCAAAGCGGTTTTAAAGTTTGAGTCTCCAGCTATTACTCACTTTAAGAAATTGTACTGTGCAATAGACTAGAAGCTCTAGCCATGCTCTGTCTTACGTCTGTTGAGGATTAATTTTGGAAGTAGCAGAATGGGAAATAGCACATAAGAGATTGTAAGCGTTTATGGAATGTGTAAAGTAGCGTTCAGAATCTTGAAACAGTTGGGAAATCCATGTGTATTGTGTTTTTGTTCAACTCTCTAGGTGTTTGACTCAAATGTTAACAAAGACAAGCTGTTGCGGCTAAAGCTGGGATCTGGAAAGGTCATCAAGGTAGAACTTCTGGCACTTTCATTAGAATAATTGAAGTCTCGGAGCTTTGAATTACTGAAGATATTCAGGATTCATATATGCTATTTCTGTTACATGTTTCATTTGATAGAAAACACTCTGTAACGGTGACTCACTCAAACTTTATTTTCTTCTTAATGTGCACAGTATAGCCAAGTCTCCTTCTCAATGGCAGTGTTAGAAAGAAGTTGTCCTCTTTGGTAAAAAGGAAGATTCCTGTTTTCAAGAGCTGGGAGTTTTGGGGGTTTTTGTTTTCTGGAAGTCACTTAATCCATTACCTTGTTCTCAGGGAACCCTATCTCTAAAAGATGATTTCAGTTTGAGAAGAACTTCAGATTCCTCTCCACTCATTGTGCCTCAGAAGCAGAGCATCAGATAGCTCTGATACAACACCTGGGAGAAGGGCATGGGAGGGTGAAGACAACTGACAAGTTTTAGGATGGTCTAGTAAAAGATACTGCCTAGAGTGGTTTTACCCTCTAAGTGAAATCGTGAGGGTTTTGACTCTAATAATTTTTCAGTCCAGGTGGTGTGGTACTCCCTTATGTTATTCCATAAAATCAGGTTGTGAATCGGAGATGCTTTTGTTCAGGTCACTTCCATTACCTGAGTAATTCATATATGACCTGTTACAAGCTGTCCTTTACTGAGGATGCGCTATTTTTCTACTTTTTTTTTTTTAACGTCTATCTTCTTATTGATGTTGCCTGGGTGTAGTAGTCATCCTGTTAAATACTGGCATCCATTTGGCAGTTTGCATTGCTCTGATTTCTAAATCTCCTTCACTACAACTGTTTTCTGTGGGTGCTTTGTAAATCCAACCATAGCAATTCGGAAGGGATCTCTCAATGGCCTGGAGTCTTATTCTTTCCCAGAATGCTGAGAGAGGTCACCACTGTGTGCCCTGCAAGCCACCTGCAACTGCAGAATTTGTGCAGACAGCACAGCATGCAGTTCTTTTCTCCAGGGTATCAGTGTGATCTGTGATAGCTGCTTAAGTTATGATATCTAAAACTTGAACCAGGTATCTGTAATCATACAGAGACCTGAAGCCTCCAGCCTTCATGCTAGAGATTGTTGCATCTGATTTCATTACGGACATGTCGGGAGCTGCATCTTTATTCTTAAGTTAATGTTGCAATTTGTAATTGGCCATTATGACTTGTTGTAAGGCAAAGGTCTAGTGCTGCAGACTGAAAATTTACAGGATTTTACAAGAATCTCTCTATATATGTTCTGGAATCTTCTATAACTGGTGCCTGAAGCAGTCTTAATCAGTGTAATTAAAAGAAACTGTAATGTCACTGATCAAACTGTTCGCTTTCTCTTTTGTTGTGTCTCTGAAAACAAAAGGGCTGGGAAGAAGGAATGATGGGGATGAAGAAAGGAGGACGAAGGTATCTCATTATTCCTCCAGCATGGGCCTACGGGGCTCAGGGAGTGGCTGGCCGTGTCCCTCCAGACTCTACTTTAGTTTTTGAGGTGGAAGTTAGGCGGGTGAGTGTCTCCTGCCAAGCGTTTCTTTTACATCTGCTTTGTGGCTGTTGGGTGGCAGTGTCTGTCTGCAAGGTGAAAACCTGCTGTTGGCATGAGAACTACAGCTCAGAAACTGTTACAAACCAAATACCTCAGGAAGATCCATATCTTTCATTTAAAAAAAACCCCACAAAACCCTAAACCCAAAAAATCCCTCTAGGCTGCTTAGTAAGACATGTCTGTTCTAACTGTCTTGGGATCTTTTCATTGTCTTTTTTGTGAGTCACTTGGGAAAACAAAATACTCATAGTGAGGAATGACAGGATCTAGAGACTCAGCTTCTCCAGTTCTGAATCAGTTGTATGCTTTTACTTGAAGTGCATGAGCTTGACAAAGGAGTAGTCATCAAAAGTAAACAAGTTGCTGAAAACTTTTTTGGGAACCCTGAAAAACATGGTTTTTGTTGCATGCTTTTTAAGGTGAAGTTGGTAAAGGAATGCTCTGGTTCGGATGGACAGAGTGTTAGTTCAAGGGATTCTCCTGCACCTTCTCCAGTACCCAATTCAGATGGCTTCTCTGCAGACACTGGTTTATTGCCTCCATCTACAATCCCTCCAAAGCCTGGGTAAGAAGCAGCACAGTTAAAACAACTTGCTGTATTAAAAGATGGCAATGCTCGTAAACATCTGGCACAATGCTGCATTAACACATCATTTGGCAAATGTGGGTCCTCTGTGTGCCAACTTAGTGCCATGAGTGTGGCAGAGGAATGCTTGCTAACAAGACTTGCAGGAAATTTTCTGCTTGAATGCTGACTTTCAGATTTAAAGAAATTGTTACAGGCACAGATGAAAAGATATTCCTCTACAGCATTACTGAGATCTAGTGTGATTAAGCTGTATGGGTACTGCTATAACAGCTTTCTCATCTCAGGTGGCAGTATAGTCATAAGTTGGTCTTGGGTAATGGCTGATTTGTTTAATGGCAAATTTTACGTTGTCATTTGTTGCTTAAATTAACTAAATGGATCAGTCATACTTTTTAGGGAGTTCAGTTTCATCTTTGTTAATCTCCAATATCAAGATACACCTGTTTGGCTTTTCAGGGAGCCAGCTGTTCGGGCCAAGTCAAACTCCATCAGTGAACAGCTAGCAGTAAGTGTTGTTGTTTTTTCCTAAGTAATTTGAAGCCTTAAGTAGGGAATCTTGGTTGGTTTCACCTCTGCATTCAGTGTTGCTGAAGATAGAGTGAACATCATGCGAGCAAGACACTTTCAAATGTTCACCTTACTAACAGCAGATTAGGGCCTTGTTTTTGAAGGGATTAGCAGAACATGAGGAACCTCAATCCCAGTTCCTACTCTTAAATGCAAAGTTACCTTGATTATGTGGGTACCCACAAGGCTAGTTGTCTTCTCAGATAAATGAACAAATTTAAAATGGACAACGAAGAGTAATTGGGACATCTAATATAAATTTATATAGCTTGAGAAGACTTTTTGTGTGTGCCTCAGGATAGAAAAAGCTGCTAAGCAGCTTCCTTAATTCACACATTTTCTTCTTGTTGCTGTGTTTTGTGCAGGGATAGATATTCTATGTAATGACAGCAGTGTCATCCCAGAAGGAGAGTATATAAAGCAAGCCAGATTTACAAATCCATAGTGTTATCTTGTGTGCTTGAAAATTAGTTTTTCACACAGTCATTGAAAGATTGGAAGAACCAGAATTACTAAGTCAGTGATTTAGAAGAGTCTAATCCTGATAGATGTCTCTGTAATGTCTGAAAAGCCTGGGCTGAGAGACAAAGAAAAGTAACTGCAAACATTTCTTTTAGAATCCAGATGTAGCAAAGGCAAAGCTAATTTCTCGGATGGCTAAAATGGGACAGCCCATGCTGCCTTTCCTTGCCGGGACAGCAGGTAGTCAACTTGACTCCAGTGACTCGGAAATAGAGGTACATCACCAATCACATAAGTGTGACTTTTTTTGATGCATTTTCTACAGTGTGAATGCCTTAAAGTGGAGTCCATAGCAATAGCTCTCCCTTTGTACAGGGAAAGCATACTCTGTTTCTGTGGCAAAAGGGTTTAATGATTCCACTGTTCCTATGTAGTTCAATTGGGTTAATTGGATAACACCTAGTCTCAAGTGATCTTGGGTTCAAACTGTTCACTCATTCTTTAGCATTCGTTGTAATATGCAGAAATTTTTTTTTAGGATCCAAATACACTGAGAGGGACAGCGCAACCAGTGGCTTCATCTTCCATAAGACCATCACAGCCAGCTCATGCAGTACTGCCCACAGTGTCAACACAAGGTAATATGCTGGTAAGCCCGGGATGCGTATAGAGAAATTTCACTTCTTTGCAGGCTTCAAGTACAAGGGCTGTATGAATAGAGGTTTCCTTTCAGGAACTGAAATAGGAACTGATAGATAGCTTCTAATAACACTTGTGATCCAAAGGTAGACTAATTCATAAAGCAGAAGGCTGAAGTCCTTGGAGTATGTCTTCATTGTGATCTTGTGCACACATTACTGCTTGAGGGAGAGCAGCCACAGTGCATGAGCTGCTCTGTCATCGTGTGTGCTGGAGTGGCACTGAGATTTCTAGGACACGTGATTTGTAAACGGAACTGTTACAAATCCTTTCCTAGTGAACAGAATTTTTTTTGTTAGAAAATGATGGAAATAATAGCGAAGGGTATCAGAGGGCTGGCAGCTCTGGAGCAGGCTTGACCTGTCTTCCCATGATGGAATAGTAATGTCAGCTGCTGGTCAGCTGAGCAGTCTTTAGAGTCAGTCTGAGTAACATCTTGTGTCGGTAAACTTCAGAGCCACCTTTGTTTGAATGAAAAGAGGTTGTCTAAATGTAGCTAGAAGTGAAATTTCTGCAAAAGATGACTCTTTTCTTGACCTTTTATCACTTGTTTGACTGGATTTAATTTTCACAAGGCTGCAGACAGGCTTGTGTTAAATTTTTGTCTATTTAGGGACTTTTTTGGCCATTTCACACTGGGTGAGTTAAATTATTTCTAGCTACTTTATGGCATGCTGAATTTCTTTCTTCCCTTTCAGTACCTCAAGCATCTGGTTCTACACCCCCGGTATCTTCTGCTGCTTTAATACCTGCAACGATCCAGCCCCATTCAGCTCTGCCTGGAGGAGCACAGGGTTTTCAGGTACCAAAATGAAATCAAGGAGAATATTGGCGCTTCTGTCCTTTCTAATAAGTCTTACTGTCTTCTCCATTGCTGGGAGCAAGGACTCTATAGCAGCATGTAAGGGTGAGAATCCCAGGCTGCTTCTTGTGACTCTGCTTTGGCATTCTCAGGTTTCCATCACGTGCCTCTTAGAATTTAATCAAAAAGAGCTAATTTTCTGCCTGCTGATGGCTTCTTAAAATTCAACTAAGAATTAACCAGACTTTGTTTAATATCTGCTTTTGTAGTGCATAAAACAAAAACTTCCAAGTATTTGTAAAGCAGGTGAAAACAAAAGCATTTTAGTTGAAATTTTTCTTGGTCATGGTCTGTTTTTCTGTGAGAGCTCATTTGCACACTTAACATGTTTATGGGTCATGGTTTTTCATCTGGCAAAAGAATAATCCTTTTAAAGGGCTTGTGGTGCTGCTGCTGTAAAGTGACGCAATCTGCTTGCTAACAAGGAAACTGGGGGGGCTTAACACACAATGTATTTGCCACATCAGGAGTGAAGACTTAGTACAAAGCTGTCACACAAACAATTCTATGAAGTCTAAAACCAAGCTTTATAACCCTATGGTTTCTGTAGTTATGTTCACTTAACCTATTTTCTGGAGGGTTTGGGAATCAAACAGTGGCCTATGCTGCATAGAAGCACTGTTTATTTTTAAAGGGTTGAGAAAGAAAATATCTTCTAATGAATACAAACACTATATGTTTAAAAAAAACCAGAAAACAAAAACAAAAGAAAAAAACAAACAAAAAACCAAAACAAACAAACAAAAAACCCCCAAACAAACAAACAAACAAAAAACAAAACCCAACCACAACCCTGGTACATTGCTTTGGCTTTGCGTTTTCCTTGTATTGGAAAATGCAAGTTTCCAATACAGGAAGTTGTGGCAAGTAACAAGATAAAAAAGATAGGCTTTTCTGTTTGATGAAATGGAAACTAGTCATTAAAGTGAAGTTTTAATCTGACAGTGATTTGGATGTATTGTTTTGCAAGTTTGACCCTGATGTCCTGAATTCTTGTAGAAACTTGGCCCAAGTTGTATTGTAATTTTTTTTCCTTGCCTGAGAGAGTAAATTGATATGAGTGAGGTACTCCTAGCATTTAATGCATTCTTCAGTCTGTTTAGCTGCTTCTGATGAGCACTGAGCAGTAAAGTTGCAGTCAAGTTGTGTTGCACTGTTTGAACCTTTCCTAGGAAGGTTCATAACTTCAGATTGCCGCACATCCAATAAGCTGCAGTGAGCTGTTCACATGCTGATCTTTGCCTCTCAAAATGTAGGGTAACATACTCTTGCTTAAACTTCAGTGAAGAAGGTAACTTACTAAGCTGTGGTAACTTGAACACATATCTAAGCCTTGATAAGAAGAGCGGCTTTGGGTTTTCTCCCTTTACTATGACTGTGTAATTTGACTTCCTGCTCCCTAATTCTGTTTTTTTTCTTTCCAAATATCATCATTGCTCTGGGGCTTAAAAAACATGAAAACCACTTAAGTGTGAGGGGGGGAAATATCAAAACATACTCTAATCTATTGAACTTGTTCTGCAAGGCATATCCAGGAATGGCATTTGCTTACACCCAAACTGCTGCATCTGCTTCTCAACTCCAGCCCGTAGGACAGATGTATCCCACACCTTACCAAGGTATGTTTAAAAAAAGTACGTGCTTTTCAGAAGGCTGCAATACCTGCAGTAAACTGTTTATAATGATGATTTAGGTAGCAATGGTAGCATATGCATACATATATTCATCCTGTCTGCAATGCCATGCTGTTTCACAAATTATTATTTTTTGATACCAAATAGGGGCAAACATTTACCAATAAATATCCATCTTTTTCTTACCTTAAGGAACTTCACGCAGTGTGAAAGGGGAGGGAATTTCTAGGTGTATTCCCAAGGCTGTGTATTACTAAAGGTATTTTATAGCTGGTGCTTCCAGTTATAAGTATTACTGTAATAGTAAACAGCTATCCTACCAGCCAGGGAAAGAATTTAAGTGTACATATAGGGGCCTTTACTAAGTGGGAGGACATAGCCCAAAAAAAGGCACAACTAAGAAGGACTAAAGGCATTTAAAGAACCATTTAGGTAATCCCTGTTGGTGAAGACTTGAGTATGGCTGAACCTTTCTTGGAGCATGGTTTTTCAGTTCAAAGTTTCAGAAGCCAACCTTCATTCCTGTTTTTTGATTGTACCTCTTCGTGTACTGTTCTAGTGTGTCTGGGGGCTTCCCTCTTGTTGACCTAAGTGCTGTCAAGTGGCTCAAGAATTTCCTGTAGTCATAAACCTGCCTATTCATGTTATTTGGAAAATACCTACATTATTAATTTTCCAGATGCCATGTCACTTTTATTTCTGGGAAGAGGGTGGCTGTCCTATCTGGCAGGCTTCAAACTGCTAAGCATTGCTTTTGATGTGTCTGTATGCAGGCATCTTCCCCTTGTGACTATAGATCTCTCTCCTTTCCATTTAAGCACCCGGGGATGTTACTTCCTTTTTGATGACAGAAGCTCGGCAGCATAACACTGAAATCCGAATGGCTGTTAGCAAAGTAGTAGATAAAATGGATCATCTGGCTGCCAAGGTAATGTATGGCATAGACAGGCTTGTTAACGACGTTACTGCTATTTGTTCTCCAAATGTAGTCTGAGGAGTTGGCTCTATTTAAATGCCTGCATTAAGGTTGTAACTGATGTACTAACTTAGTGAAAATTCCGAAATTATCAGACCTTGAAGTGGTAGCAACTCAGCTACTATGAAAAGCTAAGACTAGGCTTGGAGGGAGGTGCTGTCTCTTACTGTCTTAAATATCATGTGATGCATTGTGTTTGGAGAGATCCACTGCCCTTCAGGACGTGTCACAGTTGATACAGTAGTGTATACCCTACAGCTGATCAGATGGAACAGTGAAATGGATTTTTGCAGATGTCTGACTTACCTACACCCATAAATTAATTTCATCTGGCTTAAGAATGGCTTATCCCTGCAGGTGGAGGAGTTGAAGAAACAAAACACTGGTAACAGTTCACTACTGCCTGGTATATCCTCTGTTACTATGGAAGCCTCCATGATCATGAGCAATATCCAACGCATAATCCAGGTAAGCGTGGCCAGCCTTATTTGACTACTTCCACAAGGAACTGGAGCCCACTGTGTTATTCCTAATGAGGATGGCTGTACTGGCTTGGCCCAAATGTCCATCCACCCATGTGTTTTATTTTTGCGTGGACAAAAACAGCTGCCTAGGTAAGAGCATGAGATATACAATGATTTCCACCCCTCTCCCCCCGAAAAAAGCTCTTCTCAACAGTTTGTGGTTTGGGTATTTTCTGAGCCAGAGTTGATATATTGGTATTTAATAGGCCTTGGCAAAAGGTTCATGTGAGAGAAATTCAGCCTCTTAAACTGTTGTGGACTTAACCCACAGCATCCTGCAGAATGGAGTTTCACAGCTGAAGTACCATGTTGCAAGAACCACCTACTTCTGTTCTTCACTACTTAGTCTTATGCTTTGTAGTTTTTCTAGGCAGCAGCCTTACAATCTTGGGGTTTGTGGGTGAAAAAGTCAATCAGACACAATATTCTCTAGAATGTAGTTTGGCAACCACTGTCCCATGCCAGGATTCCTGCTAAATGTAGCATGGCGCCTTCCTGTGATGTTACCGCAGAAGGTGATAAGTCTCACCACTGTACTGCATCTGTACAAAACAAAGGTTTAGGTACTGCTGCAAGGAAGTCCGAGTAAGATGAATATTCATGCTGGGCTATGCTTTAGGAGAATGAGAGACTGAAGCAAGAGATATTTGAGAAGAGCAGTCGGATTGAGGAGCAGAATGAGAAGATCAGCGAGCTGATTGAGCGGAATCAGAGGTAAGGAGTGGGAGGGTACAGCCTCTCTGCATCTGCAAAGACTTTCTTGCTTACACTTGGTTAGGCATAACTAGGAGGGGTGTTCTTTAGGATAGAGACATGTTCTGATTTTTTTAAGGCATTAAAAATGTGGGGGTTTTCCCCCCTCTCTCTCTGCAGGGCATATCTCCAAAACTGTGGTTTACACATTCACGTTTACTGTAAAAGGGGGAAAAAACCTTCATGCTATCTTCTTTTGAGCACGGTTGCTGTGCTTCTGGGAGTTACTTTACTTTAGCTAGCTTTTTAGTAAGGTGGAAGAAATTGTAGGGGATGTGATGTCCCTAATTCCACTGTTGGGTGTGTGTTCCATTCAGTTTAAGAAGGGGAGTAACTTGTTTAAGGAAATGGCAGAGGTCAGTGGATATCAGGTTATCAAAACTCTTGACTGTGTGATAGGAAAATTATACTCGTTGCAAAGAGGTAAAGCAATTACCCAAACTGATATAATCTCTGCTGTGCCAGGCACACCCATTCTACCCTTTTGAGATCAGGCTCTTCTTAGTGCAGGACCTCATGCAAAATTGTCTGGGACTTGTCATGAGGAAAACTGCTTTGAAATACCACCTTTTCTGTCTGAGCCTTTTGCTCCAAGGCATGTATTACGTAAATGCTCATGCAGTCTTCCCCTGTTCACAGGTATGTCGAACAAAGTAACTTGCTAATGGAGCAGAGGAACCATTCACTGCAAACAACAAATGAGAACACACAGGCAAGAGTGTTGCATGCAGAACAGGAGAAGGTAATGGTGACGATGAGCAGAGCCATAGACCTCTGGCTGCAGCCAGGAAAGGGGCTTGTTGTTGCACTAAAACATGCTGAAGCCTTGTTAGTCAAAGCTTAAGTCAGTTCTCTTACAAGAAAACTGCAGTTCTGAACTTATGTTTTGAAAGCTGTTTTGAGAAACAATTTGAATATTTTCATGGCTTTTATAACAAAAGCAGCACAGAGGATATAAACATAGATCTTTACGCTGTCATAGTTTGAATATTCTTATCTTACAGGAAAGTGTCTGATTTATTGTTAACTTTGGAGGTATATGGCCAACACGTTGAGGAATTGTGTGTATCACAGGGCTTTGTCGGGTTGGAAATGTGCTTTGTTTATCTAGTTGAACTGACAGTTTCAGAAATTTTTTTTATTCCTTCTATTTAACTGACATAGAGTGAATGTAGCTGTAAGAAAAATTATTTCCTACTAGAGTTTCTTCATTGCGCTTTTTTTACACTTTTTTTATACTAATCAAAAGCTGGTTGTTTCTACCAATAATGTATTGTGCTTTTGTGAAAGGGGCTATTGGAAATACCTTTCAAACCAGTTAAATGCACTTATGCATGGCTGCATATCCTGTAATGTCCACTCATGACAGCCTAGCCTAGGTAGGCTAGCTTTGAGGTCTGTAATTGCATGGTGTCTTCTATGCCTTCTCAAGCACTGGCCTCTTAAATTACACCAAGTTCAGTCTTGCACCATGGTCCCCTGCTGAGTTGTGTATCTCTCCAATTCAAACGTGAGGTGATAAATGCTTGCTCTGAGAACCATAACTTGGTGCACCTAAAAATGACAGAAACTGCAGCTTTCCAAAGTATGGTAGCAAGTATGCTAAAGAATAGAGCAATATATGGCTGACGATTGTGTGCTGGTGTGAGCAGACAATGAAGGAGAGCTGTATTTTTCCACTGAGAGCCCAGGTTGCATACCCATAATATGTAGGGAGTGTGAGAGATTCTAACCAGGAATAAGTCAGATTGAAATAATAAATAAAATTCCTTTCTGTCAGTGAGCACAACATCCAGCTTGCGTGATAAATAACTTGGGGAGGAAGCATCTTTTGGAAGTATAAGATACGATCTTCAGGAATCTTTTGGGCTTCATCTTCAATAGGACTCCACTTGATTCAGCAGTCACTGCCTAGGTGATTACATGAATAAACTTCAGGCTAAGACCAGAAAAGCCATGACTTGCACTGGAGAAGATTTCCCCTAGTTTTGTGAGAGTATTGACTGTAAATATGAAGGCTGGTATTCCTTCCTCTTCTTTTTATCTAACCTAGCTTGCTCTGTGACTGCAATTGCTGAGATCACTATGGACAGACAGAATCAGGGAAGAGAATTTTATCTATTCTTTACTTAAAAATAGGGACTCACCATTTATTTTGTGATACAGGCCAGGCATCTGTACCCAGGATCACTGAGAAGAGGTATTAGTAGCTCGCTGCTTTTGGGTTATAGATCTTCGACCCTGGGAGAGCACATCACAGCTTTAGATAAAGGCTTCGTATACCATAACGATAAGTAATACCCCACGCTCTCCAGTGCAGTGGAACGGTAGTCACATGTAGGACTACTCCTACATCTGCAGTGTGTAATGTACCTGTAAGGATACCTTTAGCTTCTTTCTTTTTAAGCCAGGCTTCACTACCTTTTTCTGTCTAAGTTTTTACAGTTCTTGGAATAATTTAAAGGCTTCTCTGGCATGCCTTAGGCTCCTGTAATGAAGCATTTTTCTTTTCTGATGATGATTAATGCCTCTGCCTTTCAAGTTGTGTTCTTAACTCTTCCTGTTTCCTGTCACTGCTTTCTCTTCCTAGCACATGCTGCCAGTGGATCGGGGCTGGGACCAGGTGAGGCAGTGTGTCTGCTGACTGTGTAGGTGATAGATAATTGTGCCCTAGATAGTGCCAGCCCAGCTTCCTCTTGAACTAGCTAGAAGCTGATTGGCGTTAAAAGAATTGGTTCAGATCTTGAATTAGTACGGATCTTCAACTTGGAAAAGGGCTTTATAACTGGCAGCATAGCCACTGGCCCCCTCTTTCTTGGGGAGCCCTTTCAAAGAACTTTGTCACATTGCTGCTCGTTTCACCTCCCCCATGGGAGAAGTAGGACATGATCATGTAATTGTCAGAGCAGATACAGATCACATAAGATTCTTGGTACCTGAAAGCTGGAGGCTGGAGCTGAGCTAGTATAGATATGAAGCATTCACTGCAGAAACTTAAGTCTAGTAACAGTTCCTGGCATAGGATTTCCTTTTTATTTTTCTTTATTTGCTATTAAAGACAAAGGCAAGTGTTAAAATAACCTTCTGATATGCCATGGGATTTTGTTTTGTTTTTAGCATGCTAGGAGTTAGTATCTTGAACTGCAGTGAGACGTTTATGGAAACCTAAGAGGAAAGCAGATCTGGTTTTAGCCAGTCTCTGTTGAAATGCTGCCTCCTCTTTAAAATTAATGGTGTACTATCGCAGCCCTCAAGGCCAGCACATATTCATCCTCACCATAGTTGGAACAATTTTGCTCACAGCTCTTCTCTGCCAGAAGGTCGTGGTCCTAGTCTGAAGAGAAATGTTTCAGTTCTCTCATGGGGATAAAGCAGAGAGAAACTCCAGTTCTCCTGAATTTATCGGTTACAAGAACGTGAAAGCCTGTTGGGCATCTGAATGTAGGCATAGATATAGAAGCTGTTTAGGTATTCCCTGCAGCAAGTGAGACTTTCTGACGGGTGTAGTTCTGTCTTTGCAGAGCATCCTCTGAATTTTGTGTGTCATGCAACAAGATTGGGAATGTGACTTTGTGCCTTTGTCTTGATGCCTTGAGCCTCTCCTAGCGTATTGTTTACAAGTTGTCTAAAGCTGTATTATACCTGGTTTTACATGAGTCACTGACTTTGAGCAATACTAAATCTAAACAGGTCAACAAATTACTGTGAGAACTATCCTCCAAAATGACAGCTCTTGCCCGTGCGGGCACCTCAAGGTGACTACGTGCTCTGTGCTCTGGAGGGAAGGTGCTCTTTTGGCTGGAACAAGCCTATGTTTTGTGTGGCTTTTCAGTGATTTGTAAGCTTATTGAAGATAATTAGATGTTGGAGCCCAGCTTTTACTTGAATAGACATTGTCATAGCCTGAAAACTCTCAGCAGAGCTACCAGGCACTGGTACTAGTCTTAAAAACACATTTAAGCTTTTCAGGAAAACTCACCGAGTTGAACTAATGTGGTGATGAGGTTGTTGGTGGCCTTGTGCAACTTTCTAGTCAGTCTGGACAGGTTACAGCCAAACAACTCACAGTAACATGGCAAAAAAGTTATCGTTACCTCTTCAATTTGGAGATGTCTGTGAGGTGCTGGATCCCAGCACTTCCCCAGTAAGGTCTCCAGCACCTTATCAGTTCTTCCTGTGAGAACAGTTCTGGCGCCTCCTCACGCTCACATACCCCCTTTTTTTTTTTTTTTTTTTTTTTTTCTCCTCCCTTTTACCTGCTCCATTTTGTGATACAGGCCAAAGTTGCAGAGGAGTTAGCAGCTGCCACAGCACAGGTTTCCCAGCTGCAGCTGGAGCTGACTGCCCACCAGAAGAAGGAAATGGACCTGCGGAAACAGCTGTCTGCTGCCCTGCAGGAGGCAGAGCGACACGAGATGCAGCTCAACAAACTGCAAGCACAGTTAGCAGGTAAGACTTCTTGTGCCTGTTTCATGAGAGCTCCTTTATGTCATTCTTTTTCCTCTTTTATGAGTCGTAGGTTTTTCCTTTCTTCTGGGGTATCTATTCCTGCTTTCCCCAGGATCAGTCACAAGGGTATCGAAGAAGGATATTGATGCACTGAAATGTCTAAAGGATATGTGCATCCTTGTTATCAGTAAAAGGAAAGCGGGCCGAATCAATGAACAAAATCATCCTGTCACAGGGATGCCTTTTGTACAAGCAATCTCTTGGCATTACTGTCTAACATCTTGTAGAGGAACCAGAGATTGAAAAGTTAAGTGGTTGAAAAGTTAAGATAAAAGCTGAGGTATATGCATTGCCATTTCACAGAAAAAGCTCTTGATAAATTCTAGTTCCCACTGTAGGTGCAAGCTGTGTTGTTGATTTCATTGTGCAAGAGACACTGTGCCTTCCCATCAGCCCCTAAATGCGCTAACCTGAAATATATGTAGCGCTGAAACCCACAGTAAAGTGTATTTTTGCAGAGCTCCAAGAAGCCTCTGAGGACACTCAGACAAGATTCAAAGCTGAGAAGCAGAGCCGCAAACAGCTGGACATGAAGATTACAGCATTGGAAGAAGAGCTAACGGACCTAAGAGTGGAGAAGGAGACTCTTGAAAGGGTATGTCCGGTGCTAGCATTGCGGAGAGATGCAGGGTTTCAGCTGTTTGCTGAAATTTAACCCAACGTGCTTGTAAATGTGCAAGTTAGGTGAATCTTGACTCATCTGCAGGCAAGGATCCCTGTGCTGGAGGATCCTTTGTGCTTATGTGAATTTTTTTTTTAATATCTTAACCAGTAGTATGCTAACCTTTCTACCTATAAAATAAAACTCAGCTTGATTTTAGAGTGGTAAGATTCTCTGTTCAAGGAAGCTCTTTGTACACGAGGAAGAAAAGCTACTTTGGTGCAGTCTGGCCTATTCTAAGTCCTGTTTTGTATTGCAGAATCTTGCAGAGAGGAAGAAGAAATCCCTCTCGGAGAGAGCTCAGGCAGAGGAGGAGATGGAAGAAATACGCAGATCATATCAGCAGGAACTGGACAAGCTTCGACAGCTGCTGAAAAAGGCACGGGCTTCAACTGACCAGGCAGCAGCAGAGCAGGTGAGGAGTCGTGGGAGCTTCTCCAACAAGTGTCTGGAAGGCTTGTAGGAACCTACAGGTAGGAAATAGTCGTGAAAATGCTCAGGTAGTGGAAGAATGAAAACATTATCTGCTTGATTTTAGGGGTTAACTTTAACACAGGGTTCACTTTGTTGTCTTTCTGAAATATCTTTGCTGATGTTTGGCCCTGCTTCTAACTTCAGGATTTACACTGATGCGTCTCTAAGGAAGTCCATGATTTGAGTAGGCAGGAAGGCTGCTAGGTCCCAGTTGTTCTCTGACTCGAATCACAGGCCACTGACTTGGCTGCAGAGATTTGGTGCAGCATTGATGCAGGCTGGCATGCAGCATCAGATTTAGACTGTGTTAAAGAGTGTCAAACTGAGGAAAGGAGAGGCACCAAATTGAGTTCATAGTAGAGAGAAGAATACAGGACTGCTGATGAGTGAAAGACTGCTTAGAAATATGCCAAGAGATCTGAAATCTGAGCCAGATCTTCAGGCCAGCCTGAGGGATTGTGGCCGGAATTGAACTCTGAGAGGTGTGGGCAGGAGCTGGTGACAGCTGCAGGGCTGCCATCTGCATGTCAGTATTCCAGCCTAGGGCAGGAGATGTCATCCAACCCCAAGTTTTCAGCCACTTGTTGTGCAAATACAGATTGTGTGTGTGTGTGTGTGTTCCTAATGATCTCTTTTACATGATGGGCAGCTATCACTCATCCAGGCAGAGCTCGAATCCCAGTGGGAAGCCAAATGTGAACGTACGCTGGCCTCGGCCAAGGAGCAGCATGTTAGGCAGTACCAGGAGGTGTGTGAGCAGAGAGATTCCCTGCAGCAGCAGGTGTCCCAGCTGGAAGAGAAGGTAAAGGGCTGTTCCTTTTTGCTGAAATCTAATGCCAAATAACCAGTAACTGTAACCAACAGTCCTCTCCCACCTAACTGTGGCTTGACTTTTTAATTTCTTGACTGTTATGGAATTTGGTCTTGTCCGCAGGATGTGTCTGTACTTGCATCTGTTACGTTGGGTTGGTGGGCGAGTGAATTGACTACTGCAGTTCTGAACGGGGGACAGCCAAGATGATGTCAGTCTCGGACTAAAGCAACAGCTACAATCTTTTCTGCTTATCTGCACTGTTCTAAGTGACTGTTTTTGAGCAGAAACTGCTTTGAAGTGGGTGACGCTGAAAGGTTCTGTAAACTGATGGGCTCTAGTTCTTGTTTTTCAGCTTGCAGCTCTAAAACACTCAAAAAAAGCAGAGGAGCAAAAATTGTCTGAGTTTCAGCAACGTTTGGAGCAACTAGAGCCTATCAAAGAGAAGGTAAAGGGAATAACACAGCAGCTGAATATGAACTGGAGTGCAGTAATCACGAGCCTCAGGCTACCTATGTCCAGAATAACAAGAACATGAGTTCCAGAATATGAGAGGGAAGGAATAACTTCCTGTTGCTTCCAGCAAACCAGAACAAGTCCAATGATGAGACCCAGCCCTCATTTCACTGGGATCTCAGTAATGCTATGCCGATTCTTGGTGTTACTTGAACTCGAAGAGCTAATGACACAGTTGTGGATCTCCAAGGTTTTGGCTTGGTTGGATATCTTTATTTTGGTGCTGTTATTTTCAGCCAAGTCTTTTGCAACTCTCTATTAAAGCCCTGCTTAAAACCCCACTTAGCAATTTACCCCTCACTAAAAAACTGTTTGCAGATAACCCATCCATTGCAATGTTCATTGTGGTGGTGTCTGTGGAGCTGTTCCAACTTTTGGTTTCCCTTTGGCAGTATTCAGCCTTGCAGTCTGATATTGTGGTGCTGAAGGCTCGTTATGAAGAACGCATCCGAGACCTGGAGAAGGATCAGGATGGATCTTCACCTGCAGACTTCACAGAAGAAGTGAGCTCGACTATCCAATATTTCTCCTTACTAAGCAAATCTACTCTATTTGCCTTGAATTATTTCTCTTTGAGCAGAGATAAGAAGGAAAAACATTATTTTCTCCATAGAAGCAGTGTTTCTAGTAGCAGGGTCTGTAGAGGAAGAAAGGATGTGATCTTCCTGCTGCCCACTTTGTTGCTTGAGTTTTAGGTTAAAACTTAAGATTTGAAGTTTAGACTTATTTCTTATTATTCTTTCAAGTGTAGTCTGCTTTGGGTTTGTGCAACCTGCCTCAGTTTTGGAGGGATGGGTTTGGTGCATATATAATGGTTCTAAATTAAAAAGGTCTGATGTATTCTGCTTCGTTACTGGAATTCCTGGTTTGAAAAGTGGATTATTTGAAAACCATACATGTTTGGGCTTATTGTTCCTTCACCTGGAGAAGTATCTGATCTTGAGTCCAGTGCTTCACATGTTAATGAATCGTATCTTTGTTTCCTGTCTTGCTCTTTCCCAGGTAAAGAAGATAATGAATGCTGTATTTCAATCTCTTCGGGGTGAATTTGAGCTGGAAGAGACATACAGTGGCAGGACAGTTCTGGGTGTTGTCATGAACACTATTAAGGTACAACAGCGATAAGAGAGAAAAGGTGATCAATGTGAGAGAATAAGTCTTGGGCTAAAAACACAAATTTGCATTGTGAGTCTGAAATAACTGTGAAGCAGAAATTTGCTGTGGGTGGCAAAGCAGCTCAGTAGTAGAAGATGATACAGGGATCTTTGGTTTATGTTTAGGGTATAACCTAAATTCTCTCTACTCAATTTTTTAGACTGTAACACTGCAGCTACTCAACAGGCAGCAGGAGAGACCAGATCATGACAGTAAAAAGGAGGAACCTGGAACAGGAGCAGCGAGACAGGAGGGATCACTTGGAGCAAAGGAAGACCACGAAGAGCCCATGCAGCATAGCCCAGCACAGAGTGTTGCGTTCCCAGCTGATCCTGGGGAAGCGACCATAGGCTCCACGGTGTCTGACCAGGAAGGTGAGTCTGCTCCTCTGTCTGCCAGACCCAGAACTCCCGAGGAAGAGCAGGCGACACAGAGCAGTGTGGTGTCAGAAGATGAGAAGGTCCAGGAGGAGCATCTCTCTTCTGGAGCTGAATCCTGCCTGGATCCTGATAAGGGGCCTGTGCTTGCAGGACAGCCTGTTCCTGAGGTGGATGAGAACTTTGTCCCAGCTGAGCAAAGGCAGGAGAGCAGTTCCGTCAGGAAAGCTGAGGCTGAACACAGTCCCTCCAGAGTATCTTTGCAGGCAGAAGTTGCAGAACCTTCTGTTCTAGAAGCCAAGCCAGGACAAGCGGATGTGGCAGTGCTTCCAGAAAAGCCAGCTGCGGAGCAGAAGGCAGAGGAGCCTGTTGGAGGTTTAGAGCCCCCTCCCTTAAATGGTGAGGGAGGGAACTGCACAGACCCATCAGATAGAGCTAGCTCCGAGAAGGAGCCTGCTTCAGTATCCAACACAGTGGAGCCGAGCTCAGCTATCATCAGAGAAACCCCAGGACAGCAGGAACTGGGCTCCAGCCCCAGGCAAAAAGATTCCAGGTAAGGTGTGACTGCTGGGGTAGCCACAGTCCCACTTTCCTGCTGATCAGCTCAGTCTGGTATGGCAGCACACCCAGAGGCTGGTACAGCTGTGCTACTACTGCAGGGCAGCACACATGGTAGGGCTGAAGCACCATCACGGTGCTAGCCCTGGACGGCACGAGCCAGGCACTGGCAGAGACCAGGCTGTCCTGGGCACGCTCTGCTGGGAGAGCAGCTGCAGAAAAGCTTGTGTCTGCGTGGAGGCAGTGGTGCCGTTACCCCTGGTGAATGGTTCCTGGCTGAGTGCAGAGGGGAGCGTGCAGTTTCTCTAGGATCTGATATTGGTGGCTGCCAGGTCCCAATGTTGTTCTGCACTGGTGAATAGTACGTGCCTTAAGTTTGCCTCAGCAACAAAACTTTTCCATCATTCTTTAGTAGAACTTGTAAAACCAATATCCCATCATCTGCAAGCGAACTATTAATTCTTTATCTTCTTCTAGCCTCTTTGAGGATGACAACTTCTTTGAAACACCATCTCATAAACCACTGAAGCCTCAAGTTCCCTCTGAAGAGGAGGATGAGGAGGAAGTGGTACGTGTTTGTATCTTTCCACTCTTACTAAACTGGTTCAGGCATTAACCTGTAGCTTATCTGTGAAATCCTTCCCATGGCAGTGGGGGACTGCCTGGCTCGGGCTAGCTGAGCTCAGAGCTTCCCATGTGTTCCCTGTATAAATCAAGAGTATCTGGGTTTGTTTCTTGTTGAGCTTGGAGGCGTTGCCTGGGCTGAGATAGTGATGACAAACTCCTGCTGGCATGAAGTTAGTGAGACTTGCCAGGTTAATGGAAGGGTTTTAGTGTCTTGCCCCTCTCCTATCCCTTTTAGCCTGTAAGCATCTCTCCTGGAATATTAAGCCATTATATGAAAAGTACAAAAACATCAGTAAYGAGGCTTCTTGATATCATCCCGGCTCTCACCGCAGGGGGGTTGGACTAGATGACCTTTAAAGGTCCCTTCCAACCCAAACTATTCTATTCTATTCTATCTCCCTAAAGCTGATGGCGATTTTGGAGCCAGAACTGTGTAGCAATTACTAAATACGGGGAAGCTGTGTTAAGACTGACAAGTTTCCCTCTGGTTTTACTTCCAGAGCATGAAGGGGCGTCCCCCTCCAGCTCCGCTCTTTGGTGATGATGACGATGATGATCTGGACTGGCTGGGATGAAGAGCCAGCTGGTGAGCCTGTGAGCCCTCTTCTCTGGGCAAGGCCTCTTCCTGTGCACTTAGCACTTCACGAGCTGCATACATGAGACAGTTGTGAACAACCAGGGACTTCCCAGGCTCTTGTACTGCAGACTGATGGGGCCCGAGAGCAAGTGGCTCTTTTTGCACTCATGGGCACTCAGACCCATCGCTCTGACCTGACAAACATGCGCAGAGGTTGGGGATGAGTTGAAGGAACCAACCAGTCTTACTGCACTTTTGTATTGCTGTCCTACTTCTGTGAACCGTTGATTCATTAATCTGAAACTTTATGCAAATATGAACTTTGTAAAGTGCTTCAGCACTTCAGAACAGGTCTGGCAGGACCCTGCAGTAGGTAACTACTTTTTAAAAAAACAGACTAAAATCTCTCCTCCTTCCCCAGTGAAGATCTTCTTGGAATATTTCTCTTAGTCCCCAGGGGGGCTCCCAGGGACTCTACACCATCTCATCGCCACGTATTAGCAATGTGCAGTGGGAGATTTGGCCGAGAGACCCCAGGCAGGTGTTGTCTGTGAGCCACTGGCTCTGCACCCGCAGCTTGTGGAAACCCCAGGGGCTGAGGCGGTTCAGGTCGGCGCTGTTGTATGTTCAGAGCTGTGGCACACGTGCTCGCTGACCCACAGCCTGCTGGGCAGGGGCACCCGGTGGTGGTACTGAAAGTCAGGGCTCTGTTAGACCAACGCTCCAAGCACAGATGTAGCATCTAGTAATTGCTGTTGTAAGAAGCCAAATCCCTAGCTGTGTTTTATAGAGGAGCCCGAGGCTCACAGAGGCCTCTCAAAAATGATTCACTGTGCAGCCAGCTCCTCTCTTCTCCATGGCCAGAGGTGAGATTTCTTTTTTTATTTTCTGAGTTGTGTTTCACAGCAGTGAAAGCAGCAATACAGATGTGTAATGTGCTTCTTGTCTGGAGGGAGTGAGTTACTGTAGGCAGCCAAGCCCATTTCCTGTGCCTTTTCTCTGCTGCTGTTTAAAGGTGACAAGTTAAAACTTAGTGATGGTGGGACATAAGCTATAACCCAACCTCACCTGGCTCTGCCGGGCAGCCAGGGGCTTGGGGTGTAACTTTTCAGTCTAAGTGGACCAAGAGGGGAAAGCAGTGAGGATAGACAGCTGGGCAAACACGTTGGATTTCTCATAGCACTTCTACACTCATTGGCACTGACGCAACTTAAAACTAGGAGCAGGTCTTTGTGTCTTTAAAACAAATAAACCCCCCTTCACTTAATAAAATGGAAGTGCTTAAAATAATTCTACTACAGTTTAGTTTCTACAACTGCCTGTTATCATCTCTGAACTGAATTTGATCTGTGTCCTCCTAAATGTGATTTCTTGGGAGGGGGAATAAAAAAAAAAGTGCTGGGCATTCCTGTTCTGGAGTGTAGCAGTGTGGCAAGTCCCTGCCCCTGTGCTGCACACTGAGTGTGGCAAACTGCCAAATGCAGCTAAAATTGTGGAAGAGACCAAAGCCTGTGAAATGGCTGACCTGTTGCCGTGCGAACGCTTGTCTCGCAGGGTGAACTTAGCTGGGGTTTCCTGGGGAGCTGCTCCAGAAGTCAAAGCAGTGAATAGTTACTCGGCGCTGAACGTGATGGTGTGTGAAACCTGGATCTTCTGGGGCTCCCCTTCCATGTGCTGGTCTGAGCGTAGGTACCCTGACCGTGGCCTCTGGACCCCCCGTCTGTGGCAGTGTCCTAGTGGAGGTTGTTGCTAATACTAACAAATTCCACTTCTTGTTTCCTGTTACAGATAGACAACCTGAGGGATTTGCATTTCACTTCTTGAAAAATAAAGTGCAATTAAACCTGTATTTCTTGCCTGCATGGGTTTTACTTTAGTCTGGCTTGATCTATCTCTATGCACTTGAAAGCTGACTTAGTTCTGACTCAAATCAGGACTAATTTGATGTAGAAACTCTTCTGGGAGAATTCTTGCTGTTAAACCCCTCTCCTGGGAAAGAAGAGACGGTCCCTTTGTGCTGTGACTGCAGCTCCTGTGAGGCTGTCGCCTTGCAGTGCGTTGGTGTAAGAAGCTGAAGTACAAAAGATAATCGTCAGGTAGGCAGGGATCGCTCACTCGGTTTTCCATTAGGCTTTAGGGGGAGAGGGGCCTCAGGCATCTTGCAAGGCTTTGCAGCAGCCTGGCCTCTCCTAAGCTGCCTCTGTGGATGCAGGAGGTCGCCTGCTCAGCAGGTGTCCTAGCTAATAGCTGTGCCTGTTTGCTCTGGGCATGGATTGGGGTGCAGGAGTTGAGATTTGAAACTTGTCCCTCTAAAAAGTAGGCACAGCAGGTAACGCAACCGCTTCCCCTCCCTCTACCGAAGCCTGTGGCTCCCAGTTTTTTCTCAGTCTCAGGACCTAAAATAAACCATGTTTGTTCTCTGTGCCTGTGTGCACGCCTGCCTTGGGTGCAGGAAGGGTGAACACGAGAAAGCTCTGGGTTCCCTGGGGGGACAGCAGGCTCAGGGGCCCTGGGAGTACTGAGGCGGGGGCAGATACCATCATGGGGGACTGCCAAGGGGCTGGTCCTGCTTCTGGGTGCTGTTTGTGGCCAGGAGGTGGGTGTACCATGGACGGAGGGACCTCGCCGAGGATGTGCCTGAGAGGGTGTTGCTGGGTGGAGTTGGGGCTCAACACCTGCTTCCCCCAGAGGCTGGGGGAAGGTGAGGACCCTCTCCGCCATGCCTGGGCCCAGGTTATCGCACCCCATCCCCTGCACTGCCTGCCGAGAGCAAAGGTGGCACGTTGTTCTCTGTGCAAAACTCTCCCTGCCTCGGGTACGCAGAAAAACAACCGGAGACGGTGCTGGGCCAACATCTGTCTTTAATATCTCGTGTCTCTGTGGGCAGTGCCCTTCCCCACCTGCCATGTCCCTCTGTGTGCACCACACCGGGCTCTCTTCTCAAGGGGAAATGGCTTTTTTAATTGCTTTTGAACCGTTTCACCCACAGAAAAGCAATATGGGACCCTTCCTGTCCCCTTTCACCCCCTCCTTGCTGCCTGACGAGATGGACTGAAGTACAGCAAGGGCAATTTTCCAGCCTCTGCGATTGCGACACCGGGAAGCGTGCACCGCCCCATGCTGCGACTCCTGCCAAGCTGCTGCTGGGGGGTCTGGAGGTGCCGGGAGCATTACGAACACAACGCAAGCACAGCCAGACCCCGGGGGGTGAAGGAAAGCTCTGCAATAAGTTAATTTTTAAAGAGTCTGATGCCCCGGGGCTTGTGTGTGGGGCAGCCAAGCGTCCTGCAGCCCCCACGTGCCTGGGCTGGATCCTGGGAGGTGCTGAGCCCCCAGCCCCATCCTCAGCCCTCTCCCTGCCCGCCTCGCTGGGGCCGAGCTGTCCGTGGCCCGAGAAGTCCCTGACCCACCGCTGGGTCCATCCTGACTGCCCCAGGGGAGGTGGCGGGGGGCTGCGGTGTGGGACGGGAGCCCCTCTCCCCCATCCGGACCTACTTGAGGAAGACGAGCAGGAAGAAGGTGGAGACGATGAGGACGAGGATGCCGGCGGCGAAGCCAAGGCGCAGGTTCTCCATGGAGGCAAGGGGGGGCTGCGTGTCCAGCAGCAGCCCCCGCCCCGGCAACCCCAGCACGAAGGCCCCCGGTGCCTCAGAGCTGCGGCGGAGGCCGCAGGGGGACACCATGCCGCTCACTGCGAAGACGGGGGCATGAGCCGCACATGCCACCTCCACGGCCACGGAGCGTGCTGAGGCTTGGCGAGCAGCCGGTGAGGCACCGCTGCCTTCCTCTTCCTCCTCTTCCTCCCCACGCAGGGTCCCCAAGGCCAGCGTCGCCCTGGGACCAGCCAGAGCCAGCTCGGGCACCAGCGTCACCATCCTGCAGAAGGGGCAGCTGACGAAGGCGACGGTGGCGGCACGGCACACCAGCTTGCGCAGGCAGCTCAGGCAGAGGGAATGGCGGCAGGGCAGCTGCTGGGGGGCTCGGCCCCCCCCAGCACCCCGATATGCCTCGTAGCAGATCCCGCACTCCCCGCTGGTCTCTGGCCCCACTGCCATGGTGCTCCGGGGGAGCACAGCCCGGCTGCCGCAGCTTATGAAGATGGGAGGCGGGTGACGGCTGTGCCCTGGGAGGTGTCGGGGGGGCAAGGGTGGCCGCCCCCTGCTGAACTTCAGTCTGGCCCTGGGGTGCTTGGCAGGCACTGGACCGGCACGCTCCTCCTCCGCCACCCTAGGAAAGGTGCTGCCCCCAAAAAAAACCTGCTGTTGTTTTCCCATTTCCCTTTACAAATGCATTATATTCTTCTTATTTCCCAAACACAATGGGTGGGGTTTTAATTATTATTTTAGTTCAGGATGAGCTCACTAGTGGGGGACACCAGCCCCCTCCCCATGCATCCATTCATGCTCAGCCTCATTTCACACCAAACCTGGGGCATATTTGTCACCCGGCACAGGGGATGGCCCTGGCCAGCAACCGGTACAACCATCTCGGGGTTCAGGTCGGCCGGGCAGGCAGGGACATGCCGATGGCACGTCCCTGCCTGCCCAGCCGACCTGAACCCCGAGATGCTTGTGCTGAGCAAAGACCCTGCATGGCTTGAGGTTGGATGTTGGTGAAAGGCAGGGATGCCTTTTTTTTTTTAAATGTATTTTTTATTTCCCCCCCCCAATCACTGAAAACACCTGAGCAGAGCCCAGGGTGACACAGGGCATCGCTTGGTGGGGACAAGGTGGCAGACCCCAGGCTCCCAGGTGATGCTCCAGCTGTTGTGGTGAGCGGGGTTGGCCCTGCAGCTACGTGGGGCTGTGGTGGCCCTGGGGACGAGGGGCAGCCCGGCACTGCCGACGCTCTGGAAGAAGCTGGCACTTATTTACGGGCAGGCAGCAGACCTTGCCCTGAGCTCCTGTCACTCATTACCACCCCCCCCAGCATGGCCCGGGGGCACAAAGGCAATTGGCACTCGCTGACCCCCCCGGCACTGCTGCAGCGTCGGGAGGGGATGGAGGGGGCAGTCTGCAGCATCGCTGCTGCTGAGTGGGTCTTGGGGCAGCTGGCAGAACCACGGTGCCTCTCCTCCTGCTCCAGCTGGACACGTGGGGCTCCCAGTGTGGTCCCTGGCTGCCCTTGGGGAGCGGGGTGCGGGGGAAGTTCCCTGGGGGGCTGAGGCTCTGGAGAGGACAGCTGGGACCTGCCACCCTCCCTGCTGCCTCGCCGCACTTCATCCCCTGGCAGGTTGGCATCCGACTCTTTCCTCCTCCCGGATCCTGGGGAATGCTGAGCACCTCCGCTGCCTGCACCCTGGCCGGGCGAGGGGGAGCAGGGAGGGGTGCAGGCAGGTGAGCCCCTCCGAGAGCCTTCCTGCCCTCATCTAGGCACCCCTGCCAGGGCTCCCCTCACTGTTCCCCAATCGCCAGCTGCTCCTGTGTGTGCCCCCCCTTTCAAGGTCCCCACCCAAGCACCCAGCAAATCCCTGGATGGGACCTGCCAGCTCCTACGTGCAGCAGCAGCTCAATGTGAACACAGAGGCTGCAGCAGGGAAATGTCCCCAGGGCTGTCCCCAAAGGGCTCAGCCAGGGCCACGCAGACCCGGCCCGGCTCTGCCGCTGCGGCACGTCCCCCGGGGTTTCTGGTGGCACACAGCGCTGCGCACCAGCCACCCGGCCACCTCCACGAGGCCGCACACATGCCCCGCCGGGACACTCTGCACGGGCGTAGCACGCGTGAGGTGGCCCCAGCAGAGGGGCTGAGGTCTGCCCCTGCCTGGAAATCCCCGGGGCTGCTCTGCTGCTCTCAAATTGTTCCTGGTTTGATGTGGGAGAGGAGGAGGTGACGCCGGGACAGCCGGGCACATGGCGACTCTGCCACTGCTCTGCAGCCCCCAGCTTTCAAGCGTCCTCCCCTTCCAGAAGGAAAAAGGCAGCAACCAACCACCAGCAGAAACCAGCTGCTTTTTAATAGCTTCTCCTGGGGGACTGGGCTTAGCTCTGCATTTTATACTTCAAGGTCAAGAGACAAAAGACTGACTGGGATCGTTACTTATTAATGACAATGGAGAACTACCTGCATGCCAATGCACGGAGCCAGGCAGAGCTGCGCCAGGCGCAGCCCCAGCCCACCTGCTTGCTGCTGGACTTCTGCCTGGCTGTTGGGTGACAGCAACACTTTCTGCTCCCAGTGCGTGTTTTTTGGATAAGGGATCCCACTGGGCTCCTCTGGCCAGAGTGGGTCCCTCAAGTCCTGGATGTGGGGCCGTTGCAGACTGTCCCCTACAACAGGAGGACAAATTAGGGGTCGGGGAGCCCCTCACTCTGCCCTGGCATCCGCTGCCCGTGGCTGCAGCCCACCAGTGCCCAGACACGCTCCCGTGGGTCACCAGAGCAGAAGCTCCAGACCTTTGGCATGACACAGGTACAAGGCACTGTCAGCACCCCAGAGCATCACACACCCTTGGCCGAGTCCTCCCACGGGAGATTCACCCACCTCCGGGCAACAGCGCTCGATGCAGGAGCACGGCAGTGCCCCAGCCACAGCGGTGGAGCTGCAAGGTCACGGTGGCTTCAGAGACGGCACTAACTGTGTCCCTGATGAGCGAGGGGCATTTCTGAAGGCAAATACATTAGCCAGAGAGGAGGGGCCACAGGTGCACCCAGTTCCATCAGCCAGTGCTCCCAGGTAAGAGAACACTGGGCAGGCAGGCAGGAGGAGGGGACGCAGATGAAGAGGGAACCAAAGGCAGAGGCTGAGAAGCCATCGGGGAACGTGGAGGGTGCCGAGACTCCTGGGTGCAGCCAGCAGCCAGCCTGGCACTGTGCACGGAGAGGACAGTGCTGGTCATGCTGTGCGAGTGTCTGTTTAATAGTGACATGGAGTAGAAGGGAGACATTGCCCCAGGAAGGGGTGACGGAGCCTCGCCTTCCTCCACCCTGCCTAGCTGCTGTGGAAGATGCGGATGCACTGTGTGATGTCCTTGCGGCACAGGGGGCAAGTGTGCAGCCGCGCACAGCAAGTCTGGCAGCAGCAGACATGGCCACAGGGCAGGAAAATCATCTGGGTCTGCAGGAAGAGAAAGAGGAGAGGACACAGGGTGTTGCTATCCCGTAACACCCATCCCAGCACCGCCAAACTCCAGCACAGGAGGAAATGGGGCTGGAGGAGATGGGGAGCACCCAGAGGTGTGGGTGGCAGAGCCCCACACCCCGACCTCCATCCCCGGGCACAGCCCAGTGCAATGGGGGACGCAGAGAGCATGAGTGCAATGGGCCTGAGGGAAGGACACGGGTCAGGGCTGGACCGAGCAGCCCTGTGAACGCTTCCCACGGCTGCTGTGCGAACAGTCCAGCACAGGAGCTCAGCAAGCTCCTTCCCAAGCCCACAAGGAGCCCTGCCCTGCCTCCCTCCCCACTGCAATGCCTAAGCCTTGGGAGCTGGAGGGATGAGCATCCAGGCATTGCCTAGGGCCAGGCTGGGGACACAGATATGGGGAGATGTGCTGGATGCTGCCCTCACTCCACCCCCTGCTCCAGCGTCACACATGTGCCAGGGTCTCACCTCCTGCTCCATGCAGACAACGCACTCCGACTTCTTCTCGTCCCACTGCAACAGCGGAGCCATCGGGACCACGGGGTTCGGAGGCTCCTCGAAGGGAGCGCTGGGTTCTGGGGCTGCAGGGACCTCAGCATCCACTGTCCTCAGCAGCTCTGCAACCACAAGCAGGAGGAGTGAGCAGCAGGAGAGCTGCCCATCTCCCACCCACTCGGCATGCATGGGAATGGCTGCAGGCAGATGGGAGCTCAGGGCTCCAATAAATAGGAAAGTGGATGGGACCAGCTTGACAGTGCAGCCGAAGCTCTGCCAGTGCTCCCTGCCCTGCCTCTCCTACTCGCACACCAGCCTCATGTGGCTCCGCTCCCCAAAGGGCGGCATCTGGCCCTGCAGATCCCCCCCGTTCAAGGCTCAGGTACCTGCTGCGAGTGTACAATGTGTCAAAGACTAGGCAGAAAAGAATTGGTGGTACCTGGGATCTTCTTGGCCACAGCCAGGATCTCCTGAGCTCGCTTGAGAATGGCACGCTGCAGGCCAGCCTCCACCACACCGATCTGCGGTGCAAGAGGAGGGCTGTTAGCTCTTGGAGGGGAAAGGAGACTTACGTCCCGAAGGGGACACTGCAAACTCTTGGGCCTTGCTGGCAAGACCCGGCCATGCCAAGGGAAGCACCTCCATCAGGCATCAAAGACAAATAATTCCCCTGGTGCCATTTCTACTACAAAGAGCATCTGAAGGATGTTGAAAGACAGAGCCAAGCTACAGCTCATCCTGCAAGTGCTCCAGGAGAGCTGTCGCTCACTGGGAGGGGGCACAGAGCAGCAACTGGCACCTCTCCTTGCCAGGAGGTGACACACCAGGAGCACCAACACTCCCTCCTGCCAGACCTGCCGCGGGCATAGCCATGAGCACAGCCAGGCTCGGAGCAAGGGCAGGTTCAGTCGGTGTTGTCCTGCACTGTGTATCTGCTGTCTCGTACCTTTTCCAGGTCACTGGCAGTCATGGTGCTGAGCGCTTGCAAGGATATTCGATGGTGTGCAAAGACCGGCACGTACTGTTCAGCGGACAGCTCGATTAAAAGGTTCACCAGCTGCTGCTCCAAGCCCTCCTCCTGAAAAACACAAGGCAAGCTCCCAGACTTCGCTCTCGAGAAAAGGCACAGGGACAGGCAGCAGCAAAGCTGGCAGCAAGGGCAGGCAGTGTGCTCATTCCTGCCCTCTGCCCTGCTCGAAGCATTTTGCATCCCCAGAGACACTAAAGCTCGAAAGCCCAACAGCCGGAGGACCTCTGGCCCTAGGCGTTTTATGAGCACAATTCAGAACACTGTGTTTTGGGAAGAATGAAACAACCATTTTGGCAGCCGATGTCTGCAACAGCACCTGCTTTGCAAACTCGAGCCAATATGCAGCACAGGCAGAGCTCAGGTCCATCTCTTGGTGGCCAGCCCCATGGGTATTTTAACAGCACAAAGTCCCTGGCTCAATATGTTAGGGCAGGAATGGACAGGATTCGCTGCATTGAGACGGATTTGCAGGGGAATTTGGGGAGCCAAGCAGAGCTGTTTGGGTGTTCAGCTGGAACAAAAAGCCCTGCCTGGAAAGTACTCAGAGTCCTCTGCTCCTGGCAAGCAGTTTGACGGTGGGATGCCAGCTCCCGCTGGCAGACAGCTGAGGTGTTGGCTCCCTACAGACCTGGGCAGCCCCATAACCTTGAATGTACAGGAATGAGAGAGGGCTGCTGGGCAACCCCGCTCAGAGCACGATGGCTAAATGCAGGGCAGCCCGGGGTCTCCCCTGGCTTGTCAGCCTGTGCGAGGGGTCTGTGCCCTGCTCCCTGCCTTAGCTGAACCTGTGGGTCCAGGCAGGGCTGCCTTTGCTCCCCCCGCACTCTGCAGAGCAGAGCACAGCTACAGTGAAAGCATTAACTGCAGCAGCGACCTGGAGTTTCAGGGAGACGGGCTTCTGGTTCAGCAGGCGCTGGTACTGTATCAGCCAGTAGTTCTCCTGTTTGGTTTCGCTCTTTGCCTCCATTTCCAGCTGAAAAACAAACTCATTCATTCAACAGCCTGAGATAACGTTGCCAAGCGGTATTTAGAGAAGCTTGAGTTGGACGTGTAGGAGGGGAGACCAACAGCCTGGGCTGTGCAGGGCCAGTTCAGAGCACTGCGATGGGCACAGCTATGGTAAGATGGCCATTTCTGGCCTTCTGCAGGCTGGTCCCACTTTGACCCCCCCACAGCCAGTCGAGGGTTGTGCATCCCCTCCGCTCACTTTGCCCCAGACACTGGAGCCTGGTCTCCTGAAGCTCAGGAGAGTCAGGATTACAAGACTCCACACAAGGCCCTTGTGGGATTGTGCTCATTCCCCCCTACAACTCCCTTTCCTGACAGGGAAGATTGATGATGATGATGGTGCCTCATGCTGCACCACGGAGTGGCACCAACTGTGCCCCCGAGAGCTTACATTAGCACTTTCTGAAGTTAAATTAGTCTCTGGATCTGGACACAACTCCTCAGAGCCCTCCTCTGCTCCCCTTTATTCCCATGCTGACCCATGGACTCTCTCCCTGCAGCCAGCCCATGTGCTTCCTCATCTACAGCACCTAATTAGGGGACTTCATTACCAGTATTTGTTGCAGTTCTTCTTCCCTTTGCTTCTTTTCTTTGAGCAGCTGCTGCAGCAGGTAGCCAAGTGCTTGGCGTTGCTCTATGATCACCCCCTGCAACAGAAGGACTCTGGCATCCACATCTCCATACCGTATAGGTGCAAGCAATCACCCTGCCCCGATTTCCACCAAAGCACTTACCATACCCAAAACAGTCCCAGCAGATGTGGACGTCCTGTGCTCCACGGGCCCTTGGCATGGCTGAGCAGACAGCCTGAATCCTCTCCTAGCAGCTGGCATGGCAAACCCAAGCTGCACCCATTTCTTTCAGTCCTGCACTGACCATTATCCGGTGGTGCCAACCCCCAGCACACCCCGGGCAGCCCTAGACCGCGCTGGCCTGCAGCAGCTCTTCATCAGTTCATTGGAAGTTCAGTCAATGGCATTATAAGTGTTCACGGTCCCCCTCCTTAACTGAGAAAGACCACCTGAAACTAGGTCTAGAAGCCTGCAGGTATGCAGGACAGGTAAGGTAGCAACCTCCCCATGCCTTTGGGAAGCTTGCTTTCATTGGGGTCTCACACCAAGCACCACCGGGTACCAGGGCAAGGTAAGTCATCACTGCAGCCACACTGCTGGGAAATGAGGAGAGGTTAAATTGTCTCAGGAACGTCAGACCATGTGGCATCTCTGCATGGTTTGGTCCCAGCTAGCTCATACCTGCTAGGGTAATGATCCGGGAGGATCATTAACTGAGCAGAAGCCAGTAGTCATTTGGCACAAGGACTTCAGATGTCCATGGACAAAGGGACAACATGTTGTTAAAGGGCTGACCTCCTAAAGAAGAACTGTGGGGAAACCCTCATTGATTTGCATCTGGACCCTACACAGGGACAAGGTCCCCTGTTTAAGCAGGAGACAGGAACGCCTGCCTCTCACAGGCAAAACCCACCATTAGCTGATCAGAGATGCTTTGCCCTGATGGAGGCAGGAAAGCTCTTCTGCATCAGGACGTCCACAGAGGTCAGAGGGACAACTAAGGACACATGGGAGCTGCACCAGACAAGAAACCCAGGCAGCTTCAGCTAACCCTGAGATGAGCTCTCCTGCCCACCCGCACTGCGGACACCCCACTGGCATCGCTTTCTCCCAAACTGACCTTGCAAGAGACCTGTGCAAACGCCTCCCTTTCTCAGGGTGTTTTTGGTTCTTCCCACTTTCCAATGATTTATCAAGTTCATTACTAAAGCACCTGTATATTGGGGGTGGAAGCAACTGTCTGCTGCATGGGAGGTATCAAGCATGACTGCAGAAAAGCTTCTGCCAAAGCACTTTGTGGGCACTGCCCATGCACTGGGGGTTCAATCGCAGCAGGGAACCTTTGGGCTGTAGACTGCCAAACGGCCGGGGGGTATCCAGAGAGATGAAGCTGTCTTACACCTCGTTTCCTAGTGCTGAAGTTGCAAACTGTGCTGCCTGCTGGGCTGCAGATGGATACTAGGGCAGAGCCTCATTTTCTGCAGTCTTCTGGAACTCCTGTGGTCACCTAACAGGAATCACCTAAGTCCTGTGTCATTTGAACTACATCTGCCTGGGGTTCCTTGGTCTTCCCTGCATGAACTTTGGGCGGTCCCCCACCATCAGGCCTCCAACACTGCAGCATTATACGGAGCAGCTGCATGAGTTAATGTAGCATAACCCAAATCTTACACTGTCCAGCACAGGCCTTAGCGACAATCCTGTCTGAAGTCAGCACTTACTAGCCTGCTGGGTGCACTACTCTTGGAAAGTATATGGTGTTTGCTACCGATTTCAGGCTGACTAAACAGGTGACCTAACCTGGCAAATAGTGCACACAAGAAAACAACTGATGCAAAGGTATAATAACAAAATTTAAAGCCAAGCTGCTTAAGCCAAACTTGATATTCCTTAATGTGTGGCTGATGAAGTCAGCCCATCAAACGGTAGGATGGTGGGGCAGAGCAGCCTGGGACACAAGGCTTAGAAATGAAGGGGGAGGTCTGACAGCCATCACTGGCAGGTATTTAAAAACAAAACACAACACAACAATGTAAGAAGACATGCGATGCGTGGCAGGCAGGTGTTTCTGAGACAGCCAACAACTGGATCGCAAAATCCTTCCCCACCCCGCAAACCTGGAACTGCCCATTGCTATCAGGGCCGGCTCGTTTGTCTCTCCCCTGAAAATACATCGAGATGTTTAGGAGCAGCAGCAATGTTCCCACGTTACCACAACAAAGAGGGTTTTGTGGTGTCCTGTGGGTAAGTACTCTTCTGACTAAGCATAAAACCATCTGGAAACTGCAAGGAGCAAAAGAAGCAAGTGGAGCTTTTGCGATCCCAGAGCAGAGAGAGGGTGGTGGGGCAGCCCCAGAGCCCTACATACCTGCAGCGTCTCTGTGTCCAGTTCTTGCCTCTTTAACTCCAGCTGTGTCAACTGCAATAACTCTGTTTCTATTAATTTAATCTAAACAGAAGATGAAACATTTTTTACTGACATTTGAAATTACTGTAATTTATGCTCTTTTAAAATTAGGTCTAACTGCTGCCCTGGGAGGGATAGCACTGCAGAGCTGCCCAGAAGTTTGGGGAACCTGCTAATGCCCTTCCGTGATGCATGCTCTTAGGGTCGCTCTTCGTCTTTTGCCTGAGGACTGTGCCCCCTGCCCTCTAACTGTCTCTCTACTCTAAACACCTTCTGTTCAAGTCTAGAAGAACATTGCAATCAGTTTGTTCAGCCAAACCTTTTTCAGCCACTCTGGAAGGCAGCAACTGATTGTCAAAGTCCTCCTAGCACCACTGCTCAAACTGCAGATTAACTGGGGCAGGGTCCTGGTTTCTAGATGCTCCAGCAAATCCCATAATGATACGTGCTCTTTCAGGTGGGGCAACTGAGACACAGAGAGGTGAAGTGAGTTGCCCAAGATCCCACAGCAAAGCCAAGATGAGAGCCCAGCTCACCTATCTGCCAGGCCATCTACCATCCCCAGGCCACGCTGCTTAATGTGTGCCACCGACCACAAAATTCCTGCCAACACCAGGGCTCTGCAGCAGGCTATACCCATGGCTCCTGCCCCTTCACTGCCTGTGCAGGATGCTGGCGGGGTGGGCTGGATTTCAATAGTAAAAGGTCCAGCCATGGTATCAAGGAACAAACTCCCTTTGTTTACAGAGCAAGTGCGAGCAAACTGCAGGGTTCTTATTGATGAACTCAAGCAATGGAGAGTTGCTAGAATCATCTCCTGGATTGTCCATGCACAATCCATTGGCTTCTAGCAGAGATTGGTCACTGAGTGACTCAATATATCCAAGCTCTTAAGCTTATCCACCAACTCCTGACCTGAGACTTTTCTGCTAGTGTCAGATCAGGATAGGGAAGATTCTGGAGCACTGTGTCAGAAACCAGCCACCCATCTTCGTGCATCAACCACCGCTACTTTCCCATCTTCGTGCACCAACCACCACTACTTTCCCATCTTTGTGCATCAATCACCACTACTTTCTCCACCAGCTCTTGCTCTTCCCCCCGACTATCGCATTGCACCTTCTGCAGAATGGAGCTCAGAAAGGCAGGCTGAGAATGGGAAAGAAAAGATGAACTTATGGCTCAAGGTGCAGTTCCAATGTGCTGGATGGAGATGCAGTGGAGTCATGGGGAAACAGCAGCCCTGCAGAGCACACAACCTGAAGGAAATCGTAGTTGCAATTGCAGATCACCCCCACAGAGCCAATGCAGGTCTGTCCTCTAGTGACCACTCTCTAGCACTTCAACCACATTAGTGCTGAGATGATTGAAGCACTGGCAATTCCACTACTTCCACGAATCTAAAACCTGCATTGACACTCCCTCCTACGGAGCTGGGAGACTGTAGTTTAACCAACACTGCCCAATGCTTTGTTACAGAGCTCTTAGCAATACAAGAGCTCTTCATTTCCTCCAGACCCTGCTCTATGCTCACAGCGCTTTGATCTTCCTCAGAAGTGTCTCATCAAATGGTGGTATGAGCTGAGTAGCTGGTTGCTTTTTCTTCTGTTGCTGACTCACCTGGTTCCTGATCTGCCTATGCATAAGATCCTTCTTCACTTGGAGAGCTTCAAAGGCAGCTTTCTGCATCTCAATCTAAGGGACAGGCAAAATCCTGCTTAGTGAGGTTGCTGATGCAGCTGCAAATGGGCTAAGAAACCCTATTACCTTGCAGTGACTCATGTACAAGCACCTGAGCAGTGCTTACTCTGGGCAACAGTGTCCTGATTACACCATGATTTAGATCCCACAGTCCCAAAAGGCAAAACCCACTTTACAGACAGACACAGCAGTTATATTCATGTTCTTCAAACACACATTTTGAATGCTCTGTATGAACCCCAGCTCTCATTTTCAGCAGCATTGAGCACCCAGGCTGTGCAATAGGGCATGGCTGCCCAGCAATTCTGAAAAATGAGCTGCAGAAGTCTCAGGTTCAAAATGAGGTATTCAAAAGGAGCAGAGGCTTTGAAAATGCTTCCTGTAGGCAGCTTGCCCCAAGTCACCCAAGAAACCTGCCAAAAAGACAGGACTTCTGTCTCAAAATCCTCTCTATTAATCATCAGACCAGTTTTGCTTCCCACGGTCTGTGCTGCTGTCTTTTCTGAAAATTTTCTGTCTAGTTAAAAAATAATACATTTTTCTTTCAACCACCCAAGTCAATTTGTTAGAATACCAGAGATTCTCAAATTTTAGCACGTAGTGTTAAATAAAATAACTTTTGCATGCAGCCCAGCCCAGCCACCGTTGCTCCTGTGCTCCTGTGATCCATTCTCGATCCTGCTTTTGCGTGCAGTTGCTTTCCCTTGATCCCCCCCACAAGCAGTTTGCTCCCTTGCCTACCTGCTGCAAGATCTGACTAACAGCTTTGTTCTGATCCAGCTGTTGCCAAGCCAGGATTTGCTGGAACTTCTGATCCATCTCAGCTAGGCTGCAAGAAGATGGATTTGCCATGGAGTTACTGCTGGTTCTGAGACTCTTGATGCAAACAAGAGGAAAAGCAGGCAACAGGGAATCCAGGAATGGAGAAATTTGTTACTGAACAAGGGTGAAGAGCTGTGGCACTGCACAGCTGAAGGCTGACAGATTTAAAACCTCCTCCCCTACAACCAAACCAAACCTGCACCACAGACCAAGCCAGAGCAGAAGCACTGCTGCCTGCATGTGCACAGCTTGAAGTCCAAACAGGGGCTGCTGCTGCCCCAGCAAGCTGCTCAGGTGATGAATTTGCACGTTGGTATTCTGCACTGGAAAGGCTGTGCTGATGAAGGAGACCCAGACAATGTGGCCATATATTGCCTGCACTTGCAAGCAGGACCGTGCCTGCCCACTGCCCTCTGTTGGGCAGGCCACAGGCACAAAAGGTTGTTTCTGTTCAGTGCCAGACACTGCCAAATTAAAATTTCTCACCTTCTTGTAAATAGAGCGAGCCAGAATGCTCTCTGTACCTATAGCAATGCAACAAGTCCTACGTATATACAAACAGCATCCTTGAGACAACCCTGGGAGGTGAGGAAAGGAGTCCTGTGCTAGAGACACTGAACTGGCTAACAAAACAGGAAGAAGACCAGTCTAATTTTATCCTCCATATTTAGCAGAACGTATAAAGTAAAATAAACAGTGTAAAAAAGTGATAGTTCATCTGAAGTATGATTAACATGCATATTCTTGTGGTTAGAAGGTGGTTCATTTAATTGTTTGACAGTTTCTTTAAATTGCATTGTCACCTGCTCTTACACAGCTGTCCTGCATGCCAGCAGCTGCAGGAGTTCCTGTGTGTATATATGGGAATTACACCGAGGACTGCTGGAAAGAAAGGGACTTTACAACAGTACCACCAGCCCCAGACATCTCCCACTGTACCTGGAGCAGGCCTGGTTGACAAGGTCTTGCCGACGAGACTCGTAGGTCATTTGGATGAGCTTGTTCTTGTAGCTCTCGGCCAGCATTTGTTGCATGGCAGCTAGGAGACAGAAGTGCTGTCAGTCTGCGTCAGAAGCAGGTGTCTAGAACAGGCACTCATCTTCTACCACTGCTGCTACAATCACTTGCAATTAACAGTGCCTTCTCTTTCATTTCCAACCTATCCTTGCTTTTTTCCATTTCATTCATTTCAGAGCAGACTCATTCAGCTGCAAGAATCATAGCTATTTATTGGGAAATTAGCTGAGCGAACTCCACTCTGCCTGTGCTTGCATCTCTTCAGTGCTCTTCAGTCACTACCTACCAATCCTCAGATGAGCTGCAGCTCTGCCCGTCCCACTGCGAGTAACCCATCCTTAGGGTGATAACACACACACGCCATTTCCCTTGCATCCCCAGCGGATCTGTTTAAGGCCATCATAAGCACAAAAAGCTCCCTAGCACCATTCTTGTTTACCATACGCCTCCTGCCCCATGAACCTGATCAGTTAACATCTGTTTGGTACCTCTGAAATATGAAGCACTTTGTGCGCTTATATCTAGTCTCGCAAACTCCTTGTGTGACATGCTGTAGCTGCACAGGGAGCATAGCTTGCACCTCAAGGAGAACCGGCAGTGAGCTGCAGGTGGAAGCAGTGGTTCAGCTATGGTATACGTGCAATGCTATCCCCTGCAGTTCTGCCCCACTGCACCAAGCAACACAGCAAGAATGCATGTGTGACAGAACATCTTCCACATGGTTGTCACCTATTCAGTGCATCTCCAGAGGAACCAGGTCTTTCTTGCACCTTACCACCCCAAAGAATTGTCTGGACTTACAGGCCACTTCCCTTTTGCGTAGATGCTCCGTCTCCTCCTGTGTTATTGCCATCAGCTGTTCCATCCTTATTCTGCCGAACAAACAAGAACAATTCAGCCACTCCTTCAAACAAGCTCTATCTCACTTCTCCTCCACCCACCCAGCTCAGAGCCTAAAGGCCGGGCAGATTCACCCTGCCACCTGCTCAGGAAAGCCATGTGCTTATCAGAGACACAAAAGTCTCAGTGATTTCTTGGTAAGGAACCTCTAAGTCTATGGGAGACAACATAAATTTTGCTCAAAACCATGGGGACAACTGCTTCTTCGACTGGAAAGCTGATCTTTCTGAGAAACAGAACATCTATACAATGTGCATACACTCTCACCAAACACAGTGCCAGTCCCTTTTTTTGCTTTCCTTTCTCTTGAGGCTTGACAAACACTTTAAAGCTGACCTAAGTGAGCAGTGCCACTGAAAGCAGCAGCCCGGCCTCCATTCCCACCTCCCCTGTCCTTGTCCCAGCATAAACACACATAACGCCACTTAACAGATCAGGAACTGGTGTGGCTGGAAAACTATCTGACATACAAAGGGATTATTTTCAGCCAGGTCAGTGTCCCCATCCAGTTTACTGTGCCACAGCACAAACAGTTGGCTGAAGGGAGGGGGCAGCATATCGGCAGGGGAGAGTTGGGGACAACCACTTCTGGTGGCAAAGCTAGCTCAGAGTGTTGGCTGAATGGCAGCATTGCTTTCAACATATTCCCCCCAGCCTGCACACATTACTGGACCATCTTCATAAATGCCTTGCTTTCCAACAGATGTAGGATTTCTGTTGGTCCTTGATAGTGGAATACAGGCTTTTGTTCCCAAACTCCTTAGCTAGGACCATTCTGAGATGAAAAAGAGGTAAAATCACCATCCCATTGAGTTTGCCAGACTGGGTAAGACCAGGCACTTGTAGTCCAGTGTCTTGCCTCCAACAGTGACCAGAACCAGCTGCAAGTATGATATGAACCTCCCCTGACTTAAGGTGGATTCAGATTGGTGGCTCTGAAAGGAAGGTCCCAGCCCTCTTCCCAGCTTCTTGCCCCTTTTCCAGAAGAGCTTATTTCAAGGAGACTCACCTCTCATTCTCCAAGGATTTCAGAATGTCTGAACTTTGGTTTTGCCTAAAAAAAGATAAACCAAGAGGTTTTCATCAAGCTACTCCCCCAGAGGGCAGAAAACGACTTTGCTTCTCATGCACAGAAGAACAGCTTTAAGCAGGCTGGTAACCTTGCGTTAGCACCAGCCCAGCAGGAGATCCAGCAGATCTAGGCAGTGGTACCTTCAAATACTTCAAATATGCACCTTCCATGAGGAATTCAGACTTTTTTCACAGCACTGCAAAACTCCAACAGCACACATATGTGTGCAACACAATTTTTTAAGGTGTCAAATTCCACTTCCTTTAAATGGGACTTTGGCAGTTCAACAGCTCAGGCACCACCTACAGACATTGATCCTGACCAGTTCCATAACACTCAGAAAGGGCAAAATGAATGGCTCAGAATGGGACAAAATAACACGAGCCCCCGAGGGACAGAGATCACTGCAAGACAACCTGGGACCCTACCTCTGGTTGTCCTCTAGCAGCTTCTGGATACGGCTGGCAATGCCTTGCTCCGCTTGCTTCAACTGCTGCAGCAGCTTCAGGCGCTCCTCCTCCAAATAGCGCTGGTGCTTTGTCAGACCCTCCTCCAGCCTCATCTGGTCCTAGGCCAAAACAAGAGAGAACCAAAGGAGAAGGTGGTCAGTTTAGGAAAGGCAGTATCTGGTATGGAGCCTGCCCAGAGGAGACCTACCTCTCTCACTGTCTGCAGTATCTCATCCTTCTGACTGTTGATCTGCTGAACAAGCAGAGCATGTTCTCTTTGCCCCATGTTCAGGCGCCGCTCAAATTCCAGCTTCTCCTGCATTTTTTTTTCCTGAGAGGAGCAAGAAGAAGGATGAATGCCAGAAATCAGTAGAGTGCTGGCTCTGTTCCTTCCCAAGGAAGAACAAATTCTGGCAAAAACGTAAAACGAGGCACAGTAATCCCCTCGACTACAAGAAAGCAAGCCAAATGTCAAACAGGAGGCTTGACTAGGGGATGGAAATATTTCCTCCTTAGGGACCCAAAAATTGTGAAGCAGAAGATACTGCTCTCTTTATGACAGTCTCCAAACTCCCCACAACTCATTTCAAAGTCACGAAGCCGAAGTCCATGGGCATCAACCCATACAACTGAAACCAGCCAACAGAAACACCCAGAGGGAAGCCCAAAATTATGGTTGTGTTCAACTCCAGATGGCAAGGGGATTCCCTTGTCTGAAGACAACAGACTGACGGCAGCAGCCAGCTACAAGCAGCTCTAGCCAAGGGGAGAGGTGAACTGCGTGACAGGAGCTTCCGATTATTTCAAAGTGAGCCTTGCACGGAGGAAGAGACAAAGACCAGTGAAATAAAAAGAAAAGCAAACTAAAAATGCAGCCAGGTGAGGGGAATGGAGGACAGAAAAAAGGAACGCTAGGAGAGAGCAGGAATGGTGGCACTATGAGCCAAAGGGCCAAGGTAGGAGTCACGGAGGGGCTGGAGTTCGGGGCAGGGACATACTGAGCAGTCTGCGCATGGACTGGTCACACACGTCTGCCCACCTCACGTGAAAAACAAACTGAGCTTTCAGCACAGAGAGGCAAGAAAAAAGGCAGCTGGTGTGAAAGCCCCCAGATTCAACTCTGCAAACACGGACTGATTTAAACTGGAACTGCTCGCTCATGAGAGACTGCAGCTCATCGGCTGTGTGCATCAGACGAGTCAGTCACAGATTCCCCCACACTCCCACTTGTCTTTTGCAGTGAGGAGTGAGCAGCTCTGGGGGGTTTTCTGCAAGAACTCAGTTCTCAAAACATTCAGTTTTGGCTGAGAAACTGGATAAAGGGAGGGAAAACAAGAAAAAAAAGTGGAGCTATTCTGCAGACAAAGCATTTGCAGGGGTTCATCCTTACCTTCCTCTTCTCATAATCCAAGAATTTGTTCTGAAAAATAAGCAGTATCAGCAGACATTTACTCCCAGGAGCAATTTTTTTTAGATATTATTAGCCCACATTATATATTCCCCTAACCGAGTAAAGACATCAAGCAAAGGCACAAGAAGATTAACATAGCCACAAAGTCCAGTCATTCATGCTTCTCCAGGGTTAAAGAAATTTACTCTGTACTTGCTAAACAGCACAGGAATTAGCACAGCTTATCACAATTGCATGCCTAGCCTCACCTTTCCCAGGTAGGGCTGGACATGCCTAGCACTCGGCTGGGAATCACAAGGTTCTTCTGCAGTTTGCTGTCCCCCCAAAAAAACGCATGCGTACCATGCTGCACACACCGTGTCACACTGCCACCCCTGTCCCTTGATTGCATCATTGCTTTCAAGGATGGAGACAGTTCTTTACGATGTGTGCTCCAGGAGTCAGCAGTGGTAACACCATCCCCAACTGTCGGGGAGGAGATGAGCCACCCACGCCCACAGTGCTATGCCTGCTTCTGGGCACTGATGCTCTCTTGATCCTGAAAGACACATCTCGTGGCAGGGAAGGTGATGAGGGATGATGTGCTAAGTGCTGTGAGATCCACTGATGGAGCAGAGAGACAAATCCAAAACCCTCTTGCACAACTTCACATGCAGTGGAGCCTCACCTGCCACTCACTCTCCTCCTCCAAGTACTTTTGCACTGCCCTGTCCGTCCCATCCACTGATGTTCCTCCTCCATCAGTCTCCAGCGCGGGGAGCAGATACTGTGAGGGAGGGTAGTAAGCAATTCCACACTCTGGAAGATATCAGACACAAAACAAGAACATTTGGTGCTTAAAGACCTCCTTGGCAGCATGGCCGAGGGCTGGCTGGTGTGCGAGACTGCTTCCAACTGTGCTCCCTCTCCCCACACACAGACAAGCACCCAAAAGAGCTCTTTCAGCTCAGGCACACTTAACAACAAGAAGGTCTGAGAGGAGAGAGTGCCACCCCATTCCCACCAAGAAGATGATCAAAGCTAACGTGCTCAGAGAAAAATGCTTCCTTCACACAGGTACAGGCATGTTGTCTTCTGCAGGGCTGCAAATGTTGCTGCCCATATTAAAATAAGTTCTGACTGTCCTTTTATTTCAGGGATTAGCACAATGTCTGGCAAGGCACTTCCCTTGCATAAAACCTCTTCCAAACCTTTCTGTCTGTATTAAACTCAGTGTTTACAAACTCACAGTACATTATCTTTGTCCTCTGAGTTTTCCATCTGGTTTCATCTTTCTCTTGACAAACCATCAGTCTGCAGCCCCCAAGTCCTTTCTCATAGAAAATGAGGGTAGAAGGGACCTTGAGTGACTACTGAGTCTACCTCCTTGTCCCAAGGCAGCTATACCTGGACAATGGCTAATCCTCCCACTTCAGAAAATACAAACGAGAAAACAAAATCACAGGGAGATGCAATCACTTCTTACGGTCCCTCAGACAGTCTCTGACTTAGCTATTCCAGTGTTTTAACAAAACCACTATAAATTTCAGTGTGACAGTAAGAAGCAGGTCTCAAGGAAGGACTCCTGTTTTGCTGTCTGCCAGCAAAGACACGTAACTCACTGACCAGCCTGCCACATGTGCAGAGCATCAGAAACCATCCCAAGCAGAGCCAACCCAATGTTTGTCCTTCATTAATACAATCTTTGAACATGCCACAGCACCTAATGAGAGCACAGCGCAGTCCCCCAAGTTCTCACTACCATCCACAGACTCATCTTGCTTACCTTTGCAGAGGAACTGCTGAATGGACTCTGTACCTGCACTGCAAATATCAGGTGATGGGTAGGTCATGGAAGAAGCATCCAAGTTCAGCGTCTCCAAAAGAGAACACAACAGAGCTGCAGGTTAGTCTGGACTCTCCAGCCAGAGTCCAACTGCAGTTATCCTTGCAGCTGCCCAAAATTTCACTTACGGAGTGATAATTTCATGTTACCCTAAATTCTGACATAAATACGAGTTTGTATTGAATTTCTGCTGGGTGTTTTGACACCTTTCAGAGGTGACTCCACTGTCTCTTATTTGGGAGCTTCTGAGCTGGTCCCTCAGAGGAACATCTCCCTCATGCAGGCATGTCTACTTTGTGTTTAAGCACCAGAGGGCATGGCACTTCTCAATTACAGAAATTTTCTACTCATTTCTGTATGCTGGAGCCCATAAGCATGATGCATGGAAGGGATGGTGATACAAAGGACACGGAGAGAAGAGGGGTACCAGTAAGAACAAGTGGAAGGACCACTTGCTCTTTTGTCCTACTGTGGCCACTAAAAGGACCTAATGTTGCCTCCTGTAGAGAAGGGCTTAGCAGGAAGGCCCAGAAAGGAACCACTTTATCAAGCGAAGGGGAGCAAGCTGCATAGATCCCTCATCTCAGAGACTCCCCACAAGAGAATGTTGTGTGTTCGAGACAGGAGAGCATTTATTCGCATCCTCCATGCTGGTGTCTGAGTCAGTCCTGTTGCCTGACATTTGCACAGTTTAGTACTGATAAGTTTGGCAGCCAGAAGGTAACACATCCATAAAAATCTTGATGCTTGTCCCATTTTGAGCGTGCACTCCAGGGAGCCAGAAACCTACAGAGGCTGACAATGAGTCAGAGATCAGTCACAGCAACAGAGGCAAAAACCTCATCAGAAATATCTCATCTGCTCATTTAGAATCAGCCTTGGTGGAAGGCAGCTGAGTCAACCTGAGCCCACAGGCACAGTTCGTGCTCTCAGAGAGACAGCCCTGGCAGAAAATACCTGGGGGTTCACTCCCTGTGGACTTCTTGTCATGATTAAGCCATGGCAAAAAGTGATCAGAAAAGATCAAAGCAGGAAGGGTACGCAAAAGCTATTTGAACCGCATATAGCCTTGTTACAATCCCCCACAGTGGGTCCTGCCCAAGCCCTAAAAATTCACTTTCTACGCTAAATTTATTATCGTATTGAGCAAGTAGGAAGGGAAGCAGCCTGCAGCCTGCAAAGGGGAGAGACAGACATGGCTGGCTGGATGCATACCTCCAGCGTGCGGATGTGAGCCAGCACCCGCGGCAATTCTTGCAGCATGTTCTCACTGATATCCAGAGTGCGCAAACTCCGCAAGCTGCTCACAGTAGCAGGCAGCTCCTTCAGCTTGTTACCTAGAGAGAGAAAAGCCATTTAGTATCATGTAACCTTTCCAAAGCAGGACCCAGCAAGTTCATCTGCTGGAACACCAAACCATAATCATATGTATGACTCATTTTCTATACTCTACTACAGGGACGGGGCTGTCATGGGTCACACGAGGACTCCAAAGACTGCCATTGCCAACCAAATGGGGATCAACATCTACTTGCACACAGCCCAAGTGCACAGGTCCAGTAGTGGTTCCTCATGCCAAAACGACCTTCTCAGCTGAGGTCACTGCTGCAGGCTGGATCTGTGCTCTTTATCAGGAGAATATTCGTAACATGGAATCTTCTTCCCTTCGGTGCAAGTACCAGAGATGGGAGAAAGGGGACTGAGGGTGGGACTGCACATCTAGGGGTCAGAGGCCAGGTGCTGCAGACAGATATGGCAATGAACTGAGCTGCACTTCCAAGTTCCTCACCCTCCATTTTCTTCCCTGTTTCAGCAACAGTTCCCTGTAACAAAGTCTCCTTTTTCTCCCAAATTTATGGCACTGTGTATCTGGAAAATGCCCAAGGCGTCTTGAAAAGAGGTATGGTTGTGACCTGTGTGTTAGGGCTGTGCAAACCTGGTGAGGTTACACTGGCTGCCAGGACCGAGCTCCAGGTGTCAGTGGACTTGCTCTGTAATTCAGTTTATCCAGGCTGACTGCTCTACTTGCTTTACTGAACTGCTTCTGCCAAAGACCTACTATTTTTCTTACACTTGAATCTGCATAGACGGATTTCTTAGGTTGGTCTAAATCATTATCCAGAGGGGGACAAACCCTGGCCTGGGACTCCTCTTGCAGGGCACACACAGCGCTCCCAGCTCAAGGTGGGTCTCCTGCTCCCAGAGGAAGACGTGTGCCTCCAGCCCTCTCAGCACTCCTCGCCGCAGGAATGAGGCAGCTGGGACTCTGAAATGCTGGCCACGTGCAGGCACACAAGTAAGCTTTCAGCTGTTGAGATCAGGCACAATGACCCAACAACCTCTCCTTTGAGAAAGGGCTGAATGAAAACACCATATGGACCAAGTTTGACCCATTTTCTTCTTAGATGATTTCTCCTGCCTTGCCAACTATTTGAATTCAAATCTTTCTTGTGTTCTTCCTTAGCATTCATAGTGTAAACCATTTGGTGCTTGCCTTGGTTGAAAGGAATAATTATTAATGCAGCTCAACACGACCCAGATAATAAATGGTGCTTTGCCCAGAGCACTGACAAGAAACATGTGCCATACCTTTCACATTGAGCATCTGGAGCTGGGCAAGGTCTCCTATAGATTGTGGAAGACATTTTAAAAGATTCCTTTCAAGGTTTAGGACCTAAGGTGTTAACAGAAAAGATATTCAAGATATTCTTTATACAAGTCTCAGGTCTTCTACACATCTATGCTGTTGGGACTACATTCAGGCCCAGAAGGACAATTTGAAATTGGTTTTAGACAATACTTTCTGGGTTGAAAAAAAAAAAAAAATTTTCCAGAAGCCCTGGATACAGGGTACATCTACCTACCACATGCAATGAGAAACCCTATTCACAACCAACAGCAGCAGTAGGTGCTGAACCCAGATGCAGGAGCTGGGAAGCAGAGTGTCCTCCCCTCCAGGGCAGCACTCCCCTACCCCGGCTCCCACAGGGGAGCAGTGACTGAACTTAAAGCTGCACCCCGAGCAGAGGGGACCCTCAGCATGCACTATGACATGCTGCACTGAATTCTCAACATAATCACACCAGGGAGGATGGTAAAACCTGAATGTTTTGGGAAATTAATGGGACTGGAAGCTCCAGCTCTGCTTGCTCATAGCACCCGCTTGGCAGCGTGAGCCATTTGGACCGACAGCCCTTGCACTAAGCTGGGACTATATAATTCAGCATGCCTGCCCTTCTCCTGCTCTTCTCCTGCTCTCCCTCTCCAACAAGCCAGTTCAACAGCGACAGTCAAGTCAATGAGATAGATGTGACAATATAAGCACCATCATTTAAGTTGTGATTAATTACAAAACAAATAGCAATAACCCCATATTCTTGCTGTCCTGTAACATGCCCTTTACAGACACTTGGGATGCAGCTGCAAATCTTTTACCTGAAGAGATGTCAGCTGACCAATATCAGCAGGAAGTGATGCCAGCTGGTTGTCATGCAGGTCTAGAACCTGGAAGAGTAGATGATTTCACCAAACAAGGTTGGGAAAAGAAGTCATGGTGCAAGAAGGAAAGGTCATGAATTATCTAGCAATGAAAATTACTTCCTTTCCAATGGGGCTTTGAAAAGCGGCTGAAGTTTCCAAGGAGACATAGGCACTTAATTCTTGTAGGTCTTTTGAAAACTCAAGCCTCTATACATCGATAAACAAGCGAAAGACTAGGGAGAGGAGTGACACCAAGGGAGCTGTTCCACAAAACTGGATGAGCCAACTGGATAAATCATCTCCATGGAGCCAGCCTGGCAGAAAAACGATATTTTCTGCAGGTTCAGTGAGCTGAACTGCTCCAACAGCAGCGCTGGCACAGGGAGAGGGCAGGACTATGCCTGGAGACCTTCCTCCACGGGGAGAGGTGAGCTGCTGGAGTGACTCTGCCTCTTGTGGAACCACAGCACGAAGGTAGTGCAGCTGAAAGCCCTCAGCATTTATATGACAGGTACAGCAATACAGCCCCATCACACACGGTCACCCATCACCAGTTTTGTTCACCTTCAAATGACCCACCAGTACAGAAAAGAGATGGATCTACCCCATAACACACTCAGCCCTGACTGACCACCGTGAGAGGCTGCTGAGGGGGGAGGTGTGGGATTATGAAGAGGATAAATGAGTCCTGTGACTGATTATGATTTTATACAAACCGCTCAGTGACTGCTATCTGTCCACCTGGGAGGTAAACCTGGGAAAGGCAGGTTTCACACCTTGTTACCGATTCTTGGTGAAGACAGTCAGACAGAAGGGATTTATTTGGGCTAGTGTGTTTTAATGCAGCTAGAATGCAAGGAAAATAGGTTGTAGATTAACTGTTAAGAATCACAATTACCTTCACGGTTATGAGACTCAGGAGGCTGCAGGACTTTGGAACTAAAGATGTCAGATTATTCGTATGAATAATCAGCACCTGAGGAGGAAAAATCCCATTGAAACATGAACACAAGAGACTCTGCTGTCTAGAACAAACACATTTGTTGAGATTTAATTGCGTAGGCTGTATAAGAGCTTAATATCTTATTCAGTATCATATAAAATATTAAAATAATAAATGGATTTTCACAGAAGGTCAAACATTTAACATGAGATCTAAACAAGAGCCTAGGTTCTTACATGAGAAATACCATTAGATAGGCTAAGATAGAAACAATCACCTCATCTTTCACGACAGAAGTTAGCTCTAAAGCACACAGACAGGATTAGTCCTACCCAAATTGCTCTCTATGTAGTATCGTACAAGTGGCCAAATTCATTACAAGTAAACTTCTTCTTAAGCAACATATAAACAACCACATACAGTCATTTCAAATACAACAATAATACTCAAGCATAATAATAGAATTATCTAATAATTTCTGATTGCAACATTACCTTTTTTTGCAAGACTTTACAAGTTGCAAAGGCCCCATAAGGAACCTAAAAACAATTAAAAAATAGTCATGTCAGACTTCTCAAGATACTATCCTTGTAAGCACTTCTACAGTATCCACCTGTGAAGTGTGAATAATTAACTTTAATGAAAACGCAAGTGATACTTAAAATTACTGGCCCCTGGTTTTGGCCCAGGATGCCAGTACTTCCTGGTTAGCTTCYATTTAAACAGCTTGCAGTGGCTCTCCACAATACGACAGTGTCGTGCATAGCACAGAACAGACTGAGGTTTAGGCAGAAGTCCAAGTCTTGTGTGATTTAATATTCAATGTGCAGATGACTCAAAAGTTCAGGATTATTTTCAGTTAGTCATCATACAAATGTATTCTATGGTTTTGCAACCTCGGCAAACGCGCTGCAGTGGGCTAAGTGAGAAAGGTGAGCAATAGGCAGGACTGAGTGTCCTCGTATGTGCTAGGCTATGCAGGAAAGGGGCAGTCAGAAAAGGGATATTCCAGCAAATTTAGCCTATGCCAGCCAGGGTTCTGAGCATCATGACCTGCTCTGCAGCATGGAACTGGCATCGGCCAAACTCTTGTCCAGAGTTAATTTTAAGACCAAACTGATGGCTCACTTTATTTACTGAAACTACAAAGGCTAAAAAGAAGACAAGCAAGACAGGGTTTTATGGTACCAATCCAAAAGGAGCCGCTGGGGATCCAAGACCAGCTGCAGCTATGAATGGAGCTGGCTCAGTGTGCATCTTCTGACTGCCACCCTTTTACCAAGACTGGCTCGCAGACTGTCCCACACAGCTCACAAACCTACACACAAGATGCTGTTGGCTTCTGATCTTGGAACAAAACATCCCGAAGTCTCAGCAAAGCCATTTCATACTGCAGAGCAGACAGCTATCCTCTCCAGGATGGTCCCAAATCTCTCCCCAAAGAGCAGTGCCGTATCTATTAGCTCGTTTGGCAAAGGCATCCTGTGACAAAAGGTTACACAGGTACCAACGTGTTTTAGAAACACAGGACAATGAATAAAAACTGGAAGTGAAATAGAAGTGGGCTTCTACTCAACAGAATTGCCTGGTTGCCAGAATGAAAAGCTGTGTTTCCTCTGAAAGCCTGGCAATCTGTCACTAACCACTCACACTCCAGCAGACAGCTTGTTTCTAATTTAGTTGGCTGCCATAAAAGAAGCCAAGCTGGAAGTGAGATTTGCATCCTTAACCAGCAGCCTGGAACCCGGGATTTTCACTTATACAGAAAAATAAGCCCAGGTGGCAGACTTTGTAGCTCTAAGATTAGACACGGTCAGCCTTTGGCAAACAAATTCCCTTATGACTTGCAAAATTAGGCCATGAGGTCCCAAACTAGGTTCCTACCAAGGTACTGGTGGAGGGTATGAGACCACTCTGCCCTTCCCATCTTGTCAAATGAAAAAGGATTCCCAGGACAGAAATGTTGTGGAAGCATCAGGTAGGACAGGCAATCTCCCACAAAAAAAACCAGAAGCAGCCCTCACCTGAAAGCCAGAGCTCAGCAGACATAGGAAGAAGCAGACCAGTAACAAGGCCGTTTCTGTCTCAAGGCTCATAGACATGATAATAAATCTGACAGTTGGTAACAAGAAGCAGACAGGGAACTCAGACCTGTGAGCTAATACTGGAAGTTGTAGAGAACGTACCTCTGAGAGTTCACATTTGGATATGTCAAGAATGTCATCAGCACCAGCTTCTTTTGCCTGAGAGAGAAGATACGCACCCAGAGAATTAGACCATGCAGAAATACGTGGCATCTTGCTGCATATTGGCTAAACTACTCAGCTGGCCCCTCCCTAGAAAATGCAATTACAGTTCTCTGCCGCAGCTATGTAATTCAATGATGATGCTAGAAGCAAAGGGTGTGCTGCTACAACAGCAGCAAGCAAAAGCAACTGGGAAACCAAACTGCAGAAAAACCCTTTTGGTGCAATAAATGAATTTCTGCACAAAGAACCAAAGCACATCCTAATTCTGCAATTTTAACTGAAAGGATATGGAAAGGAAATGATGGGTTCTCAAGAGAGGCACTTCCTAGGAACAACAGCAGTGCCATCCTAGCCTGTAAAGAGCCTGCTGTGTCATTGGCATATGTCACCCAGCAGACCAACCTTCTTCTGAACTGTACACAGAAACCAAAATAACCTACTACTGCCTTTTTGCTTCCATGGGACCTGCAGAGCCAGCTCTGCTGTGTAAGGAGGAGCAAGGACTCACTGCTTCTGTACAAAAGTGGTTTTCCATGTTCAAATCAACTACATCCAATGCAGTTGCTAACAGCAATGAAACTGGACAAACCTCACCGTAAGCAGCACTGCATCTCTGGAATTATTTTCTTAAATAAAAGGTACTGCACGAGGCCATAAAACCTGCTTGTGTTAGTGCTTCTGTTAAGTCTTCAGAACTGGATATCTGACCCTAAACTAAGCACATGCAATACAGAACTAATCCTAGAACAGACAGATTAAGCTATCCCTCCCCAGACCCACAGAAGCTGAAAAGAAACCCTCCAACTGAATAAATTCAGTAAAACTGGTTTCATTATTGGTACATAACAAAGCCTTCCTTTCCAAAATACCTTACAGGCATCCAACAAGCATAATTTTGTCACTTTTAAATGCAGGTGCCTCTGGGGTAGAGCACAGCAGATCCCCTATGCCAGCACTGGTCCACAGCTCCTACAGCAGAATAGGTAAAATAATTCAGAAGAAGATTGCTTTCAGAAAGTCAACTTTAAATCTGCGGCCAACCTCGCTGGCATGACAGCAACCTGCTGAGGATCCACCCCAGGGGATCCCGGCCAAATCCTAGTCCAGGAGAACAAACAGCAGCATCTAACAAGTTAATCCTCTGAATGATAGGAAGAAATGAAATAATAATGAGAAGCAAAAGAGGGGCACAAGGAAAGCCAATTATGATGGGAAAAGGGACGTCGCAGGTTCCTTGGTAGGAAAAGCAAACTGGGAGATCTGTAAAAGTGAAGGGGCACGGAGGAGAAAGGAGGGATGGGGTCCCATATGCAGGCTGGCAGGTGGGATGAGGTGGAGGACGTTACGTGGCACCACAGCGGCAGAGAGGGATGGAAGTGGCACGAAGGGGACCTGTGGATGGGAGGGCAAAGGGAGATGGGGAAAGCAGGAATTCTCTGATGTACATTAGGAAGACAACCTGCTGTCTCGGTGAGATCAGTAACATGATTACTGGTAACGCAGGGGACGTACCGATTCACCTGGCATCCAGGACTAGACACAGAGAACAGAAGAGACCTCGGCATTGCTTACCAGGCACATTTGGTATTCAAGGCGCTTCCGAGCATCATCACTGGGTTTCTTCTTACGGAAGAAGAGTGGCATCTTTAGTTTTGACTATAGCTCCGTCTCAGTGGCACAAATGATCAGCGTAAATAAAGGCAGAGGGCTGCTGGAGTATGCATTTGCTGGGGAGCTTGGACTACAGAACTGTGCTCTAATAAGTGGGGGGGGGGGAAAGAGAAAAGAAAAAAATCACCATCTCAGCAATTGTCTTTGTCTAAGCCCTTGTCTGGCTTGATCAAACAGGCAGATTCCAGCACACCTCCATGGTGGAAGTGTTAACACGAGCCACAAAAGCACTGCTGTGCCTCTGAGACAGGTTGATTGTCTTGATCATCCCTGTGCAAGATAAATTAAGTCAAGCTGGAACATGTACAGAGAAAGGCTACTGAGTGATTAGGAAAATGCAGGGTCCACTCTAGGATGGGAACTAAAAAACCTTTAACTGTATCAAGAGATCAAGCACCAGGGACAAAACCCAAACTATTTAAACTCAAAGTCAATTCTGGCACAATAATAAGCAACTGTAAAATGTTCTAGAATGAAGCTAGTCTAGAAATGTGAAAAACTCCTGATCCTGAGAGCAACACAGCTGCCTTCCCCTTCCAGGGCAGGTGAGAATAAACAAGACCCCAACACAGTTCAAAATACAGATAACTCTTTGCAAGGGACTTGATGACTACTGAGTACAGCAGAGCCTCCTCTGGCATGTCACACAGCCCGTCCCAGCTTCCCGGGATGTCACAGGGACCCCAGACAGACATCAGAATCAGGATGCCCAAGCTCAACTTTGCTTCTCAGCTTTAGGGGCTGTCTCAAGTTAACAAAACACTTGATTCATTTGCTTTCTAGGCAGAAGCAGAGTCACACAGGAATACCTTCCCCATTTTAGTCACACAGTGAGATGAAAAGATTCTGCTTAAACACGTAATAGCTTAAAGTCAGATTTTTAATAAAATAAAGCCAAATCAATTTCCAATAGTCTAATAACTGCCTGCAAAGCTAAAAGAACCTAACTTCAAAAAACCTCTGACTACAAACCAGAGCCCATCGCTGCTGCCCCAGCCATGTGCCGGGGTGAGCTATCTGCCCTCCCAGGCACTTAGGAGCTTCTCCCAGGCTGTATGTCTCCAGGTCAGATTGCTATACTCCATCCCGGGCTTACAGGGCAGCCAGATCTTCCCCAAAATGGTTGTTCTGGGTCACTACAGGACTGAGAGCTGGAGAAAGTTTTTTTGTTCATTCAACTGGACTGTATACAAAGACACCAGCTGATTCAAGTGTAAAGGGGAGAGAAGTTGAACCAGAAAGAGGAAAGAGTGGATCACAGTAAGAAGCCTCATGAAATCAGAAGTGGAGGTGGGTGAAGGGGTAGCAGAAACCGGAGTCAATTCTGGAAGAGGATTGAACCAGCAGGGGAGAAAAAGGGAGCGTGTTGGCGGATTTTGTGGGAAGGGCAGAAAGCTAAGGCTGGACAAGAAATGGGGAGACCAGCTGGTAATTAGATGGGTACCAGTTGGGATGCGGGGAGAAGAGGGACGGGAACCAGCTGAGCAATAAAAACACAGAGGAAAAGGGGTTCATCTGAGGCTGCATTGAGAGCAGAGGGCAAAAACTGGCAATGCAGAAAGAGGCTGAGTTGGGGCTGCTGGTGAACAGGGACTCACAAAGGGAGCTGACGCAGGTGGGACTGAATCTGGCTTGGTGATAAGACTGGGATAAGATGAGAGAAGAGCAGAAGAGCAACAGTGAGCCCAAAAAGGGGAGACTTGAACTGCCTGGGCAAGAAGCCTCAGGGTACACGAGGAACCTAAAGAGCCACGATCAGCACTGCACGGCGAAGAGCGGGGCCCAGGCAGGAGCTACAGCTGCCGAAAGTGCAAACTGAAATACACGCTATGAAGCTTGCATTGGAAGTTTCACTTTGCAATTACTTTTTTAAACATTGTTTGAATTTTAAAAGCAATACAAAAGAGTCAATACTTAGCATTTCACCAGTGCGTTCGCCAGTAAATGGCACAGCTATACAATGCAGTTAATTTAGTGCTCAGTGAAGCTCATGTGTTGTACATAAAAAATATGGTTCTCTGCCAGCTCAGTGTCTACAAATTGGTCTCAAACTATACTGAAAAGCATGTAGCCACAGGATACAGTCAGAGATGTTCCTTGCGCATGGAGAGCTCTGCCAAAAACTAATCAGAGCTTTATGTAGATAAATCCTTAGTGTAAAAGCAAAATACAACTTTAGTCTAAATGCATCCAAGCAACTACCCTTCATTTCACTCCAGAAACAAGGAAGCAAAGATGTCCCCTATTTCGCTGTGCTGCTGTCATACCACTCTGCTGGAACAAGCTAAGAGACATAGCAGAAGGCAGCTACAAACAAACTCATTCTGTGCGTTAGAATTAAACCCTAACAGTTTCATGGCTCTTTCCCTGCCATCCCACTTTGCTGTCTTTTCAACAAGTCCAGACTACTGAAATGCCCCTCAGACTCACCTCCCCCCAGGAGGGGAGGGAAGAGCAAAAATTCAGAAGATTAAGCAAGAAGGGAAGTTCATTGTCAGGAGCTACAGTTTGGAAATGCAGGAAAGCAATCAAGAGCCATAAGCAAGGGTCAGCCATCACAGACAGGAACAAAAGAAGGAAATTTAAAGATGAGAAACCAGAAGGACAAAGGTGCCTGCAGCAAGATATCTGTAACTTTGCTGAACATGTTCAACTCTTTGCTGAGGACTTATGCATCCCCTTGTCATGCCTTACCTTTCTCTATGACAGCTAGATACCTTTTATTAGTCATGTGGATAATGGAAAATCATGAAAATTTCACCCAAGAAAATACATAAAGACATGAAGGCTGAAGGACAAACAATTGAACAGGGAAAGAATCATATCAGGGGTCAAAAGATGAAGGATCAGAAACTTGTTAAATGGATTGAACAGCCTTTAAATGTCAAAACTTGCCTTAGTGAAAAGACACGTCAAATCTGCAACAGCAAAGCTGTGCCTCCCTCTTGTGAGATTGCCTTTGTGGGCTCTGCTGACCATCATCAATTTTAAGTGAGACTAACACTCAGCAGTCAGTAACGAGAAGGGCCTTTGCCATGTGACCCTATTTTATATGATGTAATTTTTATTTATTATTGAAATAACTACGTGTAAGTGCCTGGGACAGTACCCACCCTGCAGAAAGTGAGCATCCATGAACTGCAAATCCCGTGTCCCTACAGATGCCAGTGGCTGGTCTTTGCAGGCACCCGCTCTGCCTGCCTAAGCAGCAGCAACGCGCACACAGGGCAAGAAAAAGCAGGGGAATGTCCGCTGTGTGTTTTACAGTCTGCAGCTGTTTGGATGCCAAGAGTGAAATAAAACCAAAACCCTAATTTTACAAACAAATGTAATCAAAGCGAAACAGCAACATGGCTATTTAAAAAGACCCAAACCAAAGCCCAATTTTTGAAACGTTTTGGACATCATAAATACGGCATGGCACTGTAACAGACGAGATGGGGGTCTGGAAGAAAGAGAGATTTTATTTTCTCTGGGAAAACATGCTCAGGAGCACAGCAATGCTGCAGTGAGTCAGCATCTGGATCTGAATGGGACTCCTGCAGAGATGCTGCCTAGTCATGAAGGACAGAGCTGTCACCAGGCAGCAGGTCCTGCTCACCGAGAGGAAGGTTATCAAGCGATTAGCAGTGGTAGCAGCAAGCCCTGCAGCCCAAGGGACTTGGACACGCACTGGAACAAGATTCAGGAAGGAGACAGAAGGCAAACTGCAGCTTTGTAACTTACTCTCCCACAGCACGTTTGCTCTGTCTGCTGGAGAGCTGTCATGAGAGTTGTACCACCCCTCTGTAATAACCAGGCTCTGCTCGATCCTGTCAAGGTCCTCCCCTGGCAATGCCTGAAACAAATCTCCTCTCTTCTTCACCAGCTCCAGCTCTGCCTCTCAGTTCTTTCTTTCCCTTATTGTCACTATCTCTTCTTCTTCTTCTTCTTCTTCTTCTTCTTCTCTTTAGGGATTCCCTGCTGTGTCCCCCTCCCAGGTTTCACACAGCTTCCACAGGCTATCTTTCTCGGTCCTCTTCTTTACTCTTTTATCAGCCAAAATGGAGCCGATCTGTGCCTGAAGGCCTGAGCGCTGCCAGCACCGGCCCTGGCACCTGAGGAAAGCAGCAACAATGAGCACGGGCAGCGTCTCCTCCTGCGACAAACACACCCGCCGCTTCAGGCACCCCCTGCTCCCAAACCCCCGGTCGCCTCTGCGGAGGCAGCAGAAGCGCCTGCACCGTGCCCTGTGCCTTCCCTCGCCCTCGCCCCTCTGAGGAGCCCGGGCGCAGCCTGAGGGATCTCACGCCCACACGGAGCCTCGGACCCTCGGGAGGGGCAGAGGTCGCCCGCAGATCCGCCGCGAAACCCGGCCCCGCCAGGCCCCGCGTCTCCGCGCTGAGAGGAGAAGAGCCCCGCACACGCCGCCGAGGCCCCGGGGGCCGATCCCCCCCCCACTCCGGCCCGGCCCGGCGCGGCCCGAGCCGGCCTCGCTCACCGCTCCCCGCCGCCATGATGCGACACCTCCCCGCCCGCCCCCTGCAGGGGTCACGTGACCTCGCGGCCACGGGGAACCATCGAGAAAAGCGGCCAGAGCGCCTCGCTCCAACCATAGAGTTCTGCACAGCGTCCCGCAGCGCTCGTACGCCCCCAGGCGGAAAGGCCGCCCGCCCCGCCCACTGCCCACACCGGCGACACGGCGGCGGGGGCGGGGCCCGCGCGCCCCCGCCCTCTCGCGAGATCTCGGCGGCTATATCCGGTGCCCGCGCGCCGCCTCCCGCCTCTCTGCCGCCCCGCCAGGCCGCAGCCACTCGCATCCGCCGCCATCCGCGCCCGGCGCCGCCGCCATGCCGCCCAAGTTCGATCCCAACGAGATCAAAGTCGGTACGTGCCGGGCCGGGGGCGGCGGGGGGAGGAGGAGGAGGAAGCGGCCGGGCCCGGGCCGTGAGAGCGGACCGGGCCCGGCGGAGCGGGGCTGACGCGCATTGCTGTGCCCGCAGTGTACCTGCGCTGCACCGGCGGGGAGGTCGGCGCCACCTCCGCTCTGGCCCCCAAGATCGGCCCGCTCGGTCTGGTACGTACCGCGGCACCGGGCGGGGGGAGATGGGGCCGCGGGCGGCTCCCGGGGCGGCGGGAGGCCTCGTGGGGCTGAGGCGGAGGGCGGCGGCGCTTCCCCCGCTCCAGGAGCGCGGTCGCTTGGGCGAGGGACGGGGCGGGGAGGTGGGACCGCAGGCGTGAGGCGGCAGCGCGGGGTGAAGCGCGTCCCGGTACGCGCCCGCTTCCGGGCGGCTGCCCCCGCCCCGTCGTTCGGCCCGGGAGAAAAGAAGGTTTTTAGCGATATTACAACGCAGCAAAAGAAACTGTGACGTGTGCGGGGTACGGGCAGCACGGGGATGCTCTGCTGTGATTCAAGTGATATTTTTTTGGTGACCGTAATGTGTCTTTTCTTCTCAGTCTCCCAAGAAGGTTGGTGATGACATCGCCAAGGCCACGGGGGACTGGAAGGGGCTGAGGATCACGGTGAAGCTCACCATCCAGAACAGGCAAGCTCAGGTACTAAACGCCAGAAGGGATGGCTTAGTGGTGCAAGCGTCAAGCACAAATGAGCTCTGCTTGCTCGAACCACAAGCTTAAATCCCGGCAGGGTCGACTCAGCCCTTCATCCTTCCGAGGTGGATAAAATGAGTTCCACACAGCAAACTGTGTGGGGGTCTTCTAGGAAAGACCTTAAAACACCTGCATGAGCCTTCTGAGTGTCTCTGGCTCGAATCTGGCAGTGGTTGTGTCTGTGTATGAAGCCTGGGGCTTGCCAGGCTGAAGGTTCCCAGCCTGTGAGTGATGGGAAGAGACTGCCCGCGTGCGGAAGTTGATCTTTTATTCTGTTGCAGATAAATTGTTCCTCCTACAAAACATTTAACCAGGAAAAAACTATTTCAAGCAACACAGAAATTAAAAAAAACCAAACAACCCCCCCCCCAAAAAAAAAAACAACCCAAAACAAACAACCAACTCCTTACCTAGTCCTGTAGCCACCTGCCACTATACCTGTCCTGAATTCCGTGGCTGGTATATTCCAGTGGTGAGCTGAGAGGAAGCCCCAGTCCAGGAAGCAGTCCTCTTCTGGTTGTGGGGAGGCCTGTGCCGAAAGGCTGGGAACAAGTTTCTGCATCACAAAAAAGCCTTGTGTACCAGTGAACTAACCAAAAACGCAGTGCTCTGGCAGTAGCTTTCCAGGCACTGACTGCTTCGTTGACTCTTTTCATTGGCTACGTAATTCTGCTTGGAGGGGGCAAAAAACTAATCTCTTTTCCTTTAGATTGAGGTTGTTCCTTCTGCCTCTGCTCTGATTATCAAAGCTCTGAAGGAGCCTCCTCGTGACAGAAAGAAGCAGAAAAACAGTAAGTTTTCATCTAGCTTTAGATCTGTATGTAGTTTGGTGCTAAGAGCAGAATAAGGTACCTGCCTTTTAGACTATTCAGCATAAACTGGCAAACATGTGCCACGGGGCTGTATCTTGGGCAGTGGGAATTCCTTAGATGTCAGAGTACAGACAACAGTTTGTATGCCAGCAGTTTGGTTTCTTGGAAGATGGGGTAGAACAGCCACCTGCCACTGCACCCGTCTTGTAATGCATTGACTAGTACAGTCCAGAGGTGAGCTGACAAAGTGCCAACTTAGGAAACAGAATTATTCCTTTTGTGGGTAACTTAGTGCTGAAGTCTGGGAACAGGCGTGCTGATCGCAGCCCCGCTGTATTTGTAAATGCTCTGGTTTCCATGTGGCCTGAGTGCTGGGAATGGTGCTTCTCTAACGAAGCACAGGGGACTGGAAGTGCCCTGTGCTTACATGAACTTACTGGTGCTGTTGCTTTCCTTCACAGTTAAGCACAGCGGCAGTGTCAGCTTTGATGAGATAGTGAACATTGCGCGGCAGATGCGGCACAGATCCCTGGCTCGAGAGCTCTCAGGTAAGTACTGGTGTTGGGGTTGCACTGAGTCCTCCCTCCGCTTGCTCTGAGTGCCTGAGCCAGGTTCTGGTCTGATTTCTGGGAGGGCCCTGTAGCTGTGGTGTGGTGGTAGAGCTCCTCATGCAGCTTGGCCACTCAGGCACTGAGCACCACAGGAACAGCCTCGTGCTGGCTGTGTGAGCCACCCTCTTGCCTTCTGGTGAAGGTGGTACAGGATGGTGAAGGGTACATGGCAACAGATGTGGTGCTTTCTGGTGCGTTCCCTGGCTGTGAGTATGCTAGATGTAGCTAAAGGGGCTTGCTGTCCTGCTTGTGAGCCCCATGGCTACAGCCTGTGAACCCCAAAGGGAGGGAGGGATGGCTTAGGGCTGTGAGGAATTGCGTTCTCTACGTGTTCTTCAGAGTTTTTCTGTGGTGAAGTACTGACAAGCTGTATCTTCCCACTGCAGGGACGATCAAGGAGATTCTTGGAACTGCCCAGTCTGTGGGCTGCAGCATTGATGGCAGGCACCCACATGATATCATTGATGACATCAATAATGGTGCAATTGAGTGCCCTGCTGTAAGTATCTATCTCTGACTGAAACTTCTGTATTAGGCTATTTACTAAGAGGTGCTGTACTAATGAGCTGTATTTGCTTTTTTCAACAGAGCTAAGACTGCAGAAAAGAAGTTGCCATATGAAGGCTCCTTAAGTTTTTTGTAGCACCTTAAATACTCAATAAAAGACCCAGTTGTCTGCAAACAGTGTTGCTGGCTTAATTTGTCCTTGTCCCATGCTGCATGAGTATCGGGTTTTGGCCGGGGACCACCTGTCCTCTGCATCAACCAAGGTGATGGTTCTTATACAAACTATTAAGCTAGAAGATGCTTGTTTCTCATTCGCTGCCCTGAAATCATTTGCTTGCAGCAACACTGAGTTTAGAGAAGTGGAGTTGCCTCAAGCCAGCACTCCAGTAAAGAGCAAACATCGCTAACTTGTGGCCTTTGCAAAGCTTTCTGTGAGCTCTGTTCATCAGCTTTTTCTCCTGCCCTCAAACAGAGGAGATTGTGGCTTTTCTTCGGGTGACCTGGACAAGTACATACACTCTAGTTCTCGAGCTGAATTTCTTTTGTGCTTTTTTCATCACTGAAGAGAAGCAAGTCCCTTGATAATGGGTGAAATCCTGTGGTCCTCTCTGTTTCAGAGAGTTGTAAAAGGCCCGGTCTCATGTTTCTTGGGTCTCCTGGTTCCTTCAATGGTGATGCTGGGGGAGCGAGGTAAGCAAGCGCTATAGCCCCTCTCTACATCATATGCTCCAGGTCCTGGTGTATTCTCTGAAAGAAAAAGAAGCAGTTTAAGTGTTGGTATTTCCCTTTGCATGGGCATTCTGTAAATCAAGTGCTACTGCTTGTCAAGAAACTGATCCTAAAACCTGGCTGAGCCACAAGACTTGTGTTTAGCAGTGAATGTTCTGGCTGTTTCTGGTAGTAACTGCACCCTGCAGGAGTGCCAACTTAACCTGCTGATGAAGAGCTGCTGCTCATGGACAAAAGGAGTTTGTCCCTGAAGGAAAGGCAACTCACTTAAGTTGGGATAGCAAACCTGTCAGAGGTGCCCATGCCCACTATGGTATGGATTGGGGTAGGGATGTAAGTACAGCTATTGAAAAGCAAGGTGAGGAGAGAGCAAAAGGTTTATGTTTGCTTATTCAAAATGAGGGGTTTTTTTGGCAAAACTCTTAAGGAGGGCCTTGCAAACACCATCTTGGGGATCTCATTCAATGAGGATGTTAAGGAACCTCTTCTAAGCTCAGCTATAGCACATTTACCCATTTAACCTCTGGAGAGGTTCCTGTGTGTTTCAGGCTTGATGCTTAAAAGTTGTACTTCACAGTATTTGGCACTTGGTTCTCACACCTGAAAGCTCTGTCTAGCTGCTAGAGTGATACAGCTGTTGGTGGTGTGGATAGAACCAAAGTTCTCCAAAGATCCTGGGGAAACCTTGTTCTATTTCCAGAAAAGGCTGGATTTTCCCTGGGGGCAGCACAGCACAAGGGATGACGTGTGGTCTTTCAGGCTGTGGAAAGCTCTATTAGAAGTGAAGTGAAATTATCCTGGTAATAAGAATGCTTTAGCTGACTCTGAGGTATTACTAGAAGCCCTATTAACGATGGCATTGTGATTGCAGTTTACCTCAGCCCTAGCAGAGCGTCCTGGGGAAAAAAAGTCATGAATGTTAATTTAGATCCATTTTTCCAAAGGGAAAGGGGATCAAATTCTTCCCAAGATGCTGAGCTGTATGAGCCTTGGTCTCAGAAAAATGTTCTGCAAGGTATGTTTTCCTCCTCTGCAAGGTGGTGACAGTACCTGATCAACTTTTTTCTTGCCAGTGTCTCTTCAGTTTTGCAAGTAACTCTCAAAGCTGTTCTTATAGGGTACTTATAGCCCCAGAGGAAAACTTCCTGGCTGGAGCTTTACTATAGTGAGCAGGACTGTAAAGCGATGTGCATTGCAAGAATTGGGGGAGGGAAAAAAAAAGTTCTGCTACTATATCTAGGGTTGTGTAGGAGAGAGTATGGTATATCAGCTAGCTGGGCTGCTAAAATTCATTGAAAGGGGCCTGGATTATTTACCAGGATCTGCCTGAGTCCTTTGTAGGAAGAAGCCAGTGCAGCAGGAGGGTGAAGTTGGCTGCAGTGGGGAATTCTCTGCTGGTGTGTCAGACATACCAGGTGCTGAATGAGCTGGAGCCTCTGTAAAGAGGAAAGCTGAAGTCTCCAAATAAATTCCATCCCAAACTGAATGGGAGGAGGTGTGCACCTGTAGTAATGTTTATTTTGAAAGTATATGCAAGTAATGTGGTATTTCCTAGTATACAAGGCACTGCAGTTCCTAAGCAGCTGTAGTTGAAGGCTACTTGGATGCAGAGCAATTGTGAGCTGGTGTGGTGAAACTAAACCTTTGTGTTTGCTCTGGCTTAAGCCAGGAGCATGGCTTGGGCTGAGTCTTCAGTGCTGCCTCTTGGCACGCAGCAGAGTCATGCCCTAGGAATGTATCTCGTACTGCTTGTGAAGCATAAAATGTACATTGTGTTAGCAGTGGGATCTTCAGAAATCACTTGTGTCTGCACATGATTTAACAACAAACTGCTGCTTTGACAAGACTTCAATTTCATATCTGCTCTGCTTCTGTTAAAGTACCTGCTAGCAAAGCAGGTAAAACTTCACAAAGGTGGACCCTGGGAAAGGAGAAGTCTCCTAGCCTGTCCTTGCAAGATCCAGAACGCCAGGTCAGCATCAAGGCCAGCCAAAAGAAACTGCAAATCACGTCTGTTTTCCTGTCTGAAACATCTAATGAAGCAACAACTCTGTAATTTTGCACTGAGCTCATGAGCAGGAGGGAGATGCATGACGGCACCAAGGGAGTTGCTGGGATCTTTGGAGAAAGGCCGGGCTGGCAGTTCAGTGGAGGGCGAGCGACTGCTGGAGGGGGGATGTGTGGGTGGAGGAGTTCGGGCTGACCGGTGCATTTACGATTTCTGAGAAGATCCACTTTTGTCCTTTGTTCCCTGATGAAATGCGGGTACATTGCTCCGGTGACTTGGGGGCCATGGATATTGAAGACTGGCTGTAGTGAAATAGGGCAAAGAATGACAAAAAAAGAAAATTAGCTTTTATCAGATGAAACAGCCATGGCAGACACCAATTTTACAGTACATCCCAAGCTGTGACTGTCAGGGAGGAGCTGGACACTTATTCCTAAAGCAAAAGTGACCAAAGCCTGACCCAGGCGTCCCCAGAAATTGCGGTTCCCTGCAGAACCCATGAGGTTTTGCCCACAAACTGTTGCGGGTCTGTCTGTTCCTCTATAGCATGGGCTGTATCTTGGGCAGCTTTGCCCATGGTCCAGGCCCTTGCTGGCCTGTCTCAGCTCCCCGCCTGCCCCGAGCTCTGCACGCAGGCAGCGCAGGATTTTGTGCAGCCTCTTCAGCTGATAGAAGCAGAAAGCAGGAGAGTTTGTGGCTTTGCTCTTTCGTTTGCTTTTCCTTCTGCTGTTTGTAGGGCCTTTTTCTGAGGCAACCAGGGAATAAAACAGAAACAAGGCTGAAATCCCAGACACTTGCCGTGTTTAATTCCTTGGCTTGGAGTTGACCACGTTTCAAGCTAGGAACAGTGCTTGGATGCTCTCTGAACCAGGGTCAGGTGTGGTTCCTCATGCTCTGTAATCTGGCAGCATCCCCACCTCTCAAAGGATATGAGTTGCAATAAGGTTTAGGGGGAAAAAAATCTGTGATGAGCGGTCACAGGCTGCAATGGGGATGCGGTGGGGTGGTGGGGTCTCCATCCTTGGAGATACACAAAGCTCAGCCTGACGCTGGCCTGGCTGCGTGTTGGGCAGATGGTTGGGTCCCTTCCAGCTGAAGTTATGCAGCAATTCCATGACAAAGCTGCACGAATGCTTACATTGCCTGAGGTAGGACAGCCTGGCAGAGGACTGCAGCACCCCTTTCAGCAGCAATTTTAGTTTAAAGAGGTTTAAAGTGTTTGTTGACCCCCTACTTTGGTGTGAACCCCGAGAGCCTCGGGAGCCGTCAGCCTCGTGGGTGCCCAGGGCTGTCCTGTGTACCAGTACACACACTCACTGTGGGTTTTCCTGCACTTGGCAGTGCTGGAAATAATTGGAAAAAGGATTTATTTTGCTTAAGGGAAATTCTCTCGGGGCAGGATACATAACCTTTCCCATGCTACCTTAGGGCACGTGCTCTGGTAGAAGCAACGTAGTGCTTGGAAGGAGGGTACCTCCCTGCCAATAACTCATTTTTTCCAAACCAGGCTTCTTAGAAAGGAGGCAAAGGGCTTGATAAAAATAGTAACAACCTACATTAACTTCACACTTAAAATTCATCTTCTTCATAACCATGTGCGTGTGCTCCAAAGCCAGGATTTCTTCCCTCTCTGGTGACCTGCACCTTCAGGAGAAAAGAGGGAAAGAGACATTGAGATGCACTGAGCCCTTCCCAGGAGACCTTCACTCCAGTGGCATAAGGGATTTGTGCGCTTTAAGAATTAGCTTTTTCATTTCCCTGAGACAAAACAGGCCCTGAAAAGCCAAATCTTTGTGATTCATGTCTTCCTGCGTTATGAAACATTCGGCTAGAAAATCTGAATTTTGTTATAGCTTGGCGTAGGGTACCGAAGGTGCGTGGGGCCAGCTTCCCCCCACCCACTTACGACGTATGCCAAGGGTGGATGCAGTAAGGTCAAGCGCTATTTACCGTGGGCCCAGTGGGAAAGGGAGGGCTGAATCCAGCATCGCCCAGCGGGTGGGAGCCATTGGCTCGTGGGGGGTGTGGGTCCTGTCCAAGCTCACGAGCAGCACGGTGGGGTGTGAACCGTTCACTAACAGGGCTCCTCGTGGCTCTGCTGTTTCTGACCCGGGGTGGATCAGCCGACATGGTGGCGGGCAGGTGGAGCGTGGCTGTGCCACTGGGGCCGTATGCTGGCTCTCGCTGCTGCCCAGCCCGATGCCATGGTGCTCAGCCAGCCGGCAAGTGCATCTGTCCCCACGAGCAGGAATTTGACTCCATGGCCCCCTGCTAGCAGAAGACCACAGTGCTGGGGAGATACCCTGCTCTTCGCAAGGGAGGGGGGGTGGTCTCCATCCATCACCTCCTGCCACATCTCCTGTGGCCTCAGGGAGGCTGTGCCCTTCTCCAACGTCCCCGAGGGCAGGGAACCGCACTGAGGGGGCAATGTGGGAAGTACAGAGGTGTCAAAAGGAGGAAAAAAACACCCAAATAGGAAAGGGAGCTTTTTCTGGCATAAAGGAAGGGAGGAGCCTGCTTTCTGGAGGAGCTGCAGGCAGAAGCCCTGGCTGGAAATGGGACTCAGGCAGCACACACCTGTGGCTCACCTCCCCTGTGGACGTCTGAGCAGAGCAGCACCCAGTGCTTCGTCGCCCTTCCTAGGGGTCGGGCAGGCTGGTGTCCCCGCAGGGGCTAAATGCAAACTTCTGAAAGGGAGCTAATGCCACAAATCCTGTGGTTTTTGGGGGGAAATGAAGATGCAGAGTATTTTTCTGTGCTGAAATCATGAACCCAAATTGCTGTGATGCCCTTGCATGCCCCTGCACAGCCCGAAATAGCCCCCAGTGCTGGGAGGGCTGACAGTAAACTGGTCCCATGGGGAGCCCTTCACCGCGGGGCGACCTCACAGCGGCGTTTGTGAGGTCTGCAGTCTTCCAGGTCTCCCACCGCAGCGGGGGCTGGTTGCCTCCCCGCTTTGGCCACCGCAGCCCACGCCTGGGGTCTCATTAACCACTCCCAGGCAAACCTCAAAGCACGTTGGCATCACCGGCACCACCCTGATTTTCTCCCTGGCCCAGACCATTTCTTCTCCCCACCTGCTGAATAAGAAACCCCCGATTCCTGCTCAGTGTGTCTCCAAACCACATGGAAGAGCGGTGCCGTGGGGAACCAGAGCTCTTTCCACCCCACGTAGAGGTCCTGTGTGCTGAACACTGAACACCTAGCTTTTGGCAACAACGGTACCATAGGCTCTTGTTTTTTTCTCTTTCAAATGTATAGCCACAATCATCCAAACCCATAATCATAAAAAATGAAGTGATCCCCATGATAAACCAATGTGCACATTCATTAATTCACTGCATGTTCCTTTCCTTTCCAATTAACAATTTACTTTATTAGAGATTTTATTTATTTTTTTCCCTAACAAATTCTTTAAAAAGCAAAACATTCTTTTTACCATGTAGGTATTTTGTTTCAAATTCAATGATTTGATTGGCTTTTTCAGTAAACACAATTATTTTTGCCTATCCTATTGCGAAGGTTCGCCTGTCTGGTTCGCTGTCATCACAAAAGAGGTCAGGTTTCTGCCCAAACCATGGATGCAGCGCTTGCAGAATTAGGTACTCCCTAGATTTTGTGGGTCAACGTGCTAATGATGGGCTGCTCCAAGTAGCTTCATGTGTTTGATTTCCCTGGTCCACCATTATAGCCTTAAGGTGTACCTCTCTTCTGTGGGACTGCTCCATCACAGGGATGAAAGATTCAGAAAAGTTTTCCAAGATTCATCTTTAGATTTAACGTTTGTCTCATTCAGATGCTCCTAGCACCAGTTTAAACCCACCTTCCTTGTTGTTCATGTTCTTCAGGACACAGTCGTCCTATTCTGCCCTAGAGATTTGTAACTTTGTACGTAGGAAGCTTCTTTATCAGCCCTCCTCGTCTGCTTTATCCATTCATTTGCACTTTGAATTCCCTCTGTTAGATCTTTCAAGTGTTGGCTGAAGAAGCTGACACGTCCATCAGGAAAACACGGCGGCTCTCGAGCGCTCAGCTCCGGCTGCAGAGTCTTCGGGAGGGAAAGCTCTGCAAACCCCTTGCTCCGAGTTTTGTGAAATAAGGATTAACTTTTCGGCGCTGGCAATGTTTCTTGTCGTTTAGCCGTCGCTCACCGTTAGATCACGGACGTAACTAACACTACGCTCACCCCGCTCACGCGAGGACCCTGGACGAACCAAACCCCCAAGAGCAAAACGTCCTCGGAGCCCCCTCGCCGCAACGACGGCTGGAGCGGGGCTCCCGCCCCCGTCCCCTTCTTTCCCCGCACCACGCGGGAGCTCTGGCAGCGACGCCCGTTCCAGCGCCCGCAGCCGCCGCGGGGACGCCCGGAGCGGGCCGGCGGGGTTCATCGCGGCCGGCGGTAACGCGCGAGCCGGTGTCTGCGGGGTTTGCTCGCGCCCCCGCAGCAGCACCCACTCGGGGACCCGCACAGCACGTTTTGCCCCGGAGTCAGAGTTTCCCCTCCGAGCCGTTTTCCAGCTCGGCGCCAGCGGCCGACAGCCCGGGCGGCTGCGGATCGGGGAGCGCCGCCGCCACGTGCCGCCGGGCACCGGGC